>CM076582.1:891911816-892511816 GCA_034641835.2 Pinus albicaulis | reverse complement strand
TTGAAAAGGTAGGAGGGAAAAAAATTTATGGGTGTTTTTCAGCTGGAAAATTTGACAATTTTTGAGATCAACTGCTAGAAAACTTGGCTATAACAACTAGTCATCACCAACAAGTGAAAAATACTGATGACTAACAAGTTTGTAAATCGAATTACACAAAGAAATCAGTGTATAATCTTGAAACAATTCAGAATACTCCTTTTTGGGAATGAGTACAATTAAGGTCACGTTTATAGCCCCTGAAACGAATCCTTTAAACCTAGTTTTCTCAGCAGTAGAAAAAATATTTCTCATAAATTCTTTAAATTGGTAGAAAATTTCAATCCCCCATTTGTCCAGATCCAAGATTTTATCTTTGGAATAGACTTGAAGAGTCTTTGAAATCTCAGTGGTCATGATCGGACGATCAAGGATTAAGTTATCCTACATTTTAAACGTATTGGGCACTAAGTTTATAAATTCCATTTGTGCCCTGAAATCTTGATCCAAAGCTACATACTGATCCATAAAATGAGCCAACGTTGCTACTTCGATCAAGAATTGTGAATTATGTATATTAACCTCTGGATCACGAATCATATTTACCGAATTAATTTTCTTTTTTTTGTTATACTGAGAATGAAAATATTTAGTATTTTTTCCACCCGCCTTGATCCATATGGCCTTGCTTTTCTTCTTAATATCCTCCTCTTGGGAATGGAAAATCTGCTCTCTCTTAGCCTCCAATTCAGTGACCTGATTTTTTTAATAAATCGATAAAAATAAGCCCCCCCCCCCAGGTCATTTAGAGACCTAATATTCTCCTCAATCTCTCTTAGATCTTGGATCTCAACCTCTTTCATCGATTTAATCCAACAACGTGTCTCCCTCTTTAACCTATTAATTTTCTGACAAATTAGATCCATCCCGACTATGTGAGGGGTCTTCGTTGGCCCCAACCAACTCTTTTTCATGAATTATTAGAATACCTATAACTATTACCATTTCGGATTGAATTTAAAAGGGTATATATGACCCTTAGACATGGCTTCCCATATAAGTAAAATAGGAAAGCGATCTGAAATAAAAGAAGGGATATTTTTTGAACACACACCCTCCAGAAGGTTTCATAATGAATGACTCACCAGAAACCAATCCATTCTCTTGGAAATGTCAAAAGACCCATCTCTCCCATTTTTTGAGGTAGGACCAAAGGAAATAGGAGTGACATCCAAGAGATTGTGTGTGTGAATCAAGCCAAATTAAAAAGGAGAAATATTATCCTCCAGGGCTCGATCTCCCGATATCTCTCTCGATCCCACAAGGAAGTATATATCTCTTGCGATGATAAGCGAACCAAGTCCCAAAATCACAGAATTAGAAATCCTTTCCCTAAAATATTTTTATTCCATGTAATGAGCAAGTGTTGATAATGCAGATCCTTTGCTTGAAACCCTGTGTATAACCCAAAAGAAATTATCCCTACAACACATTGATCGATTTTCAGCATAAAATTTTTGGGATTCCACATAATTCCTAACCCACCAGACATACCAGATGCTCCAATGGCACAAACATGTCACTCAGATGATATAGCTAACATAGCATCCCAATCTATTTACTTCGTAATCATAGTTTCTTGGAACATAATAAAAATAGGCTTATGAAGTATTATGAGACCCTTGATGGAGCATATTTTATGTGCCACCCCCATCCCTTTGATATTCAAAGACAACATCATTGTGGGGGCACCTCTAATACGGGCGAAGTCTCTTTAAGGACTCAACTACAATCCTTATTAGAGATGGATATTTTTCCGACTATATAGGCGGTGTTAATGTTAAAAAAATCCTCAATCTCACCTGGTCCCAAGACCAAGGAGAATTCAGGCTTATCATATGTCAAGACCTTCTGTTATCTAGGAGGTTTATTTTTCCGGTGTGTCACAAAATTTCTGGGAGATAAAACATGCAGGGACGAAGTGTCTTGAAAAATTGATATTTTGATTGTGAAGGGTTTGATCCCTTCTGATGAGGTTAAAATAGCCTCCAAATATCGATCTAAAGAGCCCAAATGGTTATCAAGGGACCCCCCAGGATAGGGTAAAGAGGGATTTCCCGAGGATGGGACCAGAAACATCAAAGGCTGGGAGACCTGAATATGAGAATGTCCAGTAATAAAACATGACCCTTTCCTAAAATCCATTAGGGGAATTTGGAAGTCTAAAATGGGCCTCCTAAGGAAATTATAAAATAATGGTGGAAATAATAAAATAAGATTTTATTATATCATCAAATTTTAGAGGGAGAAAAGGAAAAATTATTTTTTCAACTCGTATTTTCAACTTATCTCCCTATGGGTTTACTCAAATTTCGAGCGAAAACACTCATTGGATGCAAAAATTTATTTCCCATCAAAGGAGTACCCATGTTGCATACTTTTGATGGACATTCCTACATGAAAATGAAAAATACATGAAAATCGTGATTGTAAACACTTTTTTTCATGTATTTTTCATTTTTCATGTAGCAGGGTCCATCGAAAATATGCAACATGGGTACTCCTTGGATGAGGAATTAAATTTTGCATCCAGCGAGTACTTCCAATCGAAATTTGAGTAAAAAATTAGAGAGATGAGTTGAAAAAGTAGTTTTATTATTTTATTATTTTTTAATATTTTTACTTTTTTACTCCAAAAATGGTGAGTCATCCCCCATGGTTGACATCATCATCTTGAATCCTATTGGTTCTTATAAAGTTTATTTTTGTTTTACATTTTTCTTAGGAGGCCCATTTTAGTGCTCAAAATTCCCCTAATGCTTATGAGATCCTGATGCATATGCAGGTTGTTCAACATCTAGAGAATCCATAAAAACAAAATTGTTATCATCATACCGGACAGGTGTCAAATCATGAACCAAAAAATTTCTAGACCTCCTAAGAGGAAAAAAAAGGACATGAGAAGGACAGTCCATCACATAATCATCCTCAATAATTGAATTAATAATATCATTCTTAAAAGTAACAAAATGGCATGCCTTATTCTTATTTTTTTATAGTATAATTACATTCTATTATAGAATTTTGGGAAAAATTAGTTTCCTCATGTTTAGAATAATAAGAACCATGTTTCAAAATTTCTAAATGAGCTATCAACTTAACATGGGCTTCAGTAGTACTTGGATCACTCAAATCGAAGAAAGTTTGGCCAATATTCATCCCTTACTCCAAAGCAGAAGATGATTTTTTGTCAACGTTGTAGCCCACAAAAAATGAGTTCAACCATGGACATTGTTGAATTAAATGTCCTATTTCATGACATTTCAAGCACCAATACATAATGCCCCAATAATCAATTGAAATCCTAGAGGAAGAATAACTCCAATTGATGTCTAATTCAACTAATAAACCCCTTCCAAAATCTACCTCCACCAAAAACCATATCATCCACTTGTCTAATTCAAAAAAACTGGCTTCATCCCAATAATAAATTTTTCTGATTTTGCTCAAGATTTCCTTAATTGTTGCCTGATTCCATGACTCCAACAAGAGACCAAGGATCTTAGGCCATATTATATTTCTCTTCATAATAGTCATTGATGGGTCCAAACCCACTTTCTATTGCTAGAGGATGAGAAAACCCCTTCACCTAACCCAAAATTCCTTTAAAAATTTGTGTGTGTCTGACTGTTCAAGAAAATGGTAACAACTCTAGCCAGTATGTAAGATACTAAACTTTGGTCGATACTGTAAAATAGGGAACCAACTTAACTCCACCCTAATTTTTCTTTAATCCCCTGCCAGCTTTAAATGATGCAATTTCCCGATTAGTGTCTTTTGGCTAACCCTTTCAATATTATTCAAGTAACTATCGACCCCCATATCTAGAGGTGGAGACCCATGAAAGGCCGAAATGGGATACTTTTTTCGGTGGGAAATATTCCTCAAAAACTTTTCGAAACTAGAGTGCTTGTGCCCAATACACCCTTTCGACGTTAGATTAAAACCCATATCAAATGCGGGAATGGAAAGTGAATGATTGGAACGAGTAAGGGCCTCCTGCTTTTCCTGTAAAGTGATTGAAATCAATCTTTCAGGAGAGATGTGGTCTGTCTCAGGATTGAATTTCATCTGTCAAAGAGAAAAATACCTCTAGCCAATATGAGATCGAAAATGTCGATGTCGATACAGAGTGCTGTATTTTCTGGCTTGAAATTGATGTGAATCCACTCGGTTCCCAACATCCCTATCGAGAAAACACAAATCACCAACAACTGTCAGAGCTGGAAAAGCATGGTGGATGTTACCTCAGTCAATATACCAACTCAAAAGATAATAACCGTCGATTCCTCGACCCAATGCCGCCTAGAAAGAGTCTGACTTGGGCATGTAAAATCTCAGCACCTGACCCCAATATTAACATAAACGTCGATCCTCTAGAAGATTCAATAACCACATATAAAATTCACAACTTGATAGGTAAGGTGGAGGCCACCATGAACAATATGTCAGCACAAAACTTGGAGGGAAATAGGTACAAGATGTGTCAGGTTATGCATGAATTTTTAGCGCTAGGTCCTGCCTACACCTACCTACTATTATATCAAACCTCCATAGCGACGATTGTAACACCTGAGCCAGGACCCAAACTCTAACAACGAAAATACCCACACCAACCTACGTACTCAATTCCCCATTAAATAACTGTTCCTCGAAGAGAATGAAGGTAACTCTGAATAATGACCTATCTAGGAAATCAAAGCTCAATTTTAGGAACCTCTGCACATCAATATCTCCAATGTACTACAAATATAAAATGTCCTAAAAATCCCAACATCCTCGAGCCACCTGTGCCTACTACCAACGAAAATCCCCACCTTAACCCAATGTCAAATGTGAAATGTACCTTAAAACGCACACCAACCTACGTTAGGGACCCCACCCATCACATATGGTCATAAAATAGTACCAATATCTGACATACTGACACCTAAATCCCAAGCGTCAGAAAGGCCCACTCCCGCCTGAGTCTAGGCGAAACACGACGAAAAAAAACCTTAGAAAGCGACCTGAAGAATAATCTGTAACCGGAAGACAAAGGACACAGAAAACTATCACCGGTGAAAATATGTAATGTATCTCATCCAAAAAATCCTCGAATATCAACCTGAGTTCAAGTCTAAGAAAAAAGACCAAAGGAATTCTTCATCCTACAAGTCGAGAAAACTAGAACCCAACCCAAAAATACACAAATGGATAAACGCCTTTCTAAACTAGCATAAATAACCTATAACAGAAAGAAAGGACCAAAAAATCCATGCATACTCTACAAAATATATGTCTGAGTTTTCCCCTTCCAAACCCATTCCCAAACCGCACCAATATCCTCTAAAATATGAGTAACATGTAGAGCTATATCTCCCTTTAGAAACTCAAACACCAATTTCAAAGCTTCTAATTATCTAGATATAACAAAGACTATCATATTAGATAAAAGAGAAACATCATAAAATTATCTGGTATTGTCCGCACCTTCCTTATGATAGTCTGAATCTCAGCAACCTGTTGATGCCTCGAAAATCACTGCAGAACATCGGGGGTAACCAATCGATCAGGGACTTGAAAACTATCCCTCTTCCATTTGGAATAGTGTCTTCGACTAGGGATGATGGGACCAGTTTCCCAAGAACTATAATTGGATGTATGTGTGGTGTTTATAACTAACTCTGTCTTGGATGAATTGGAGTGACATCAAGCTAAAGGAGTATATATACCTCTCTCTATCCCGGGATTATATTTATGTATTTTATATGTGATATTAAGTGTATAAGAATGAATATTATCAAGCACTTATAGAAATGGAAAAAAATTAAGTTAATTAATTTGATTAAATAATTAATCAAATTAATTTATTAAGATTATATCACATCAAATAACTGTATGTCTTGTACACTAGTAAAAAATGATGAAATAAATGACTAGGTGACTAAAAAAGTTAGTCACTGCAATTATTTCAAGTGAATTACTACTAAATTTGAGCAATTTTAAGTGACCGAACTAAAAATGACTAAATTGAATGACTAATTTAGTCTAGGAATAAAATATATGACTAGATAATAAGTGACTAAACTAAAAATGACTAACTTAAATGACTAATTTAGTTTAGGGATAACATATATGACTAGATAATAAGTGACGAAAATAAAAGTGACTAACTTAAATGACTAATTTAGTCTAGGATTAAAATATATGACTAGATAATAAGTGACAAAATTAATAATGATTAATGTAAATGACTATTATAATCCAAGAATACAAATATGACCAAATAACAAGTACAACAAGTATATGAATTAGTCATTTATATTAGTAATTTTTAGTTGTGTCAGTCCATAAATAGAAAATTTCAATTTTGATACCGAAGTGTTACATTTCACTACAAGGGTCTCTGAATCCATTTGCAGTGTTAAAATTTAGAGACAAAGGGATCTCTGAATTTCCAGTGTTAAAATTCTGAATACCGTTTTGTCTCTAAATTTCAACACTGCAGATGGATTCATCTACAATTGACATAATTTCATGTATCATCTATTTACTTTACACTAATGCCTTCATTATAATTTTTCTAAAGGTAATATTTATATAGCCAAATTATTATTTATATTTATGTTTAATCGACTTTGGCCATAAATTAGTTTAATTTTTAAACTTCATTGATTTATGTTAAAGGTGTGAGTTCATTTAAATCTAGTATTAAATCATCATATTTGCATTAGATAAATACTAAATAGATAAACCTAAAATATATATTTATAGACCTACTTAGTAAATAAGTATGAAACTTTACTAAATTAGGTACGAATCTTAATTAATTTTTTAATGTTGTTTGAACCTTTGTTTTTTTGTAAGTCAATGTTCTATTCATGTAGGAAAAAATAAGTACATATAGCCGCTTACCGAACATGTGGTCTCACCCTAACCAGGTATGTTGACCAAAATTTGCACTGGATGAAAAAAAATACAAAAGAGATACTAGGGACATAGTCCATAAACGGTTGGGCCCAATGCACCAAAACATAGATAAAACATAAAGAACACTAGATAGCATACCAGTCGTCCGACGTGATGGATGCAGGGTAGTCCAACTCTACATGCTCCTCGGACACATGGACTTCCATAAATTTTGGTTGGTAGCAACAACTAGTAAGTCTACACATGATTTACAATTTTACTCCAACACAATTGTTGATAAATCCTAGTAAATATGTTTATTTACATCTTATTCCTATCCATTTTTTATGAAAGACTTGCTTAAATGAAGGGAAGTAGTTGATGGTAAATATGTTATTTACTTCCTTCAAAGCTTAAGAATGAAAAATCACTACAAAAAAATCTAAAAATAACACATGAGTATCCTTCCAATCAAATGTTTGAGAAAAATCCTAATAATAGTGAAGAATAAATATTTATTTTTCAAAGTTGAACATTACAAGTTGCAGTGGTCAATACTAAACTAATCATTGTCAACAAACAAATTGATTACTAGAACCCTCCCTTGGTAGAGACTAATAAAGCATTGGAAAACTCCTAAAATATAATGGGTTGAAAGAATTTTTCATATTTATGACACCAAGAGAGTTATAAATAAATATTACTTTCTCTTGAAATGTCCTATACACACCTACATTAGATCAAAATTCAAACTACTATTATTTTAACTTATTAATTCATCACAACTATAATTATTTAGAAATTCTTATCTCTTTTATATATAATTTTTCTTATGATAATTATATATATATATATATATATATATATATATATATATATATATATATATATATAAAATATTTAAAACCAATGGAGCACAGCCTTTACCCTAAACTTCCCAAAAGGCGCACTGTCTACAACTTTGTAGTTTCTCTCTTCCATATAAACCCAACAACCAAACCCACTCAATTCCAACCCACATGAAATACCACATTGCGTCGGAAGAAAAGATACAAATGCAAAGAAAAGATCACACTGGGCAGGAAGAAAACATACAAACACAAAAAAAAAAGAGTGCAGCAAATTCCCAGAGCCCTCTTACTATCAAATTTTCCTCCATATTCTCCTTGCGGACTGCCACAGTCCATGATTGCCTTGGAGCTTCTTCCCCGCCAAATTTAGAGGCAATACGACCCCCATTTGCCTTGAAAAACAATCCATAAACCATGGATGAAGAGGTAGCAAGATTCGATTATCATAAAATTATAATCAAGTTGGATTGCCCAAAAGTGGAGATTTTGTTTATATCCTTTGGTCAGTTTTAATGTTTCTTATTTATTGATTCAAATGCAGGGAAAAGAATCCCCTAAAGAAGACGCAGCACCGCTTTCCAGTGGATTCGTAACGGAAGTCATGGCAGGAATCAAGCACATAATGGAGCAGTTCCATCAGGACCACTGCTCGATTCCATTTCATCAAATAGCCATTGCAGGAATTAGGCACATAATGGAGCGGTTCCATCAGGACCACCATTGGATTCCGTTCCATCAAATCCTACCAAAGAGCCCAATTCGCGTGCCGACTGGAGAATCCCTCTGGAACAGGTAATTATGTAATAACGCAAATTTTTTGTTTTTTGAATTTCGGTTCAAATCCCATTTTGAAGTGGCCTTGATAGATGCCCATCTAAATTTCAATAACTTTTTGAATCAGTCATCTGTTATGTTATGCAATCTGAATTTTGCCCAACATAATAGTTGGTGGGAATTACCTTATAAGTTCTATAGCTGGTTATATTTAGAAGTTTTACAGCTAGTTATGTTTAGATAAATTTCTTAACCATAACTTGCCAAGTTTTATATGGTGAAGCCCTGAGCTAGAGTTATTAAGTAAATTTTCCTCATAAAAATAATGTACCAACTCATCAGAGCGAAATTATTTTACACTATCAGAGGAAAAATTGCCCAACAACCCAACCCCGCAAGAAGGAAAAAAAATTTCCATGTTATTGTTTTTTAATTTGTTTTTTAGATATCCATCAACAAAAACCTCGATATATGAAAATAATTTCAAGAGCATTAACATGGAAAATGTCTTGCCTTTCCTAGGTATCCAAAGCTTTTGCAGCCAATTATGCTGACATGCTAGACTTCTGCACACAATTATTGTAATATGCCAAATTTTTGCATCTTGTTATGTTAAGATAAATGAAAAATATGATATGTAAGCTATTCCTAACAATATAGTAGAAGAGCAAGACACTCGTGAAGTGGATTTTCCGTTTGGAGCTGGTTAAACTTAGGGCTAAAACCTAATTACATACTTATTAGGTGTTCATGTTCTAACTTTGTCTTGGAAAGCCGCTCATAACTTTTTATCAATGGCATCCATGCTCTTAGAATTTCGCTCATAGCAGTGGTGGTGCTCCAAGGAATTGATTAATGGATCTTTCTACATTGATGTGCCTACCTCTAAGTAGTGACGAAAATAGTAATAATGGTAGCATTAGGTCAAGGCATTAATGCGAATGAGGAAAAATAACAAAGGAGAACCAAATATCTACATGCCTTGGCACCTCTTGACCACTCGTCAAGACAAAATTGATGCACTAGCACCGCTTGACCACCCGTCAAGACAAAACTATGGCTATTTGCATGTACTGTCACCGCTTGACTATCTTCATCTACTAGCATCATTTACTGTCTGCATCTACTAGCATTGCTTGACTTATACTGCCTCATTTATTGTTGTTGTTGTAGGCTATGGATATCTTGGTTGTGATGATCTATCTCTTTGTATTGCTCATTGTTTCTTCCTGTGAAGGTCATGAATGCTTCCTAATTGGTTTTTCACAAGCCAAAGCCTTCTGCTATCTTGACCTCTTCTTATTGTAGAGGATATATTCTCATAGAGGATGTATTCTCAGATAAGGAAGTGCTAAGCTGCTCCCATACCGCTGCATCCAACATGGACTCAGTGAAATTGAATTCTTTAGTCACTATGGCAGCTTACTTTGAAGCTTTTGAATCACGTTCAACATAGAACATCTGAAGAAAATATTGCTCGAATCACATGGAGCACAAAACATCTGAAGCAAAAATTTCTTTTAGCTATGTACTATCATTTGAATGTTTGTTTTACCCATGTATAAGCCCTTCTTAGAACGTCACTATAGTTTTCAAAATGGTTCACAGCTCCACAAATGGAAAGATTAATTACAGCTAAGTGAGAATGGCCAACAAATGGAATCCAAATCACATTTATTATCACAGTTTTTAAAATTTAAATATATTTGAGTATACATATTTTCTATTTCTGTAAATTACAACTATGCCATGATAAAAAAAGATTAAATTCTAATTTTAAAAAATATTACATAAAAGTTACATAATATATATTTGATTTTAAATGGAGGACATATGGTTGAACTGGCACAATTTAATACTCTGGCAATGAACACAATTGTGCCAATTTAATAATCTGGGCATGAACACAATTATTAGGGCATGAATACAATTTGACAATATTGAAATGGACGATCAAGAAAAACTAAACCAACACACATCTATTATGTTTAATCAACAAGTAAGATTCATTGGTATGAGCTTACATTTATCATCATTCAATGATTGATATCCTTACCTCATGTTGCATGTTATTTGGCTGGTGCATGCATTCTTTCGGTGTAAAAATCGAAAAATTTCATGATGGGTTGGGGTGTGCTTGGCTTTTCAGTGGTAATATTGTTGTTATATCATTAATAAGAATGAGTATCAAGTCTCATGACCTGTTTCACAGAAAACGTGTCTTACTGAAGATCCTGCCTTGGGGTCCTCCTGCCTAACCTGAGTCTAGTCTGAAAGGATCCTACCTACTTCACCAAATCCTATTCTAATGTGAGTCCACTTGAAGAAGGTCCTTCTAACAATGAGAAATATTAAGTATGGTGTATGGATCCCCCTCTTCGACGATGAGGCCTATTTTCAGCAAGGGTTGAGTTCAGCGATAAGCTTTTTCCTTAATAGCTGAGTTGGGCGAGAATGTTACTTTCCCTCCAGGAGTATGGGCTGGGTGGAGAGGAAGATAAAGGTCACTTTCACACTGCCCTATTCCAGTGCTCAGTCTACAACCAACTATTTTGTTTGGACCTTCGAAATCTCCCTTGCCTTCCAATTCTCGCAACTTCCTTCTCTATCAAGTACCAGAAATCAATTTGTTTTTTTCTCCCTGTGCTAGTAACTGCATAGGGGTACATAAATAGAAATTCCAAAAGCCACACAACCAACACTATGTACCAGAAATAAATTTGTTTTATTCTCCCTGTGCTAGTAAATGCGTAGGGGCGCATAGATAAAAATGCCAAAAGCCACAAAACCAACACTATGAACCTGATAATTTCCCATCCTTCACATGCACAGTAGAAAAACACTATATACCATTTAAACCCTCTATAATTTCACTTACAATGATGAGATTTTATATATTCACATTGGTTATCACCATTCAAGTGTCGTTTTTCTGCTATGCAAGGAGCATTGTCTTCATCCTCCATAGCTGACACCACGAGGTCATCATGTTTTACTTCTGAACAAGTTGCAGAAAGGATACGACTGACTTCCAGGGGAATTTTTGCCAAATGATGGCCCGATTATCAGGCATTTTCATTTATAATTGCTGAGAGTATATGAATGAATTGGATTTTGAGAACTTACCTATTCATTAATGCAAATAATTGAAAGAAAACATGGGTTCATTCAAATGTTGTACCAATAAGCGAGGTGGATGATCCAAGTGTGGTAATGAATGGAGCACTCAATGGACACGTGAAATGAATGCAAGCTCCAAATAAAGTCTTTTCCTTCCATTGTTTTTTATGATAATAGACGCACATTACTTGCAAGGTGCCACATTATATACCTATCTCATATCCCTATCTGAAAAAAGAATTGGCAATTCACTAAAAGTTATCCAATACACCAAAAATAGCATAAGGTCAAAAATATATATACATATTTATGATTGAAATACTTAGGCCACTAAACGAAACATCCATAAAAATGTCGAAGGCTGCCCATAAATTTTTTGCAATGGATGGGTTCTCCTACTCCCCACCATTAAACAAGAAGTAATGATTTCTGTCATGGATGGGCACTATTAAAAGACAGGTAAACCATCTAAATTAAAAATGAACTATCATTAGGATAATAATGATGTGGCGGCTTTAAAGCAACTTTAAAGGTTTTAACATCCACTCTTCAGGTCTCCAAATAAACCAACAAACTCGGATTTTCTTCTGCAAGACAAAATTACGTGTGGCAATGGTAATACCCGGTAGAAAGACAAAAGCACAAGGTGAAGCTGCCTCATAAAGTTGTAGCGTATAATTATAAAACACAAGTAAAAACCCTACCACCCAATAATTTTTTTAAAATATCATGATATCCATCTCTCATAAGAATGAGAGGTGATCCTCTTGTCATCAGGATTAAAAGGTGCAGCTCCTTGATAAAGAACAATTATTATAGATAAATGGGCAAAATCCCTAGGAATTCGGAAAATGAAAATCGCTTGCATGTCAAGTTCTACAACGAAGACTTAATCTAAGTAAGAATGTATCATCCTCAAAAACGAGTCGAACAATCAATTTAATGTCATTATTATGGTAAATTTTAGACAAAAGTAATCCTCTCAAAATTTAAAACCAAATATGTCAAATTTCTACACAAATCTGAAGCATCCTCAAACAAACTAATTATAGGTATTTTTGAGAGTAAAAACCTGAAAAAAATGTAGTGGATTTCTGAACAAGTCAATTAAGCCATATATTTTAACAAAAAAATCTGAGATTACATGATGAACTGATAGCAATTTACAAAATAAATTCAAAGAAACTGATTAAATATTCATTTTAGAAAAAGTTAAAATATAGAGAAAAAAAATCTATATGTTAATAAATTGGAAAATCACTTATCACTTCGAGTAGTGATTGGATCGGCATGAACCATGTTGTTTCAACCCATTTCCAAGGGTGATAGAGCATAAGTATTCACTTGAGGGCCTCAAACAAAGTTACGCCTCAAACAACAAAGGCCATCAATTGCCGCAGCGGGGTTGCTGGATTCATGATGACAACAGAAAATGTCATCAGTTATCGCAGGGGGTTTCTTGATGGGGAATTGAATCAAGAATAGATCAATGAATTGGGAAGCACTCACTCAAAAACCTATCCATCATTGATTAAGAAGGGATATAACTAGTGGCCCCATCAGTGGAACCTAATTTTGGGAGAGGAAAGCGGAAAGATATCGAGGGTTAGAAATGAACTAAAGACAAAACTTATGTTTTTTACAGAAGCAGATCTCTCTTTGACGAGGGAGAAAAGATACTGGATTTCCTCATTTCAATATAGGGTTGACACATTCCCTTACATGTCAGCGTAATGAAAGCCATTCAATCTCAATTTTAGCATTAGGGTCCCTTGCCCGTTCCAATAAATGCAATGAATAAAAAGGGGGTCACACAGTTAGTTGTCTGCTGAGTAGATGCTTGCTCCATGCAACTATTCAAGAAGCGATTGTGTATTAGTGTAGGCAGATGTGCTGACAAATGCATGGCTGAAGGCATAGTTTTTGGTGAAACAACTTCACACCCTCCACGACTCTATAGCATACAATTTGGTGATGCACACAAAGCCAACCGAAAAATCATGGTACAATAGGTAGCATAATTTTGATGAACCTTGGACACTGCAGTACCTAACTCAACTCTTAAAAAATAAAATATTAAAGCTGACTTAACTAGTTGAGTAAAAAAATCAAAATATTAAAGCTGGGAAGATTGTTGACATAGCTTATCTACTGTAGCAAGAAAATAGGAATATGGAGACCCACTTAGAATCTGCATATTTCTCAAGAAGTTGAAAAAATTGCTCCAAAACCTTTAAAACCCCAAGCATTTCCATTGTTGTGGGTGTGATTGTATTAATTTTGATTGACATATTCTTTGCATAATACAATTATTTCAATGTTCATTATAAACCCATTTATTAATCCACACATGAATTATTATCTTACTGATAGTAACTGAAGAAAGAACATAAATGTTAATTTTAGAAGACAAACCAAGACAAAATAACACAAAGATATGGCACAAGCCAGGGAGAAACCCCAAGACAGGGAAAACCATTGATCACTTCTTCTTATTATTAATATCCAATGTTCAGCAAAGAGAGAGTATAATAATATGAGTCAAAATAAACTTGCTAAATTAGTGTTCAAAATAGTCCTGAAGCTTACTACCTGGTTAGAGTTCCTAACAGTCACTAAGCAACCTTCTTTTAATGAATTGTACCCTTTGTTGTTCTTTACAATATGTCCAACAATTCTGCAGGACTTGTGGTTCCTTTTCAAGTCATCCAACAACAATCCTATGCTAATAGTAATAAGAATAAGCTCACAAACGAGGGTTAAACTCTATATTTACATTATGGCCCTCTCTTCCTGAATGCAACTAGGGTAAAGGAATCATATTAGTTCACGTGTCCCATCCACACGTGCTTTCATACTAGCTGTTGTAGCAGCATTTAGTTTGGCTAAAACTAGAATACAAAGCGTGAATAAATAAACCCCAAAACTCACCTTTAAACCAGTGTCTTGATCTGTGGCTCCACACAAAGAATGTGAAATTCTCTTGAAGACATTCAAACCCAAAAACCATGACGAAACATCGCCCATAATTTCCCTCAAACCTGCGGCTAGCTGCCTACTCCTACTCGAACCTAAGGGAGATCAATATGACACATCCTCCTTGCTTCTCCAAGCTGTTGGTGCCTCAAAAAGAATTACCCAATATTTGAATGCACTCTTTTAGGATGATCTCTAATGAAGATGAGGAATCCCTATATATATAACAATTTTTCCTTATGGACGTGAATCCGACCTTAAGACTTGGAGGCAAAATTTCAATTTCAAATTTTCAATTTTCCCGCCTTAATAAGGTTATGTCTTCTGGAATCTATTTTAAATAAATAAATATTTTTCCTTATCCAAATTTGGTGATTTTAGGTCGATTTTTGTACTCTCGAAAATAGGGATTCAATGGAATGATCATCTCCATCAATTGTGCAGATATGAGTAGAATTTGACCATGGTTTCCAATTTTAACACTCCCTTTCAACTAAGGAGAATTCCACATGCCAATCCATCTGCTGTCATAGATCATCATGCCATCCTGCCATTATGAACCATATTTGCAATCATGAACCATTTATGTTTTCTTTGCTCTTCTCTGCTAAACACTGATGTGAATAATAAAGAAGAATTGATCTAGAGTGAGTCACAAGACCTTGCCACTCTTCTCTGACAAAAGTCAACCTGGAGGTAGAACCTCAATTGATCCCAAATCAAGTAGATAAACACCAAGAATCCTAGCATAGAGAGTACGACAATACACGATGAGTCCATCGGTAGTGCTATGGTCTCTGTCCTCATTTACCAACTTATTGGCCAGATCAGAGGTACTTCCCATCAATCCCAGACTTCATGTGTAAGATGATGCAGAAATGCCAACAGGAAAAGAGTATATCACATCCTGCTCATAATCACATGTAGGGAAAGGAGAAACCACATTCTACAAACAAAATTCACAATCACATGTAGGGAAAGGATAAATCATCTCCTACACACATGAAAAACACTGAGAGTAGGGAAAGGAAGAACCACGTCCTACATGCATGCAAACAAAAAATTGTAGGAAGGATCCTACACGTGGGGAAAGGATGGAGCACATCCCATCGATATGTCGACCATCAATCGTAGGGAATGAGCATCCTATATGTGGGGAAAAGGATGAACCATGTCCCACTGACATGCCCACAACCAGATGCCTGAATACATCTCTCATTGGGGTACCCACATGAGAAGATGAACCACTCATTCTGCTCATATGCCGTAGGGGAAGGTGAACCACTCATCCTATGCATATCTAATCATACGTAGGGGAAGGTGAACCACTTACCCTACACACATGTGTCCGCAAACATAGTGGAAGGTGAACCACTTATCCTATACACATGTCAGTTGTCACAGGGAAAGGTGAACCACTCACCCTGTACATTGTGCACTTATAGGGGAAGGTGAACCAGTCACCTTAAGGTCATTTATAGCTCAAAGAAGTACCCCAGGCCCCAAGGATATCCTAGAGCTCAATGTTCAACCGAGGCCCTCATAGTAGGGTGTTTCCAAGACACCCAACCTCTCTCACTGAAGAAAGTTAAATCTGTCATTACCAAGGGGTTTTGAAGGGATGTTGGTAACTTGTACATCCATCATGCAATTCTCGAGCTAGACTGCTCCCCACTATGCCATATCAAATGAAGTGACACCTGATGTTAAGCGGCGGATTCCAACACATGCTCGCATGACTCAAATTTCTTCATAATAGACCATGCTAGTTGTTTCATTCGTTCAGCCTCAGCGGTTCTCCCAAAATTTAGTTAGACCTACTCTACATAATCATATCAATAGAGTGATCATTTATGAGACAAAATTTTGAATTTATAGTTATCCTTTTTTTTATAAAGAATGGTGCATCATGATTCCAGTCTTCATATTTATAAATTATCTAATGATTTCAGTTCTAATGTTGTGATTTGTGGATGGTTTGTATTTCAAATTTAAATATGTTTTCTAAAATTAAAAAAATATTATTGTATTTTTTGTATGTGGCGTTTGCCCATGGTATCCAGATCCCTGCATTTCAAAAATTTGGTAGACTCATATCCTAATTCCTTTCCTTTTCCTGGTAACTTAAATTTAAACATAGGCAGGGTTGGATAACAACTTTTTTCTTAGCTTCTTAAGCCACCCAATTGACACAAACTCACACATGCACCTTTCTATGTTCATTTGGAAATTCTATTAAGTATTACTGTTAATCAGATATGGCACTTTATCAAAATTTAAAACATACTGAAGTGCATCAAGATGTGATTTTTATTCTGTTTTATTGACTTTCATGATTTATATCATATATTGTATTGAACTGTTTCTGGGACATTGATAATCATATTGTGTTGTTTTCACTTGTAAAACTATTCAGACATTTGCAGTACTCACCAAAACTTCCTCCAGTTACTAGTTTTTTTTGTTAAAATAAGAATATGGTAGTACTTAAATGATATTTCGAACTTATTTGGAAGTAGTTGCTCATTTCTTAAATTTAATTTTTTTGCAAGAGGATCATGAAGTTCCAATTCACTAATTCAAAGCAAAATTATGCTCAATTGTAGAGCAAAAGTCATAGTACATTAATTCGAAGTTTCCAGTTTGCATTGAAATTGAGGAGCATTTCCCTTGATCAAGATTGTAAGTATCTCTCTTTGCAAACTTTTTTAAGTGTTGAGCCCCTCATTTAATTTAAAATGCATGTCAACGGGGGTACTATGTATTTTTAGAATACCATTATTGATGAGGTTTATGTGTAAGATCATGAAGCTTATGTGTAGCAGATAAATGTTCTTGATGAGGTTTACGAGTTTCCCCAGGGGTAGGGTTCACCTCCTACATTACTAATGCGCTTAGGGACGTGATAGTGCTTTGAAACATTCTTGATTTTGGACGGGGGTACCCCTAAGAAATGGCAAAGAAAGTTCCACTCTTTGTAATTTGGCATCAATGCTGCCAAGACCACCCAATTCTTTGGACATGTAACAAGTTCACAAAAAAACATGATGAAATCCATTTTTTCCTTATACATTGGCTCAAAGAAAAGACTTTGTGACGTTGATTCACTCTCACTTGTAAGCTTGATTGATGGAATCTAACATGATGAATATTAAATGTGTGTAGCTACTAACATTTTTACAAAGATTGAAACTTAATATCTAAGGGCATTGTTGTCGTACTCCACTATGTAATTTTCTTATCAATTATTTTAACCAATGTTTCCATATGTCACTTGGTGATGTCATGAAACCTTGAGGAATATTAGAAATTTAATTATCTTTCGTATTTAGTTAGGTTCATTGAAAAGTAGAGAATCAATCTGGGCAGTGTGACCCACTTTGCCTGAAATTCAGTCTTCCAATTAGCTTTCCAACCTAAAGACTTTGGAAATGTTTCATGTAATCATTTGTATTTTTACAAGATACTATTCCAGTGTCAAGAAAGAATCATTATTAAAATGTCCGTTAATAAAATTTTACCATCCTTTCTTGGTCGGAAAATTCGATTTATTCTACATGTTACCACCTATTTTGCAAATTGCAGCTAGATAGCCAAGGCCATCCCTTGAATGAAAAATTAGCTGGAGCCAATGAATAGGCTTATTTAATTGATCTGAATAGGAAAATTTTCCAAACCAACTCTATTGATGCTGACACAAGCTGTTGTGCAAGAGATTGATCGAATTGATCAAAAAAAAGTCCAAAGTTGATAGCCTACCTAGCAAATAAGGCTATTTGTTCCGGTCATAATCTTATAATATGTATTTTAATGAACAAAGTGTCTTGGGCTGGCATTGACCAATGGTTCAAGCCCATTCCATATCGTCTTATATTGTTACAGTGCCAATATATTGGAAAGGATATATCATTTGTGCATGAAAATGTCTAGGTTATTCTCATAATTTAAGTTAAAATGTACTCAATGCTCATTGTAAGTTCCTTGGCTAAAGTCTTGTATGAAATGTTAGATAATATGATATGGAATTAGCTTGAAATTAGTGTAGGATTTCCTCATTGTGGAATCATTTCTACGTTTTCTTGGTTAATCATATCTGCCATAATTGGTTCCTTAAGGATTTCAAATATGTTTTACAGAGATTAGACCTTGTAAAATTCCATTTGGAATTATAAAATGTGCATGGAAAGCTGTCTAGACTTGGTGACTTTTCTTCACCAATTACCTTTATTCTAAATCACCTGACATGGGGACACAGGACATAAAGGACATGGAAAAATGAATGCTCAATATGAGACACGACAACCTAAGAAACAGGACACAGAAAAATCAGTGCCTAACATGAGACATTGCAACCCTAAAAATGGGAAACAAAGGACACGGTCTATATATATAGTGCATATATACTAAAGAACAGAACCAATATACATTTACTACAGTTCTCAAACTTGGACCAGAACTTTTTCCTATTTCAAAAAATGCTACTACTAGTGATTCTTCTTAGTATGAATATACTATTGTACTTGAATGTTACTCATATCCCTGACTATATAGAGGTGCCAAGTAATTCACATCAAAACTGCCTTAGAGTGATTTGCTTTGACTTTTCTTTCCGTAAGAGGTGTACTTCAGATTTTGACATGCTTGATATAGATGACCTTGAAGAGAAGCCTTAGAGACCTCAAACCAACCTTCAACTATATATATTGACTGTAAATTTAGTACCTTTGATATGCTTCAGTTCAACATACAGTCAATATTAAAATTTGGAACCTTGGGAAATCTCAATAAAGTCTGAATTTGACACAAATGATTGCCTTAGAAGCTCACTTTAAATGTTTATTCAGTAAATATACTATCATACCTTAAATGCACATCCTTAATAGAATTGCAAATCTATCATATAAGCTTCTAAGGAAGAGCCTGCATCTTAGTGAGTTTCAGATTCAATCACTAAATTTTCAGCCTTGAATTTTTGCAATTTTTTTCACTGGATACATCCGATTTGTCTCAAATAATATTGAAGACTCCGCCTTAATGAAATGCATGCTTCATATCTAATGCACAGATCAGTTATTGAAGGAGGGACATATGGCCTTTAAAATCACCAAAACATTAACCCTCAGACAATAATTCTTCAAGATTCAACCTGAAGTGCTCCACATAAATTTTTGAATGAGCATACAATATGTCTACAAATTTGTAGGCTCAATGTATTAGCATAGAAAATTGCTACCTCAGGTTCAAGCTCGTAATTGAATTATTCTAGATGAGATATACCAACCCAATTATATATCACAACGATACTCAAGTGATACGAATTACTTTAGAATTTAACCTCTCAAGAATTGCCACAGAGTTATGCATAACATAGATGAAGAGAAAGTAGGTCATGGGAATCTTCCAAGATTGATTGAAATAAAAAAAACATAAACACCCTTCGAACATGCACTATGCATGTAAGCTGCAAAAAATTTCAAGACATGATCTCTAAATTAAGTTGAGATTTCTGAAGATATAAATTGTGAATTTAATTTGATAACTTTGGAGGAATGTCATGACCTTGTGCACATATTGGAGCTTGTTGTGTTGATTATCGGCAAGGTTGTAACTATTGCAATCTCCCACATATTTTTTCAGGTCTCCACGCAGATATTCAAGACTATAAAGGGCCACAACATGAATAAATAGTTTTTTTTCTTCCAATATTTTGGGAAAATACCACAGGCATACAATGGAAAAGTTTGGTACTTTGAGCACTAATTCAGGTGGTGTTCTTCAAAAGATAACGAACGCCCAATGATGAAGTGTCAATATTTTTGTGATGCGAGTTGAGGTACATACCATGATGGAGGAGCATACCATTGTTTGAGAGTAGAGTAGAAACATATGGCATGAATCTTATACCTTCAGGAGCGAGAGGTCTGAGACATATGTGTTGAGAAATCTTAATGTTGTTCCATAATTCTTCTAACTTGCATATTTTCCAAATGAAGTGGCCCTAAAATAGTCCTGGAATCTCAACCTTCAGATATCATTATAGATGAATAACTTAGCAACTGCCAGAGATCCATCCTTCCTTCTACTGTAAATCAATTAGGCAGTCTGCACTCATAGCCTAAACATGAAGATTGAATCCCGAGTCCTTATCCAAAGGACCCCAAAGGGAAATTGGGAAATGGATATTTTTGCAATCTAGATATGGCTATCTTCAAGAATCCCTCAAATCAGGTTTTTAATGCCAAACCTAGATAGGCCTACATATCCTGTGTCTTCATTAAAAGGAAAATTGTCTTCAGTGGATGGCCCAAATAGGCGTCAGAGAGTAGATGGAATTGGTTCAAGAGTTGTGGTAGAAGTCAAATCTACTGGATCGTTTGGTGGTACAGGAGGTACAATTTTTTCCTCATCTGGTCCAACTAGAAGAGACACATTTCGACAACGCAAATGTAATACTATTATAAAAACTTCTATGCATGTTGACTATTATGTAATAAGAGGGGGAAACAATGATGGAATGTGTAGCAGCTCCAATTTTGATAATGTTCAGTGTGGAGGGTTTACTAGTGGTAGGCCATCATCTATTCATGAACACCAACAGTCGGTAGCTTCAATTGGTGGAGATCTACAAAAATCTATGGAAACACTATCACCTGAGGCTGAGAGAGGTGTTGATAAAAATACAAAATCTAGAGAATTGAAGTATCACCTTGAATATGACTTACAAGAAATCAATATTGAGTTGGAAGTTTTTCTGAATCAGAATACTTGTTTTAGTTCCCACAGTTCGATGACTTTCTGCAATCTGCACCAGTGAAATTACCTTAAGATAATTCACCCAAATCTCTTGTTGATGATGTAGAACACGATGAGATAGATACATAGGTTTCAATTAAATTTGTGGAGGAGAAAGAGATAGAGCACATATGCACACACACACTGAAAGTGGACACAATAAATGTTGAAAATTTTGGTGATATTCCATGTGATCTCTGTTTGTCTCAAGCACATTGAAAATAGAGTTGGTGGGGTCTAGGACTACATATATTCTTGAGGAATTTTAAGATGCTGTGGTATAAAATTAAACATGGGAGACAGGTAGGCTTTAGCCTATTTTTAGAGGTGCCTTAAATTTGATATGTCAAAGTGAGCTTGTTTCTTGGTAATGAAATTCTTTGGCTACATTTTGTTGTATCTGCAAACTAAGAAAACTTGATCAGTCCTCATATTCAGTGCATGATCTATTTACAAATTATTTTAGAGATCAAAAAAGGAAACAGTGCAATTGTGTTGAAATTATGAACATATTGGTATAAAGTCAAACATAATTTAATTAATTTGTGTCATGTAGGGAAATCGATAGTAGAAATAGTAATAAACTAATATCAAGTAATGCACATTGAAATGTCCAAGAAGAGTTTCTGAAAGTAAGAAGCGTTGATTAATGCCCACAAATAACCAAAGGATAGATCAATAGGACCAGTAAATCTATGTAGTCAACATTGGACTATGGGGGTGCCATGATGATAAACAAAGAAAATAACATAAGAAATGGTGAATAGGGAAGGTAAACCATAGAAATAGAGGACAGACTATTCAACATCAATTGTCAAAATTGAGATATAGGTAGAGATAAGTGAGGGAATACAGGCATCCTTGTCATCAATTATCATTATGAAGAAATTGATTCAGACCCTCGTAATGTTTTTTGAGGAGTGCCTAAGGGTGAGAGGGCCTTGTTGGAATACCCTAGAAGGTTGGGATGGCATATCAAAACTCTCCTAACATTTGAAGTAGAAGAGAAGAATCTAGTGATGGATGTTTCACTACAAAGTCTAGGTCGAGTAGTTACTGGTGGTAGCAAGGAGCAGGAATGATCCTGTGACCTTATGGATGTGATACATCTATTGGTTGAGTAGGAATATTTACATTATCTCATAAATATGATTTTTCCCACTTATATTGTCTTAGACATATTGACTTACGACAGAGATCCAGTCAACACTTAGCAATCTTATGCTTCATGTACATCTATATGGAGAAGATATTTGACTGATCTTACTTCCTCTTAGGGAGATCATAGCCTATAATTGTCTTTCCAGGGTGAATAGTGTCAATCAATTACTCAAGAATGCCATAAAACAGGAGTCTCCTTTGCTTAACCATATCCAGTGCCATGTGAAATACTTTTGCAATGGTAGTGAGCACAAATGACTCACTAAAGAGATCCTTCAATACGAGTGGATTCATAATAATCCATTCTTTCTCATATTAATTCACTTCAGTCAATGATTTATCCATGGTGGATCCCAAAATATATAGCACCTAGATGTGCTCTTACATACTGATATCCCTACAGCTTACTGTGATAAAATATGGATCTTTTTGGTTTGATGAGCCAATGACCACTGAAATCTAGGTATGTAATGAAAGATAACATCAATAGATGTATAATTATTTTGAGAGTGTAACCATCTGATATTAATTCATGGATTTTATAACTTCCTCTTAAGGTGATCATCTCAACTTCAATCATGATCTTCCCATGTCAGAGAAGAGACTTAGAATGAGGCTCTGTCATCAGGAGAGTTGCTCCTCTTATCAAAGGAGTTGCAATTTATTTTCCAGGGAGATCATTGTAGCTACTTCTCAATAGACAACCTTCCAAAAGATAAAATTTTCTAAAGTGACCACTGAATTCTGAAGACACCTTCGATTGTGAACAAGACTCTCAGGTTACAATATTTAAAACATATCACCATAGTTGTTGATGCCATACATATGGTACATGGTGACTAATATAAGGCCTTCGTATTTCGGGAAGAATATTCTTCCTTAAGAATTTCAAGTTTATTATAGCAATATTTACTAAGCGTCAACTATGCTTCTTGCTGCAATATTGATGACAGAAAGACCACCAGATTAAACATAGGTCACTGTTTACAAGGTTACTTCCTTTATCACTAATCTTCTTGTTTGCAAGATACTAGATCATATAAGGTATCCAGGTGTACTGTCTCACCATCCATAAACAGCATGTGAGTATTGTTCAGATAAGTTATTAATTTCCATCAAGTACTCTTGACATGAATACAATGGATGGCCTTAACTATCACTGGTGCAGAACAGATGATTTGTTTTGAAAAAGGACAGTGAGAAATTTCACTGACTTTGATAAATCATCTTCTCAATATGTGCACTTCCCGACTTCTTAATATAAGATCTATGCTTAAAATAAAACCTAAAGATGTTCCATATGGATAGATACAAGGAGGTAGATAATAAGTGAGCTATACAGATAGATAACCAGAGCATATATTATATCCATTAATTAATGATTCCAAAGCATCTTATTCCCTATATCCAAATAATGAGCTTGATCATCAGAATTAAAAGATTGTACATGATAAACCATATATCAATAAATAGCCTTCTAATGTAACTTTTTTCAAAAGCCTCGTGTCTCTTATGAATCTTCCTTACTTACTGAGGACAATCTTGAAAGGTATTCAAGGCTAATATGACTTACCAGAGATAGATTTTCTGAAGTCACCACTGAATTCATATGATATTTTAATTGAGACATTGAACAACATCCTGGAATTGAACATCAATGATTTAGGCTATTTGGTATTGTAAATACAATGCCAAATCCATAGAGCCAAGATCAATCATGTAGCAATGAGGTCAAAGCAATAGAGTGTCATACGAATCCTGACCTGTTTCTGTATCTATAGTTGTTGAAGAGCAGATATTTGAATTTGTACTTATATATATATAGCAGAACCAATATTATAATCTAATGATATATTAACACATCAAGCCAATATTATAGTGTATCTGAGAAACTTGATGCTGAAGTAGAAATTTCCCATGCTGCTAGTTGATAAATAGATGATAGTAATGACTTACCATTCCCTGATTGATGTCAAACCCAAAAGAGAAAAATATGAATTGCATATTCTTGTGCTTGAAATAGGTAGCACACCTACTTGATTTACACTCCCTTAGATATAAACTCCTTTAGATAATGGGCTAAGAGCAAGGACTGCAGTCAATGCTAAAAAGATATATGGTCCACTGAGAAAGGAAAGGAATAATTAACAAGAGGATACTTGCATTGCTAAACTTCATTGGAATTACAATGGCTAGCTTTGAAATCTTGAGCTTGGATCAATGTATGATCTTTATAAAACTAGTGCATGCATTGACATGTCCTTGGATTGATGATGCAGAGCTGAGAGGACCTAATGAAGTAGCAACAATCCAATGATTCTGAAGATAAATTATAAGTATGAGATCTCCCAATGTATTTACATGCCACAGCTGAGCAAGGCATGTAGAAAGAAATGAAATAGTGGGAACTAATTCAAATCCTCAGATCACAGAAGCCATCTGAATCATGAAATGCAGAACTAATTCATTATACCTTGGGCTGAGACTGAATCTTGGATTAGGGATTATCTAGGTGAAAGGGTTTTCCCCCTCCTTCTCATTTCAATATTTTGAGATCCATTTTTTGTGTAGCATACCAAAGACCATAGGTTCTTAGCCAACAAGGTTTTCCACTCTAGCTTGGGCTTGTCCTCTCCTTGCTATGATACCATGATAAAATTACATGGTCTTTTCATAGGAAAATTACTTCAGAATTCCATAGAAGCCCATTTATTTAAACCATATTATTTTCGTTAACAATCATATGAATCATAAAATGAAAGTAAATGAAGAAAGATCATAAACAATATATATAGAACACAATCCAAGACAAGAGAACACGATGATGTGGCTCAAGCCAGGGAAAAACCCTAAGATGGGGAAAACCCTTTACCAATCATTCTTATTATAATCATCAAATTTTTAAGAATAGAGAGAGAGAGAGAGAGAGAGAGAGCAATAATCCAAAGTCAATATTGACTTGCTAATTATAAGATCTATAATCACAGTCCTTAGATAAATAGATGACCTAATCACAATACAATTCTGAATTAGTCGAACTATTCCTTCATAAAATGGTGTCATATAGCTGAAGGAGCTTGGGCTAGATAGGGTTACATGCATTTCATTAAGGAGCTTCTATACGCTGACCAACCTAAAAAATCATCCACCTAAATGATGGAGCCTACTACTGCTAATGGTTGCTCCTGGTTAGGGTATGATACTTCACTGCTGCAGTCCTCAAACACTTCCAAAACATCCTTCAACTGATGTGGTCTTTCCCCAAGACAATCTATCCTCCCTCTGTCACAAGTCTTCTCCTTAAATGTGCCTCCACGTCTACCAACCTTTACCAAATTAAGGTTGCAGACCACCTAGGAAGATACATGCCTTCATGGCCCACTATATAGCAGAGTAAGGCATGCGGCCTGCTAGAGAAAGGCTCGTGTAGGTGCAACCCACCTATGGGAGGGATTTATCACCATAAATAATACTCCCACAGAATTCACCACTTCTTCATGGCTACAGTCAACATAAAAGGTAATATGTCCCTGCAATAGAAGGTAAATAAGCCCAAAACATTATGCAAATAGGCCCAGAGTTACCCTCAACTATTCCATATTCAGCGTTTGAAACTCGGACCATCAAGCAACCCAATCAACATGCCAATCTGACCCTTCCTCCTTTGCTAATATCATCTCTTGGATGCGGCTATTTTAGAGAGGAGAAATCATATCAATCGATGTCTAAAATGAGGATGAGGAAATGTGCTTATATTCAGTTTGACATTGGAGGAAAATTCAAAATTCAAATTTTCACTTTTTCCCGCCTAAACAAGAATATAACTTATAGCATTTTATTTTGAATAAAGAAATATTTCCTTGACCAAATTTGACGATCTTTAGATTGATTTTAGTCCTCTTGAAAAGAGGAATTCAATGAGATTATTATCTTCATCAACTTAATAGATCTAAGTGGAATTTGGCCCTAGTTGCAAAATTTAACAGATATACACATGTACACTGCAGTAAAACCTTGAAGGACCACCTCAAGCACATAAATTAGGTATTGTCTATGTTAAAATAAAAACATTTTTATGCAAAAAGTACCAAATGCATTTTTGGCGAAAAGAAAATGACTTATTACATCAACCATATAATATTAGAAGGTCGTGTAAAGGTAGCCCCAAACTCAAAAAAAATCTATAATTGCAAGGATTCCAAGAGTTAATGGGATATTACCAAAATATTATAAAAATATATGCTCATATTACAACACCCTTATCTGATATACCTAGGAAGGACTCTCTTCGATGGAATTAGAAAGCATAACAATATTTTCATCCTATGGAAAAAAGTAATGTCCTCCACTCTAGTACTGCCTATTCCATACTTCTTTAAACAAATCATAATTGCATAGGATGAATTCTGATTCAGCATCAACATAGTAATAATGCAAGATGAACGTGGAGGCAAATGCCTTGTCAATGGAACATGTACAATCGGCATAAGGTTGTACGATTTTGGAAGAGGTTAGAGGAGTCACCTTAGCCTTCAATTTATTTTCTTTTTCATTCTAGTTAAGGTCACTATGCATGAATTTTTTATTCCATTGTGAATCAGATGTAGGGCTTTCTAAAATGCTTTTTCTTGAGTTTTTTTTTTCTTACAACATTTTCCCTCATTTGGGATTCTCGCCCTCTAGAATTTGGATTAGGTATTTTTTTCTACTATTGAACTGAACCTCCTCCTCTAACAATTAAAGTTGCACACAAAGTTTTTACTTTATTTGGGTTGTCCGTGGGTGGGGAGTGGGCGCCAAGAAAATTATGACCACACATTTCAATTCAAGCTGCATTGATGCAGTAGCCATGGAGACCCGATACCAATTCGAGTATTTATAGGTGTCCCATATGAAATAAGAGGAATTTTCAGATTGTTTCTTTCAGGATTTGTTAAAGAAAAATGAGGAAAAAATGTTGGAACTCCACTGAAGTCAGGCTCATTTAGAAATTTGTGAAAGCCATTTCCTCCCATGGAAATTGGGCTGTTGTTAAAACTTCCACATGATTCCTTCACCCAACCACTGAAAAAAGTTAATGTAACTGAAATACTCATCATCTTCATAATCCATATCAAATTAAAATTGTTCGGGAAAATGTTCCTTTTCTGAAGGAGGTTCTAAATTATCATCATCTTCCTCAAATTTAATGACATAATGACACATTTCTTAATCAATATCCAACTTTACTTGACTAACAAAAGTCATGTAAATCTCTTCAAGCTCACTGGATTCCTTCTCTACTCTATGAAACTCATGAATCATCTTTGCACTAATTTCTGCAAGACAAATATTGGCTTCACCAACCTTTTCTAGGAAAATAGTGCACAACTTCAAAACCCTTAAGCCTCTTGTACCATGTATTGTTTTCCTTTAGTTGAAAAATAGTTTTGTAATGTCAACAGTGTAACAAATAACTCAAGATGGATAAAAATAGAAAGAAACTCTACCAATACGTTACTAAGTCCTGGCCAATTAAAAAAAAATTCCCCTCTGATATACACTCTACCATGTTGGAGGAAGTCCGTTAGGGGCTATGACATGTGATACAATTCATCAAACCAAATTATGGCACTAGAGGTTTGGACACCTTCATTACAAATCCCTCCCTGGAACAAGGAAGGTGGTGATAGGGATGTCTGAATTAAAAAATGATCATGAAGGTGTATGCCAGGGTTGTGCGGAAAGAGAAGTGGAGATATGCCATGATGTCACCTTTGATGGAGATGCTTCCCTGAGGAAAGTGATACATCTTCCTAGCTACGAGGAAGACTATGATGTAAGATCGGGGAAGAAGGAAGAGTTGAAGGATGAGATGATGCCTGATGTTGAAGGACCTGTACAAATTTCTGAATCTTATGTCTTATGAAGAAATTATTATTGTTAATCTGGTTAAGCTCCTCCTACTTAAATAAGTTATTAACTAAATAAAATCAAGTTAACATCGAAGCAAAACACATAAAATATCTCTACCAATTCAGATATACAATAAGCACATGCACACATTGAAAAAGTGGCGCAGTTATTTCTGGACAAATAGTCCCGGGAAAAGCCCAATGTGGGAAAACACGTGTCTGGTTGTTGGAGGGTCTTATTATTAATAATATTTCTGAATACACAAATCTAGATCCTAGATCTGGAAAACTCGACAGAGATAATACTAGATCTACAGCTCATTGGCTGATCTAGGGCCAAAATAATGACTGACCCACACCTTCAAACGGGATTTACAGAACTCAGCCAAGATTAGGGCTTGGAAACCCTAGCGCTATCCCTGAAAGGCTTTGTGTCAGCCTCTGAAGCCCCTGAAATATTTTGCGTCAGCCTTGGAAGTCCTCCAAACCCTCAGCGCTGCTTTGAAAGGGACTGCGTTTCCCCAAAATGGGTGACGCAGTCACTACGCTGCCCCTAAGGGTCTTTGCCTAACCCATGGAGGGTTTCCTGAAAATTAGGTTGTCCTTGATGTTGCTGCTGTTGCCTTCCTCTGCGTTGTCCTTTAGCTGATCTCTTCTCTGCCTCTTGTGTATTATGTACCCTGGGATCAGATCATCCCCTTGGTCTAAATTCCCCTCTCTGCAGCTGAAACACTTTTGAGTATTCTTAGCAAACCATGCCCTAGAATCTCAGCTTAGCTCCAATGCTGTGCCTCTATGTGTCTTTACAAATGACCCTAAGTCTTTCCTTTATACTTTTCTCGTTGAAAAATCAATAACCATGATCATATCTTGAATCAATGGCCAAGATTAAAAGAAAACTTGATCCATGTGACTTAAGACAATTTCATCACATGTTTAATTAAATTCACTTTAATTATTTAAGTTCCCTAAGTTTTAACTTTAGAAATACGCTTAAAATAATTAATTAATTTAATATCTCCTAAACCAGATGAAATTTCCCAAATCCATTTCTGGGTCTCGCAGATCAAGTGTACTCTAGTCCTTCCTAAAAATTTGGGACATAGAGCACAACTGATGCTACACCAAATACATAAAATCTCAATAGGACCAATAGACCCTATTGATCCACTTCCTTCAATGAAGAGAATACCCTCATGGATCAGAGATACTCTCGAGGATGCCGAGAGAAATATGGCCCCAAGGGGGACATTCCATGAAAGCAAGAAGCTGAATAGATACCAAGGGTATCTAGCAGCCATGAGTACTATCATACAATCTAAGCCTAGATCATTTGAAGCTGTCGTAAAGCATCAAGTATGGAATGATTCTATGCACGAAGAGTGCGATTCCATTATGAAGAATGATGTCTGGGATGTGTTCCCAAGACCGGAGGACAAAGTTGTTGTCACCTCGAAATGGCTCTTTAAGATCAAGCATGGATCTGATGGGAGTGCTGAAAAGTTCAAGGCAATATTTGTTACCCGAGGCTTCTATCAAAAGGAAGGCATATATTATGATGATATATCTGCACTTGTGGCCTACTATACCACCATCTAATCTATTATTTCCCTTGCTACAATGCAAGGATGAAGTCTTCATCAGATGGATGCGAAGACCGCTTTTCTGCATGGTTCAATAAAGGAAGAGGTGTATGTGGAGCAACGCCTGGGGTTCGAAGTCCACGATAGAGAATATCATGTATGCAGGTTGAATAAATCCCTCTATGGATTGAAGCAAGATCCAAGGCTTGGTACAAGAGGATAGATTTCTACTCGATGAAGCTGGGCTTTAGTGAAAGTAATGCTAATCCAAACCTTTACTTCAAGGTTGATAGAGAAAATCCTCTTATTCTAGTTCTCTATGTGGACGATCTCTTCCTAACAGGTGTTGACCCTATCATTCATCAGCGTAAGATGGAGCTATCTTCTGAGTTTGATATGAAAGACCTAGGACTGATGCATTACTTCTTAGCCTTAGAGGTCTGTTTCGGGGAAAATCACCCTAGAGTTTTGTTGGGTCAAAACCTCCACAGAGCAGGGCATGCTACTCAGAAGGACTCACACACAACCATACTTGAATGCAAAAAACTAGATAACAACGATAGCAGAACTCACACGTAGTCCTACGTTCGATGCAAATCCCACGGGGTTCAAACCCCCAGCAACCTTCCTTCCTCCTTCAACCTGCAAAACAAGAAAGAACGTGCACGGAAACCTAGTTGTACAGCATATATTTCTCCTAAACGTTAGTGTAATCAATGTGAAATATGATATAAACGATAATAACTACTTTAATAATCAATCTTTCCACATATACAAATAGATACTAACACAGAAGTTTAGGAACAAGACAATTCTTCATTATTATGAATAGCATGTACAGAAATAAAGAGTGGAGAGATCACCTGAATCCTTCCACGATCTTCGAGCAAACCGTCGTCCGGATTCGTCCCGCCCTTGCCTTGCTAAGAAACTTTCAAGATTTGTGCACTCGAGATGGCATATAAATGGATGAACATCTCCAGGAAACAAGGGTTTCCTGTATAAATCTGGGAAAGTGCAGGAGGCACGGGGAATCAGACTTGAACTGGGATTCCAACAGAGTATAATGTCTATAAAATTTCTCTCTCCCTTAGGCCATGCACATGAGGGGCTTTTATACTCCCTCAAAGTAGTTTTAGTCAGTTGGAAACAGTTGGCCACGTACTGGGGTGGTTGAACTACTGGAGTAACCATCAACCCAATCCGAAAATAGGGAATTTATATATTTTTTAATGGTTTTAATGGCATACACAGAAAATTACATGTGGACTCGCGTATACACGTGGAAAAGTCTGGGCATAACCACGTATGGGAATTTTAACACTATTTTTTAGTGAATTTGTTCAAGTCTGTAGGAATGGGTGCCCAAAGCCATAAAGGCAATCATGAATCACCCGAGGGTGAAAAATGATGCTATAACAGATGCCCCCTAATATATGAGGTCAGAAGGGGTACATGATGGTCGAAATGTATTATGTACATAGAAAGAACTTCGCAAGGACAAGAGAGGACTTCACCAGATTTCAGCCTGCCAAAAACCAATGAAAAAAAACAGAGAGTCAACTCATGCTGAGGTGGGCATACCCATGCTTAGTCAAAAATACATCATATGGAAAGTACAAAATAGATCCAAAATGTATACAAGTATAGCTGAACTGAAAGTACACAATGAATCATCCGAGCATGGCCCGGAAGTATAAGTCTGAATCAATGTCCAAGTATCACATATATAGAAAGCTGATCAATGATGCTGAAATTGGATGTCTGATCATATAAGTAACTGAATCTCCAAGTACCAAATCATTAGAGGTGGAACAAACGGTACAATCACGCAACTCGAGAGCCAACATATAGGATGTTGTTGTACTGACACTGCAACATATAAGGGTGAACGACATCACTGGCAGAAACTGAATGGATTGTCAAAAGTGAACCGAGAAATGCTGATGCAACCCGAGGTCTTAACCGATCACTATGGAACAATTCTACACAATGGGAATAAATGAGCTGAAGTCGACCATGTGAGAAATCGTTGGATTACCTGTCAATGATGTATACCGTTAACCAATGCGAGACAACCCACCAAAAATGAAAATGAGCGTCAAGGTGCCCTAGTACAATCTAACAAGTGCGAATAAATGAGTTGAAGTCGAACACTTAAAAGAATCTACCAATCAGGAGGCAATGATGAATCCCCACTGTCGATAGCGAGGAGTCTGCCACTGATGACTGCAAACCCTAAGGTACTGAAAAAAGACTCTAGACCTTATTCCCAGAGCAATGAGTCGGAGTTGATGGGAAAAGATCTGCTTGAAGGAAGGAATTAAGGCATCCCACATCAATCCAGCATGAGTGTAACCCGCAGGCCAAGATTTGGAAGGAATCGGACGAAGTAGAGTGATGGAACCAAAACCGAAGTACATTTCCGACATGCACAACATGAAGCTAGCGCACGGAAGAAACCCTCTGAACCAACCAATAATGAAAGCTGACACAGAGGTGAGATATCCACCGATAGGGTCAAATGGAAATCAAGGTATTGCATGAATCCCAAGTGTGATAATGTGTGCTAACATCGAACACAGGGGAAACCACTCAGTCAAAGACCCATAATGATGATCAAATGCTGAGCACAAGGTCACCTATCAATGATGGAAATAGGGCTAGGGTGCGGCTCTAGGTTTTCTCTCAGAGAAATGTGTCGTAGTCGATAAGAGACAAACCCGCCGGCAAGAAGTCAATGGGGACCTTCTCAAACCAGCACGAGCAGAAGACCAAAACATCTGATGTGATAGAACATGATACTGACAAGACCGGGAAGGCCGAATGAATAATGAGTCAAGAGACACCGCAGAATGGCCGACTCAGGCTAAACTTCCCTTGAACAAAAGCACGACTCTGTGATGACCATGGCAGTAAAAGTGACACTGTATAAGTCTGTCCTGCAGGAGGCAAAACAAACTCTCCATATGATTGGAAGAGATAACCGACCGGGGGAGAACTGACAAGTGAAACATGGTAAAGGCTGAACCTAGGTCAAAACTAGAACCATCCCAAATGAAGGAAATATATATAAGTATATGTTCTTTGTTCAAGGGCGACAAACTGACTCTGTACTGCCATCAAAATAACGAAGATACATCCCGTTCCCGCTCTTTTTGTTATATTTGATTTTTTTGTCTTTTTCATATAATAAGCCTGAAAAAGAATAAAAGAATGCTATGATACAATGGATAGAACGAGTATCAAGAAACAGATGCACTAGTTCCTGGGATTGGAACGATCCTATGCTCAATGCAAGGTGGCGGAAACTGGTAAGCGATACTCAGAGGAATGTTCCATCCATAGGTAAAAGGATGTCAAGTCGCGATAGCTAAGTGCATGCAATGGTTAACTTGTACAGATAGACAAGGTCAAAAGTTGGCTTAAACATTGAGTCCGAATGAAGCCGGCTAAAGGCCAGGATAAACAAGTAGCCAATATTCAATGCAGTAATACAACTCAACAACACCAGGGAGCCTCTAGGGTAATAGCCAGAAAAATGATAGTGAGGAAGAAGAAAAATGAAGCTTCAGCACATAAGTCATGGCGGGACTAAAGAGGACTCCCGAGCCTACATAAAACGCATCATGGGCAACAAGTAATAGCGAGGAACTAACTAAGAATCCCATGTAAAGGAAGGCTCTACCATCAAGTCATGATTGAATAATCGGCAAGTGAAATGGGTGTAATACTCATGACCTTATGGGATGGACCCTATGGCAAGTGATCAGTATGGAGGCTAGTATGCAAGATGCAACGGAAAGTGATTTCCCTAACCTATATGCCAGTGAAGATCATATAACTGCCATGACGAGTCAGTAGTCATGGATCAAAAAACCGGGAAAAATCTCAAATTCATCAAAATGTACCTAAAAACATACCAAACTGGGCACTTCCAAGCATCCGGGTTATGCAGCTGAAGATAGATTGAAAAAATAAGCATAACAATTTTTTGCGAAAATTTTCAACTTTTTGGACATAAATAGACAAATTACCTCATATTTGGTTCATTGTTACATTGCTGATTTGGAAAAAAGTGCTCTGGAGCAAAAAACATCTTTCGTCAAATCAGGAGCAACCGACCGTCAAATCGCACCGAATTTGTCAGGTAAGCTCATCAATCATCCTTGCTATTCATTTTGTACATTCATAAATTAAAATTTAGTAATTTTCACCATAGAATCCCTTGCTAAAAATCACGGGTTTGCGCATACGCGGGTTGGTAATGATGAAGTCGCGTATACACGCGACTGTGCACAAATAAATTCGCGTATGCGCAGGCCCAAATGAAAAAATGCGTAGCTAATGAAGGATTTATTGAAATTTTGCAGGATGACCATATCATGGAGAGAGCATGAACACAATGCAATTGATAAAGAAGTCATGCGAGATCGAGCATCGCTAAATATTCTTCGGAATTGCGGATTTCTCAAGTTTTTCAAACTGCCAAATATGAAGAGTAATGTCCGGTTGCTCGAAATGCTTGTGAACTATTGGGAACCGGAAGAAGACTGCTTCATTATAGATCAGATGCCTATACGCATCGAAGTGGAAGATATATATTTTATTACTGGACTCTCCCGGAGGGGGGAGCCAATAGACTTGCACGGGAAGCCCTTGGGAGGGCTAACCGTGGAAGATTACGTCCACGTGTACTACGTAGAGGGTTCCAAGAAAGTGGGAACTCAAATTGCAATCAAAGATTTAAGAGACTTACACATAAAAATCCTCCTTTTTACCATTGGGAGAGTAGCAGGATCAGCTTCTCTTCACTAGGCATCCAGGACACAAATGAGTATAGCAGTGGAATGCTTAACTCATTTATATGATTGGTGTACAGCTCTACTGATGAACATGAAGCAACAATTGACTTCAATCCGAAAGGCAAAGAAAAAACATTTTGGATATGGTACAATTTTGATGACATTCTTCTTCGAGAAGATACCAGCATTGAGACCCAGAGTGATCTCTACCATCAGCAGCCCTAGAGATCCAAGAATTGCCCGTTAGGCAAACATGATGAAGAGATTAGGGGGAAGTGAAGTTCCCTGGACCACTTGGGATGATGAGTTCTTCCTTTGGTGGGGAGAACAAGTCATCGTTGTGGACGTCTATCCCTATGCCGGGATGGACTTTCGTGGCGATCCAGATCTTGTCCTTCCACCAGGCGCGGCATGGGGCGCAGTCGGTAAGTTTGCAATTTTTTGACTTATATATTTTTTTTGGATTTTTTCAAATATGTATGAAAAAATGAAAAACAAACATGTTTTTGATTGGATTCATAATGACTTTAAAAATGATCATGATACAGATATTGGACCAATTCGACCTGAGGGTTTCCAACGACACAAGCGTCGCCGAGGTGAAGCGGATACAGTGGATTCAGACAGGACCCTCCAGGCTATACAGAGGAACTTGGAGGGATTAACCCGCCAAATACCTATGGCTGCAGTGGAAGATCTGCTGGAAGCCATCCAGAGACGGGTGGTAGGAGCGCCCCGAGACTGGGTATGGTTATTCCGCCGAGTTTCCACCGCGATCGTGTTCTATAGGAACACAACTTCTGGGCAGGGACCTCAGGAGTATATAGATATAATGTATTAGATGACTGTATATTATTTGAGACTGAACATGATCGGGCATAAGCCCAAATTTTGTATGATTTTATGGATCCAAATTTTGTAAAGTTTTTGAACACTCTGATGATATATATACAGCGATTTTTGATGTGATGTGATAAATGTATAAAAAATGTATGATGTTTTTGATGATTAAATTTTTATTGTATGGAATGATTAATATGCCAATCAATTGCTTTATTAGCTAATGAGTCTGCTAGCCAATTGTCAGCTCGAGGAATATGAATGAAAGCTAAAAATTGAAATGATCTTTGTAACAAACCTACCCTCAAGAACAACCAGAGTAAAAATGGATCTCGAACCCGATAAGTATTGTTTAACTGCAACACCACCAGCTGAGAGTCCAAGAAAACTACCAACGAATCAACACCCAAAGATATTGCCTCCGAGAGTAGATAAACAACTGCAGTGTATTCTGTTATGTTATTGGAAGCAGGACCAATGCAGACCCCTCTTGATACTAACAGCTGACCGGATGGATAATGAAGTACCCAAACCACGGAAGCTAAGTTCCAGGTGTGTCTACTAGCACCATCGGCGAAACCAAAATGACTCATGACATCCAACACAACCTGCAAAAGAAGATCAAAACCATCACCATCCCATCAAAAATCGAAAATCAACCAGATATGTACAAAGCAAAAACTACTGTATAAAAAAGCAACATGCCAGGCCGAAGCCTAGGCATAATACTTCTTCAAATAGAGCCCATTTCGGGGCTCCAACAACTTGTTTCCTTCGAAATCAACCAAGGTGTATGCTCCTTTCTTAAGGACTTTTTTAACGATGAAGGGGCCATACCACATAGACTTAAAATTTCCTGCCCCCAGGGCATCTTTTTCTTGGTCATAGACCAAAACAAGGTCACCTTCCGAAAAAACCCTAGGTTTGACTGCCTTATCGTACTGAGCTTTAACTCGGTTTTTATGCGCTTCATTCATCGTGGCGGCATCCCGACGTTGCTCATCGAGATGTTCCAGATGAAGGAGCCATTCTTCAAGACTAGAAGTGTCAGGAAGAATTTCAACAACTAATTTAAGAGAAGGAATCTCGCATTCAATAGGAAATGCGGATTCCAACCCGTGCACTAGCTGAAACGGAGTAAAGCCAGTCGCAGTTTTCACTGACGTCCTGTATGCCCAAAGTGCAGGATATAGCATAATATGCCAGTTGCATCTAGCTTTATCAATTTTCCTTTGAAGAATTGTCTTCAAGGATTTATTCACGGCTTCCACTTGCCCATTGGCTTGAGGATAATACGGAGATGAATGCTCCTGCCGGAAACCCAATTTGAGAGCCAACTCAGCCATCATGCTATTCTGAAAATGACTGCCATGATCAGTGACAATCTCTCTAGGAATACCAAAATGAGAAATAACCTGGTTGAAAAGAAAAAGAGCTGTAGTCTCACCATCATTCCCAAAAGTAGGCATAGCCTCGACCCACTTCGTAAAGTAGTCTACTGCTACAATAATGTACTTGTGACCTTTAGCCGAAGACGGGTTACAAGTAGTATAATCAATACCCCACTTTGTAAAGGGACCAACAGTAATGACTGGAAAAAGTGGAGCTGGATGAGCGTGCATTTTTTGAGTATAAACCTAACACGGGTGACACTTTTTGACCGACTCCATACAATCTTTGAAAATCGAAGGCCAAAAGTACCCAGCACGCAAAATATTTTGGGCTGTAGCAAGCCCAGATAAATGACCACCACAAGCTCCACTATGGGAATCATTCAGCACAGCCTCAGCTTCTTCGAGAGTTAAGCAGCGTCTCAGGATTGAATCAACCCCTCGACGGTATAAAGCATCACCAATAATCAAATAATTCTTGGCCAAGTGACGCAACTTACGACGCTCATCTTTCGAAAAAGTAGAGGGAAACTTCGCAGTCTAAAGATATACAATGATATCTCCATACCAAGGATCCTGTGAAGAGATAAGAAACAAATGTTCATTCGGAAAGGATTCATCATAGATCATCTCCTCCCCACAGGGCAACTCGGAGATCAATTCCGCGAAAACCAATGATTTCTTGGACTTGGCAGACATAAACTCAAGATCAAATTCCTGCAAAATCACAATCCATCTATTGTATTTTCCCCCAATCACTCGCCTACTGAGGACAAACTGAAATGGATTGGCTACTGCCAAAACATAAGTTTTTCGTAGAATAATGTAATGTCAGAGTTGCTGCACAGCATGAACTGCTGCTAAAACTAACTTTTCTATCAGAGTGTACCGGAGTTCAGGTCCCACCAATACTCGACTAAGATAGTAAATAACATGCTCTGCAAGAGCATCATCCTCCTGAACCAGAACCATACCAATGGTAGATTCTGCTGCTGCCAGATACAAAAGGAAATCCCTGCTATAATCAGGTGGACTCAATAAAGGAGCAGAGGTCAATGCTTTTTTCAAAGCATCGAATGAGTGTTGAGCGAAGTCATCCCAAAGAAATGGAACTCCCTTCTTCAACAATCTCATAAATCCCTTGGTAACTTCAACATAATTTACGATAAATCTCCAAAGAAAATTAGACTTTCCTTGTAGACTTTGAAGTTAACGAATAGAAGACGAGGGAGGCAACCGAAGTATTGCCTCAACCTTGAAGGGATCTACCCTAATCCCTTCCCTAGACACAATGAATCCCAATAACCGACCGGATGTAACCGCGAAAACGCACTTGTTCGGATTCAACCTAATCTTATAGAAACGACATCGTTCAAATATTTGCAGAGGTGAGCAGGATGATCCATCCTCTTTCGAGAACGAGCAGCTAAATCATCCAAATATGCCTCGATAATCTTTTTGATGTCATGGAAGGCATATGACATGGCCTGCTGAAATGTAGCCCCAACATTTTTAAGACCAAAAGGCATCTTCTTGTATGCAAATGTACCCCAGGGACAAATAAAGGCAGTCTTATGCTGATCTTCAGGACGGATAGTAATCTGATTATATCCGGAGAAACCGTCCATGAAAGAGAAAATCTCATTACCGGCACACTCGTCAATGATCTGATCGATAAATGGTGTGGGGTAATTATCTTTAGGACATGCTTTATTAAGGTCTCTGAAATCAATGCAAACTCGAATCGTTCCTTGTTTTTTATCTACGAGAACAGGGTTTGAAACCCATTCAGTCAAAGGAACAGGGAAAATGAATCCCGCCTTAAGCAGCTTCTCCACCTCAGCTTTGATAGCTGCTGCCTTCCTAGGATTGACTGGATGAAGTTTTTGCCTCACAGGCTTAGCGTTTTCGTAAGTCTTGATCTCATGCTGGACAATAGATGGATCTATACCAGGCATTTCCTCATAAGACCAAGCGAATACATCCCTATACTCTTTAAAGAGCTTGGTGTAAATCTGAATCTCTTCACGGGAACATTCAGCTCCGATGAAGACATTCTCAATAATATTGGGATCCCTGGAAATGTTCACCGGGATAGTAGGAGAAATCACAGCCATGTTCCCTTCGGCATAAACCTGTGTTGGTGCTAAAGGGTTCAAGACTGGGTGAACAGGACCAGGAGACTGAGGACTTGGAAAACTTGTTTCAACTTCGCTCAAGTCAGGTAAAAAGTAAGACCGATGATGCAAATCATCCCACGGTCTATCTATACCAGTCATGGCTTCCAGGATGGCCTCTTCAGATGGAAGAGTGGTATCAAGGCAATCTTGGGCAGAAGAAGAACTAAGTGTCCAAGCCGAAGCCACATCTCCATCCAACTCTTCTGGTGAAAGAGGAGCTGGACTGGATTCTGCAGAGTCAACAATAGACTGATAAGCAATCTCAGCTGCAGACATCGGAAATGCCATTCCACCCACTTGACCTTCCGCTAATGTGGTGGTAGGGGAAGGCAAGGTCCAAGGGTCCGAAAAATAATGAGTTCTGAAGAACTCTCTTCGAAGAGGAGCCTTGGAGGATGAAATTGCATTTATATGCATCGTAGGAGGAGGAATATCGAAAGTACCCATCAAGGAAGAATACATTCCAACCCCTAAATTCTCAACAGGCGCCTTAGTATTATCCAACTTTGGAACAGATGAGTCAGTAGACGCATTCGGGTCTACAGGAGGACAGTCCAGTTGATCCACTGTAACAATCCTCCCTTCGTGAGGGAAACAAAAAATCCGAAATAATGAGGACGCAATGGCATCCATCTCATAAATCCAGTTTCTCCCCAATAGAAGGTTGTAGTCCAAGCTTGCATCAACTACCTCAACCTATATATTCACAGTTTTGTCCCCAACACAGATAGGCAAAGCTAGGACAATACCATATGGTCTATGAGAATGACCATCAAACGCCGTCAGAAGAGTGGTAGATGGAACAGCTTTGGGAGATCCAATCGTCTTCCAACATGTGAGAGACATCACGCATGTGGAAGCACCCTCATCAACAACCGTCCGAAAGATATTTCACTTCCGGTACGATGATTTAATATGAAAAGCCATATGATGGGGGAGTCTCTTCTTAAAATTAGACATATCAAAAGTAATCAGAAGAGAATTTTTTGGATCAATAGCCCCAATGGCAGTGAGCAAAGCACTGCGCTAAGCCGGACAAGACTGGAGTACCTCTAAAGCCGACATAGCACAAGGACTCTGCGCCAGATCTTCCACAATAGAGTAGTTCTGGGCAGCCCTAGCATTTGGATTAATCGTCGACCGCTTAGTAGATGCTTTGGGCATCCGAGGCATAGACTCAACAGTAGGCTTTGTAATGTGAAGCGGCTCAGTAGCATCAGGAGTATCCTTAGCTTTCGAAGACTCTTCTCCGCCATAATCACGGGATCTCGTAGTGACATCCACGTGAGCACTCATCATGAATATGTTCGATGGAATTTCCCCTTCCTGGGTGCCCCCAGAGGAAGCCCCAGGATTTTGATTCGCGCCAAAAACTAACTGTTGCCCTTGGGGAAAAGGGTTTGTTAACACAGCCTGGGAACTAGAAGAACCCTGCTGAGCTAACAAGCGCTGCGCATCCTGAATTTTAGGGCAAAGGTGCGTAAGATGGTCTCCAGTACATAACTTGCATGGAAACTTCACTTTCTTTTTGTCCTTTGGACCCTCACCAACATGCTCATTGGTTTTATTCGCATTACCCTTCCCAATCTTGCCCTTTTTCTTATTATTTCGTCCCTTCTTCTTCCCTTCGGATTGTTGATTTCCTTTGGGATCAGAAGCTTGGACAACATTTATCGACAAAGATTGGGAAGGCGATGACTCAGCAGGCACAGCCTGACCAGAAGGAGCAGATTGCAAAGACAACTGCTGCAGTTTAGTAAGCAGGCTGGCTGCACCACTATTGATCGACCCGATAAGCCCATCACCATGAGGACCAGGCTTAGTTTTGGATAAATATAATTTGGAGCGAGGAGCATTGGGCAAATATTTATGGAGGACCCCAGACTGAGAATAGATCAGTTCCAGCTGCTGGGCCCTAAAAATGGCCTGCTCCTCGGAAAATACCCCAGAAAGGGATACATCTTTCGAAATATCTGACTGCAGGGATTTGAGAAACCATTCCAAAAGGAATTCACCTGGAATATGAGCTTTAATAAGCCTCTTCCTTCTCCTCCATTCCTGAATGTGATCAGAAATGTGGGTTGCGTCGTCCTGCTTAAAATTAGCTAGGAGTTCAGTCCCAGCGTCATATCGGACAGGCAACTGGAAATGGTTTAGAAATGTAACAGCCAGTTCTCCAAATGTAGCAAAACTGCCCCCAGTTAGCTCAATATACCATTTGGCAGCGTTTCCAATTAGGGTGCGTTGAAACAATCTCAACCTAATCGAATCATCGATCAGGGAGTTAGAAGAACACCATAAATGGAAAGTGGTGATGTGGTCAGCCGGATCCTCTCCATTCTTGCCTTCAAACTTTGGAATGTCTAAAGGAAGTTTGGTCGGGACCGGAGGCCACCCCGGACTGTACCGAATCGGATCATTCGTCAATTTCAACATATCTGGCAAGTTTAACGTTGCCAGAAAAGGTAAACGAGGCGGAGCCTGAGGATTCCATCCTTGATAGGATGAATTCCCAACATTCTGAAAAGAATACCCTGGATTTGATGAGGCACCAGGTTGCCAGAAAGAACTCGTAGCAAAAGGAGAAGAACCTCCTCCCCACACCGAGTTACCAAAGACTGGACCAGTTCCCCCGCCCGAAGTATTAAATGAAGAGGAAAGCCCCTGATAGGGGTTCTAGGCATTAGATAGAGGGGAAAAAGTCTAATAAGCACTCGATGAAGGGAAAGAAGCATTCCCTTGGTGACCAGCGTAAAACTGATTTCCTGCCCCCGCTGTAGTGAATACAGGGTTCCAACCTATAAAAGTAGTTGAACTTTGACCTCCAGACCAAGGGTTGAAACTCTGGGTCTGAGAAGTAAACGGAAAGGACCCTAAAGAAGGATTCGAACTAGGAATATGTCCAGTTCCGAAGGGGAACCCTTGAAAAGAAGTTGATCCACTAGCCATGGAAGACATGGGTGTAGATCCAGCTGCAGCAGCGGAAAAGGAAAAAGAAGGAATCCCACTAGTGGGCATTCCAAAATAGAAGGGACCAGATTGAGAAGCATGTGCTTGGGTGAAACCAGAGCCAAACACAGCAGCACTAGAGGCAATCAAAGATATAGCAATAGTGCCCCCTCCTTCAACAGAAGCAGGAGTCTGAATGCCTGCAGCACTCACAGCAGAAGCCGCGTTCCCAGTCGTGGCCATCGAAAGGTATGTATAATAAGGAGGATCTTCCGATCTCTCTCACTCGGGTCTGATGTATTCAACAACGAATGGATAATCAGGAGGAAGAGCAGATGGAAGTGAATCTGAGGGTTCAGACACTTCCTCTACCTGTATATCTTCTTCCTGCGGAAATAACACTCGTGAGGTGAGCCGAGCGCTCCTCTCAGAACCAACACCAGAATCAGCTATGAAACCTTCAGACCTTGTGGAGGATCTCTCTCCACTGTGTCGGACGCCACAGGGTGGTAACCACCTGCTAAATCACTCCTACGCCTTCTTGAAGAAGGCTCTGGACTCTCGGGAGCTAACCCCCAGATTCTCCTCGATCGACGAGGCGCTTGATCAACCACTTTAACAGATTTTAATTAGACTCAAAAAGTATAAAGCTAGGCAAGCTAGGAGCAAAGAGCACTCACTACAAAAAATAATCCCTGAGATACAATCAAGAAAACAACCGTCAAGTATTTCCGCTCCGGGTGATGAGGACCGGACACCAAAATACAAGAAAGCGAAATAGAGGACCTCCCGAAAGTAGTCTGGGATAATTACGGCCCAGGCCTACTAGTGAAGGTATCAGAAACAGTTAAGCCGACCTCCTAACGACAGACTTTGCCGGCTCAAGTACCCAATCTTCGCAAGGGCACCCCCCAGAAGTACTGTTGAAAGTGATGTGACGTCTGCCTCAGGTACCATGGGTATTCCCCCCCGCAGTCATCTATGTGGAACCTAGGAGTGGAAACTATGGCCACCAATCCCTGTCAGAAGCTGGGCGGAACGGTCTTGAGGTCAGATTCAGCAAATCAGAGAGGGGTTATCTCTCTTCTCAGCCTTCACTTCCCCTCGCGCTTGACTCTCTGGAGGAGAGCTTTCCTGGTCCACCTAACGGAGTTGTATTTCGCTCAATTAATCAACTTCTATGTTTTTTTTGAGTGGCCTTGGAGAGTTAACTCTCCACTCACCTAATCCAAGGCCCTACAACCTAGCTATTTTGTGTATGACACTTAGAAAACTTGCTAGTTGATTTTAAATTATATCGCTTATTTTAATCGGCTGTTATGTTAAGTCAAAGGGATATGGAAATGAAACTTATGGTGTTTTGACGCAGAAAAGAAATTAATAAAAACCAAACTACACACAAATGCAGTTATTGTCTTTCGATGAAAAGCAACTTCTACATAGGTTCTACGAGATTAAAAAATTATTTTTCTTTTCAGATAACAAACTCACACTCGCAAAAACTATGAAAATGACTAAATGGTTAAGTGCACCTGATGCAAATCACTAAAAGCATGCAAATTCTAAGATGCAAAATCTCCTAAAGCAGAGAGAAATTTCCCAAAGATCCTTCAGTTTTATCTCTTTTTTGGTTGTCCAGAAAGCTAGTTCCCAAAATCAAGAACTCTTAATATAAAGACACCAAAAAATGCTTGAAAACAAGAGGAAGAAATCAATGACAACTCCTTTCCAAAATCAAGTCAAAATCCAAAGGCAAGAAATCCCAACAAAGCTTCGAAAGATACAATGAAATGAAAACAAAAATGCAAAAACAAAAGCAAACAACAAAGCAAAATCTTTTTTGAGCTTTTGAGTTTTATAAAAGAAGAGTTCGAAAAGACCAAGAAAAACTGTCAAATACCAAGCCAAAAAACACTGAATTTTAAGCAAAAACTTCAAAAACACTCCAAATCTTATAGGGCTAACTAGTAGCAAGATTTATATGAGCACAAGAAGACAAGAAAACTTAGCCACTCAGCCTAGAAGAATAGTACAACCTTGCAGCAAACAAAAAATTCAAAGAACCAAGAAAGACTCTTCAAAAGTTTCAACAAGACCTAGTCGACTGAACTCAAGAAAACCAACCAAGAAATAGGCAAAAATCAAAGATCAAAGCAAGACACAAAGGTAGGAAATAGTAAACGAGTAGAGGCTCTCTGTTCTGATAAAGCAGAACAACCAAGAATCCCCAGAAAGAGATCTTGGTACTCAAACCAGAAATGCCAGCACAAGAGACAAGACTTTGCCAAATAAGCTAGTTTTCAATGAAACAAGAGAGAGAAAAGACTAAAGACCACTTTCTACACAATCCAGAGGACACAAAGACACTGCAAGAATAGGTCTCCACAGACAGATAGGACTAAAAAGCCAAGAAATCCAAAATTTCAAAATCTACCCAGGTATACGCTACTTAGAAGTTTGGAAACAAGCATGCATACGCGACTGTGCTAAAGGAAACCCGCATATACGCGACTCCCTTTAACAAAAACTGCATGTATACCCGTCTGTGTGCAAACAAACCCGTGTATATAAAGGTAAATAATGAAAAACAAAAAATATCAAGCCTGGATAAGAAACCAGGACTTCAGTCTGACTGAGAAAGAGTAAACTGGACTGGAAATAAAAGTTAAAACTGTTGGAAACCTATCAAACAGCTGAAACCACCCAACAGGGGAATCACAAGAATGCGATCCCCAGTGGAGTCGCCAGTTCTGTTTCAGGGAAAATCACCCTAGAGATTTGTTGGGTCAAAACCTCCACAGAGCAGGGCATGCCATTCAGAAGGACTCACACACAACCATACTTGAATGCAAAAAACTAGATAACAATGATAGCAGAACTTACCCATAGTCCTACGTTCAATGTAGATCCCGCGGGGTTCAAACCCCCAGCAACCTTCCTTCCTCCTTCAACCTGCAAAACAAGAAAGAAAGTGCACAGAAACCTAGTTGTACAGCATATATTTCTCCTAAACGTTAGTGTAATCCATGTGAAATATGATATAAATGATAATAACTGCTTAATAATCAATCTTTCCACATATACAAATAGATACTAACACAGAAGTTCAGGAACAAGATGGTTCTTCATTATTATGAATAGCATGTACAGAAATAAAGAGTGGAGAGATCACCTGAATCCTTCCACGATCTCCGAGCAGACCGTCGTCCGGATTTGTCCCGCCCTTGCCTCGCTAATAAATTTTCAAGACTTGTGCACTCGAGATGGCATATAAATGGATGAACATCTCCAGGAAACAAGGGTTTCCTGTATAAATCTGGGAAAGTGTAGGAGGCACGGGGAATCAGACTTGAACTGGGATTCCAACAGAGTATAATGTCTATAAAATTTCTCTCTCACTTAGGCCATGCACATGAGGGGCTTTTATACTCCCTCAAAGTAGTTTCAGTCAGTTGGAAAAAATTGTCCACGTACTGGGGTGGTTGAAATAATGGAGTAACCATCAACCCAGTCTGAAAATAGGGAATTTATATATTTTTTAATGGTTTTAATGGCATACGCGGAAAAGTACATGTGGACTCGCGTATACACACGGAAAAGTCTGGGCATAACCGCGTATGGGAATTTTAACACTGTTTTTTAGTGAATTTTTTCAAGTCTGTAGGAATGGGTGCCCAAAGCCATAAAGACAATCATGAATCACCTGAGGGTGAAAAATGATGCTATAACAAGGTCTGGCAGAGACCTGGTGAGATTTTCCTCTCCCAAGGAAAATATATTGTGAAGCTACTGGAGAGATTTGGTATGGTGGATTGTAAGTCGGTGTCGAAACCGATGGAGCTAAACTTTAATAATTTGAGTGGAAACGTTGTTGGGCCCATGCTAGCAAATCCTACCGAGTATCAACAAATTGTAGGGGCTCTGATGTTCTTAGTGAACACCCGTCCAAACGTATGTTTTGTAGTGAACACTTTGAGTCAATACATGGGTTGATCCTCATCACATTCACTGGGTTGGAGCCAAGAATCTCTTGAGATATCTTCAGGGTATGATAGACCATGGGCTGAGATACGCTATCGGGAGTTTGAGACTCCATGGATATACTGATGCCGATTGGGCTGGCAGTGTGGTTGATCGCAAGAGAACATATGGATGTTGTTTCACACTTGGGTCTGCTTCAATATATTGGATGAGTAGGAAGCATAAATTGGTGGCTTTGAGCACTGTTGAGGCCGAATACATTGCAATGAGTGTGGCCTGTTGTGAAGCTATTTTGTTGCGGAAGCTCTTCAGTGAGTTGTTCGAGCATGTGCTAGATACCACCGTCATGCTTTGTGATAACCAAAGTGGGATTTGTTTTTCAGAGAATCCAGTGTTCCATGATCAATCCAATCATCTTGATATCAGGTACCATTTTATCTGGGATATGGTACAGCGAGGCGCCATAAGGCTCGATCATATAGGAACTGATGAGTAGGTCATAGATATCCTCACAAAGCCCTTGGGGAAGGTCAAGTTCCTAACCTTTCGTGAGAATATTGGAATCGTAGAACAACCCTATTCTGAGGGTCCTGTTGAACAATGAGCTTTGGGAGCTCTAGGGGGCTTTGGGGATAGCTTCTTGGAGCTATAAGAAACCACAGGTCTAGGCTTGCCGAACCTTGTTGGTGTGCTTCCACCCCACCATGATGATATTGAGTTGGTTACCTCTCTTTTATTTGTGCCCCGTATGCATCCTACCCATGAAGTACCAGACTCATGGGAAATACCTCTCATCTTGGCCAATGAGGTGGAAAATGTGGATAGAGACCGATAGCAAGACCGATGGACACATCAAATATTTTTTGGAAATACTGAGAGGGGGGTGAATCAGTATTTCTTTTCAAATTTTATTATAACCAGTAAGATTCTACACAAAAATAGAGAAATGAATAATTTATTATAGAAGGAAGGATAATGATCTTTTTACAAATGAATGAGTACAATAATGTTTAAAGGAACCAACCCTTCAACCTTCCAGTCTCCAACCTATTGCCAAGAACCGACTTGGACTTTAGTGAGGCTCCAACCTCTAAGGTTGTGACCCTATCCTTTTCAAGGCTTCAACCTTGTGTTCAGAGGCACCAACCCCTAGGACACCAATCCTTCAGTCTTCTTTTGATAGAATAAAAAATGTGATGTACTTATTTGAGTGTATTAAAAAAGATTCTTCATTGTTCAATTTTTCAGACGTTTAATCAGCTCCAAAAATAACTTGTGCTTGTCTTCACTATACTTTGTACTTGTCTTCTTGTGCCTGACTTGTCCTTTACTTCAATTGAGCTTGAATATAAATATCTCCACCACTAGACTTCATTGTTTATAAGCATCAATTATAATTTGAATCTGGAAGTGTAAACCAGGTATACATCACAGTCCGATTAGGATTCTCATCGCACAGTCCGAGGTACTGAAATACTATAGGATCACTGAGTTAAGCCAAAAACCAGCCTTACTGTTATCTTAGTCATAGTTCTGAAATATCACAGATCCACCATAGTCCGAAGTTTATTGCAGTAAGACTGCACCAATTGAGGACCACAGAGACTATAGTTCTGAAATGATAATCACAGGTCCGAAATTTATTAGGGCTACACCAATGTAGAGGCTGAGGTTACAAGTCCACATTTTTTAGTAGGGTTGTTCCAATACATAGATACATGTCCGCAAATTAGTCATTTTGGTTTCACATTCTCACAGTGATTGTATTTATGCCCAAACAGATTGTAGTATAGCTCTTTTTCTTGACGTTTATGCTCCCTTTTTCTCTAAGTTCATGAGTTGTGAACTGTAGATATTTCTCTATGTTAGATAACTGAGCTAAGCTTAGTTGAACTGAAGATCTAATCTCCTATATATATGAATTTTATTTTGAAGTGAAGGGACGTGACCTATGGAAGTAGCTCAACATAAGAGATAAGGTGTAGGTCGGCTAGATGAATAAATATATATTGTTTAACTTAAAAAATAAATTTCTCACTAGCAGCCAAGAGTTTGGGGGCATGTGAATACTCGTTGTAAATAGGAAGTGATCCTCTTTCAGATGGTATAAGGATCATTGTGAAAGAATGGCTTTAAGAAGATAAAAACATTTTTTATTGTGACTATCCTTGAAATGTTTAATGCAGAAGATGATTAGGATAGTAGGGGTTGTTCATAGGGGTCATCATGAAAATAGTGTGGTGATAGTGTAGCCTTCATTTAGAGAGGTCATCAAGTATATTTCATCAATGACAATTTCTTGACCAACATTACTTTACGTTTAAATTTGGAGCCAACATGTTTAGTTTTTCTCTAAATATAATTTGTTTGCTCCTCAGAATTGGATTGCTTTTCCCCTAGAATAGTACGCTAATGATTCAAGATTGTTATATTGAAGCTATATTCCAGTTAGTATCGAATTTACAAAGTCTATTATTATTCTTTTTTAGCTTCTTGTTGTAATCTTGTGTTAGCAATACTTTGCTCCACCCATTAGATTTCTACTGACCAGTTTATTGTTGAAGTGTCAATGCTTGTTAAAGATAACTAGAGGAAATGATACAACTACAAAAGTAGAGCATGAGACATTCTTAACAGAAACTGCTAGCTCTGTTGTGTTTTATTATGTTGGATAAAATCAAAATTGCAATGTACCATAAGCATGAGAATTCAAAATGTTGGGATAGAAATGTGTGCTTCTATTTGCATTTATTACTTTAGTTGAAGATAACATTTCATCAACAAATTTTGTACATTGAGAACATAATAGGTACACAATTTATTCTATGGTGACATTTTATTTTCTTTGTTTATATAGGTCATTTGGCTAGATAGTGGCCACTATTTCCAAACTGAAGAATACTTGTTCGATTTTCTTTCTTTTATGCGGAAAAGTGACATTAACAATATTTCTTATGTTGAGGTATATATCGTATACATCCTTTATAGTCTACTTTAGTTTATATTCCAGTGTTCGTCATCTTTTATGTCTTATGATCTGCATTGTATCTTTTTTTTTCCAGAAAATGAAATCAGTATTGATGGTAAGAAGCAATAATTGAAGAAAGAGGAAAACAATAACACTAGAGTGACAAAATGCAAATTAAAGAGAGAGAGAATAAAACTAGTCTAGTGGTACTTGTAGAGCCAATATCCCACATAAGACACACACATATAGATTGATGGCCAAGCTTTCAAAGTTGGTGAATTCACCTACAATGTCTTGGCAACATAATGATAATGTTTTGAAGTGATGAAACAATATTTCATCTGTAAGTTGTACTCCAACCAGTATTAAGTTGGAAACTCATATTCTGATACTTGACATTTTATATAATATAATTTGTGTTATTTATAGTTGCACTTGATATTACTTAGTATTTTAATTAACATATGTAACTTTGCATTTTCATATTAGATGAACATGTACATTGTATGACAATATTTTTTAATTTAGTTGCAAAATAATACTAATTAATTTATGTTGATTAATAATGAACACATAAAATCAATCTAAAATTACTAAATTAGTGGTTTATGTTTATTAATGATGAACACATAAAATCAATATACGACTAAATTAGTAGCTTATTACGATTGTTTTTTTTTTTTTTCCTAAGTAAAAGTAATCGATTAATAGTAAAAATATAGTACATCGGTTGAAAGCCTTAACAGTGCCTATTGTGGAGGCAATTTAAACAGACAGAGCATAGTTTAAGACTGCCCTGCAAGAGGGAAACCAGCCTGTAGCACCACCATTTGAAAAAATCCCACGCAGAGGATCGAAATAGATTGTCCCAGACATGAACCTTGACCTTTGACAGTAGATAACAGTAAAACTGGACCATGACAAAAACTGGACCATTGTGAATTCTGAAGATGGTCACTGAAAAAACCTGGACTATGAAAGTAGAAACATAAAAACAACATAATAAGCCCTCTGGAGAGGGCAGAGAAATAAAAAGTGTAACAGAAAATATAGCTAAATTACTCATCAGGAGCCACCTCCTCGATCCTGCACCCATAATCTTCCAGTTCGCCACGATCACTGAAGATGTCTGCATTGGATTGGACTGCTGTTTTGGAGGGAGGATTATCCACAAAATTTGCCTGACCGCATTCAGAATCTTCCTACAGAACCTCCTTTCTCCCGCTGGGCTGACCCCTTGAACCTTGCTGCGCCTCGTCCAAATTCGTGCCCCCAACAGGACCCTGCCCATCCGACGGATGCTCAACCTGGGGCTCCTCCAAAAAAACAACAGAAATGGCTACAGTGACTCTTAGCTGGTTGAGTGCGCAGTCAAAATAGAAGAGCGCAGTGTGGGATTGTGCTGGCAGCGTGTCGGACGAGGGAGAGTCCAGCCTGCGGCTAGAACGGAGCAGGCGGCCATGGAAAAGACGGGGGAGGCTTTCCGAGGGTGAAGAGATTGTAGTGGGTGAGCTGGAAGGGGAGGGCGAACGTCTCCTAGCGCTCCGAGAGGATCCTCGCCTGCAACGCATCCTTTGCCTTAGCCTAGGCATGCTTGCAGCGGAAATAGAACTGGAACTCTGGAGAGCCGAAGTATTGACAGGGAGCAACATTGGAGAAGTGCGCAGAACGACTGTGGCCATCATGCAAGAACCAGAGAGAGAGATGTGAATTCTATCATCAAGCTCCAAGAAACAGGTGCTGTGACTGCATTTACCATTGGTGGTGCGTTCGCTCGCCTTACTTGCATCAGGATGGCACCACCAATTCACAGGTGCAGGGGAGAGCGGGGCCATGATATTTAACAGCTCGCCTCTGCAACAAGCAAACCTCAACATTGAATTACCGATCAAATGAACCTGATATGAAACGCTATCACTCCAATAAAGACTGCCTTGAGCGCCATCCTCCAGATTGTAATAAGCCTCCATGTTTAATGCCATAAAGAACAAGCAATGTGAGTATTAACTGCATTCAGGTGGGTTCGTCGGTCTCATGCGAGAAGGCAGGTGGCCTCCCGTCTGGTGGACCTCCGTCCCATCAGCACAATAAACCTTACCAGCACCCGCATCTGGGAAGCTTATTATGATTGTTAATGAAAGTAAATGAAATGAATATAAACTAATAAAGTAATCATTTATATAATGAATATGAAACTAGAAAAAAATGATAAATGAATACTGCAAATTATAAATTTGTGATTGCAAATAGTGACTAAATTTAGCATATATACAACTATTAGTAGCTAATTTACAGTATCTTATAACACAACTAAAATTTAGTCATATTTCTTTAGTCATTAATTGGTTTCAAACAATGACTAAAATTTTCATATATGTGACTATTAGTAGCTAATTTACAGTATCTTATAACACGACCAATATTTTAGTCGTATTTATTTGTTCATTAATTGGTTTTCTCGGATGATCATTTAGTAGTATATTTGGTCATTAATTGTGAAAATTAATGACCAAATCGATGACCAAATCAACAACTAAATTAATGAAAATCAATGACTAAATCAATGATTAAATCAACAACCAAATCAATGACTAAATCAATGACCAAATTAATGACCAAATATACTACTAGACAAAAAAAATGAGACAACCAATTAATGACTATGCTAAAAACGACTAAAAGTTGCTCGCATTATAAGATACTGTAAATTACCTACTATTGGTCACTGAAGGAAAAATAGTCGTTGATATGCAAATTTTAGTTGTTTTTTTAGAAACTAATTAGTAATTTTGTACTAGTGGTATATATAGTGAAATATGGCAATATATGCATGTTCAGTAGTGAATTAATGCTAGATTGTATTAAAAAGATACATATAGAAAAACATTAAAAAGGAATTTAACTATTAATCATATAAAACAGAAGAGCAAGATAAATATAAAAGTACCATGTATATCTTGACTCTACTCATAGAAAAATAGGCCTTAGTCCAATATTTTATATTAAGATAACTTCAAGAATAAAAAAGTAAAACTTCTCAAAATCCTTGTCTACAAAATTTCAGGACCCTTTGTTAATAGACGTGAAAGGGTTTATATAGTAGAATGAAAGTATAAAAATAAAAATTACATCAATTACTGAGGAGGTTTAAACAAATCTCCTTAAAATAAGTGAAATAAGATAGAAATAGAGTTTCTTGGGTGACTCGCTTCAAGAGTGTAATTTTGTCTCTATTGACATTCATTGCTTGAGCCGAAGGATATTTAACATGGGCTGAACTTTAGGAGGTTGACCTGACCTGATGCACAGTTGTCTTGTGTAGACCACATCTCATTATGGAGGTTTCATGTGAGATGAGGTGTTAGTTAGGAAGTGCAACATTAGCCACTGACTATGTGGCTTGACTAAGTACTGCCAGTACTTCTCTTAATGGAGCTTTACTAATTTTTTGATGTTTTCCTCCTTTAATTTTGACATCTCCAACAACTATTTCATTAAATATTTCACATTAGGGAGGGAATCAGGTGGGCATTTATTAATCAAGTTGGGAAGAAAGACATTATTGCTGACATTTTCAACAATATTTTTAGCCACATCTCTTGCTCTGTATGTTTCCCTATCTGCATGTTTCAGTTGTATGTCCTAGTTAGTAAATAGGATTTCTTTTTTGGAATCCTTAATTCTGGAAGATTTTCCTTTCGACCTTCTGCACTATCCCGCCAACTGATGTATTCAATAATTTTTTCATCAATGTCATCGAATTTCATCCTCATATTGACTGATTGATTCATTAGTGAATCACTTTTATCACACATATCATTGATTATTGTTAGCCTTGGACAAAATACTACTTTTTGTTGAGCCAACAAGGTGTTGAGTTCTAGAGCTTCTTTCTTGAAATCATCCACCCGTGGATTATCTTTTAGTTTTTCCACTGTAAAATACAACTAATGAATTTGGGCATATTTGACACCAATGTCAGATTGATGTTGTAGGTTTAATTGATCCAATAATTTCTAGATTTGTAACACGTGTTTGTAATTGATGGTCAATGTTCTTTTTCTCTATCAGCAGCTCTTGTTCTAGATGAAGGATTCTTTCATCATTTTCTTTAACTAGTTGTTGCACCTTTGTAGCTTTGTCAATTGTAGCAGATGCATAAGAACCTGTGAATTGTGTCAGCCTTGTCAGATCCTCAGATGGATCTTCTTGTGGATCCTTCCATACTACTTCCATGGGTATATCACTAAGGACTAAAGTCTGTGATTTCTGAATTCTCCTACTTTTTTTTTTTTTTGCTCATTATAGCCCTATGTTTTGGGTTTTAAAAGATGTCTAAAGGAGGAATTTATTCTATCTTTAACACAATTTTAGATGTCGAGTAGGCCTGGATGAATTCAACACCTTCTGTGTTAACAACTTTGTTAGTAGACCCAATAATGAGCAGGATTTGATTTTTGTCTTTAGGCATGTTGACTGTCTCTTTAGGATTAATTATTATTACTTTTTGTTGTCCTTTGAGCTCCTGGTTAAATTGATACCAGAATTTATCTAAGTCATTGCTGACTACGAGCTTATAAGTTTGTTCTTTAGTTGATTTAACTTCCTTTGTTCCCAATAGGACATTAGTATTCTTCGGAGATTGTTTCAACTTCAACTCTTTTTGAGAAATACATTGAGACACCTTCAAGATGTCGAGAGGAATGCTCTTCAAAAATTTTTTCATGTATTCTTTAAACTTGGAAAGTTGTTTAGAGCTGAGATAAAGTTCTGCTAATCTTTCAACCTGTACATATTTCTCAGCAGATTCAAAAAAATCATCATAATGATCATTTTCATGAATGAATTTTCTGATATTTACTTGAGCTGTATAGTTTTGGGTTGTTTTATTAGGATCAAACTATTTGTGGGGAATAATAGATATCTTAAAGCATTGCATCTTATTTATTTCTAGTCCAGCATGTTTGAAGTTGTCTAGAGCATAAACACCACAGTGGATAGGGAAAGAAGTCCAGGAATCTTTTTTAGCTTCTTTCAAAGAATTGGTTAACCCATTCCAAACTGTTTGATAAACAATTCCCCTTGCAAGAAGCTTCTCTCGTACATCTAATTGGAGGACATGGGGTCTAGCAAGACATCCATAAAATCTGACATATGAAAATAGTTATTCCCCAAACCATTTTCCTATGGATGTGAAATCATCACGGGCTTCTTTTGATAGTCTTGGGACTTTATCACCAAAAATAGCTTGATAGAGTAGAAAAATGAATCCATGACAAATTTTGTAGAAATGAGACTCATACTTGGATTCCAAGAGGACACTATGGTAAGCATGGATAATTGTAGGGTCTTGAATGGTCCATTTCCATCCCATCTTCGGTAAATATGTAGTAAAACACATTTTTTCCATAAATATAAGCTCTCATAAAAAATGGGGGAACTGTCCTAGAGGTGAAAGAGTGGTTCTTTCTAAAATCAAGGATTTTTGAAGCAATACTATTTGAAAAAATGGTGCCCCAATCCATAATATATGAGTCTGAAAGAACTTCCATGAGAGGGACCCATTCAATTGAAATTTACTTGTATTGGGGGAACTAAAAATCCTACACATCATAACAGCAACATAGTAGTAGGGACCAATGAGAGAGGCAGTAGAATACATACCCTTTTCATCATGCTTGTGTTTGTTAGGGTTATGCCTCCATGGATTTATCAGGTCTGATTGCAGCTTCGTCTCCTTTGCAAATTTCTTGATAAAAGAATTGTCATATACCTTCTGTGGGGCAGATATATGATACATTTTATTTAAATCCTTTGCCCTGAACGACCCTATCAATGTATCTCTTGAGGTCATAGATTTTTTGTCGCCGATATTGAGATTATCAAATGATATGGTAGAATCTTTGGGCATGAGTAAATAATTTGAAGGAAAGAATTGGAAACTTCAACGGTAGTAGCTTCTGAAGTATTATGGGAATCAATTGCGGCTACTCTCTAGATTGCCCTCAGTTTTTCGTCTTCGAAAAACCTGTACATCGATTCCCATGAAGAAGAACTACTTTCTATAGCACATGTAGTATCTGAAAACAATGGAGGCATCTCTGTCACTTTTGAAGCAGGAGGTGCAAGATTTGGAGGAGCCATGGGTTTCTTTTATTTATTTGTAGCCTTATAAATTTCAGAGGAACTTTTGTTTTTCTATACTAGCTTTCAAATAAGGGAAAAAAGGGAATGAAGAACAATATTGAAGATGCAAGAGATATTAACAATAAAATCGAAGTGATGGTGAATAAAGATTTTGAATGCGAACAAATATAAAACATTAATTAAGTAGCCATCAAATCATTTTGGAGGCTCAAATTTTTCATACCTTTATGGCTGAGAAATTATGAAAAACGTGGGTTCATGTGCCTGATATGGACACTTAATATTTTTTAAAATCAAAATCTCACGTCATAGTTTTGTATGGGAGCCAAGCCTTTAAAACTTGCAATGAATTTGTTTTACCGATATGTGATCAGGATTTACCTTCTAAATAATTCTTTTAAATCATTTACCAAGGTTTTAAAAGCTATTGGAACATTTCCGGTGGGAAGAGTGATGGTATTTTTGCGATGAAATATTCATATCGCAAACATAATCTTGGTAAGAATGAATAGAGGGAGTAAGATAACACTCAGTGGAAGTGTGATGTGATATATCACATCGGGAGTTTGAAAGCAGGCATAGTGAATGGTTGTGAAAAGAATTGCGATTTTTTATTATGCGTTGGGTGACGTGGCAATGAGCAGGTCCTACCAATGGCTCTTTCATGAAATATAACTCGTCGAGAACCTTTTCCTTTTTTATTGTTGTCTCATATTTTGAAAGCGTTTGTGTGCTTTATGCATTTAGAAATATCGCATCACAACTTTTTAGATGGAGTGCTTTACGTTTACCTATTCCATTTGCGATGAGGGTTTTATATGAATTTGATTCTTAAGCCTTTGGCCAATAAGATACGTCTTTAATTTTTCAAATACGTATTTCTATCTTATAAGTCAGAACGTGTTTTATTGTCTTAATCTAAAAAGTTTAAAATAGTCCCCATTACTTTCTAAGACATCTATTCAAAAATAATGGGGGGTTGTTGAATAGCACAATAATTGACGATTGACTGTAAGAACTAATTATCTCTAATTTATATGAAATTTCTGAAAATTTCAATGAGTAAAAATGATTAAAGAAATGAAAACGGGTTTCAAAATATTTGGATAAGTAAAATTACTCTGAATAATAAAAATATATCTTACTGTGATCCCTTTAAAACCCTTTTACACATGAAAATACTTATTTTCCTATATCATTCATTAATTAGCTATAAAGATAAAGCAGGGGGATTTTTTAAAATTAACCTTTTGATATACTCGTTTTTTCATAGGTACAACCACTGCTGCCAGCAGACGTTCATAGCCTCAATAGGGTTACCTATTAACCAATCAATGATCTAGTATCCCATCCATTTATCATTGAAATATTTAGAGATAAATTCAACAATATATATATATATATATATATATATATATATATATATTCTTATAAATCCATTGTCCTTGTTTTGGTGGCTAGATAGAGAAAATGTTATTCATTGGTTGTAATTGGGTTGAACAAGCGGCTCGTGATGAGACCCCTTGTCATATGGTTAAAAATAATCATAATCCATTACACTTGTTTGATATGCAGTAGTGGTAATGTCAACTTGTTATTTTCCTATGATCATGGTAAGCAAGCTCATAATGAGACCTCTTATCTTTTAATATTAATATATTTTTGAATTACACTCTAAAAAAAGTATAATTGATGGATGGGAAGAATTATTGACTCCTTAAGAGTTTTTTGGATGACAATTTAAGAGTTAAAGATGCTTAGTAACAAATAGTCTTTATTTTTTAAAATTAAACCTTTTCTGACTGATAATAAGATGAAAAGAATTTATAAAGTTTGAGGTTTGAAAGAATTATAATTTCAATGGAAAACTATTTCAGAGTTCTATGATAATTATCCATTTTTTCAATTTTATAATGATTTCTTTAAAAATTCCTACTTTTCAAAGTAAAAACAAAAATCATAAAATGATTCATAGATGTTGATAAAAATCCAAAAGTATGTTATTTAACTTTATTTTTTATTAATATAAATATTAAAATACAAATATATTACATTAGAAGAGATGTTCTTATAATAAAATAAAATTTTCAAAATAAGTCGATTGACAGGAAGACAATCCCTCTTCCCTTGCACATCTTGCAATATGAAGTTTGATGGACCTACTTGTTCATCAATTTGAAATGGTCCAAACCACATTTTATGGAATTTGGTGTGCTTACCTTTTTCCTCATGTGCCTTGTCCCATTTAAGAACAGCGTCTCCAACTTGAAAATATTTTTTGGCAAAAGAACTTGCATCAAGATAAGATTTGACAATTTGCTGATATCGAGCATGTGTAAGCTTGGATTTTTCCCTTTCTTCTTCTAGTTTAAGGATTTGAGACATTCTTAGTTGTAAAGAAGAGGAATTTGTTTCTTCAATGAATTAGAATAGGTCTGGTGAGGGAAGGGCTAGATTTGAAGGAACGACAGCCTCTTTTCCATATACTAGATTGAAGGGAAAAGTGCCTATATAGTCCTTCTGGGTTATTCGATCAACCCATAGAGAAAATGTCAAATATTATGTCAATTATTTTGGCTATGATCAACAGTTATTTTTATAATTCTTATCAGGTTTTTATTCACTGACTCTGCTAGACCATTCCCTTGGGGATAGTAATTAGTAGAGTATTTAAGTTTAGATCCCCTTTTAAGAGCATATTCAGTCATATTATTACCTAATAAGTAATATTCATTGTCGAACATAAGTGCAGTTGGTATGCCAAATCTAGTAATAATGTATTGATCAATGCATTAGAAAATAGCATCAAAATTGACTACCTTTAGTGGAATTTCTTCAACCTACTTGGTGAAATAGTCTGTTGCAGTCAGGACATACTTCTGTTGTTTGGAAGAGTGAGGAACAATATCACATATGATGTCCAGTCCCCATTTCTAAAAGGGTTGTTCAATGTTGACCAATTGAAGGGGTAAAGTTGGTCTTTTTTTTGTTCCTACAACAATCTGACAAACCTTGCATTTTCTTAGGTATGCACGGGTATCTTTGAACAAATTTGGCCAATAATACCCTACATGTGGGATTTTAAGTGCAATTTTATTTCCTTTGAAGTGTCCACCATATAGCCCATCATTGATTTCTTACAAAAATTTTTGTGGTTCATACTTTTTAAGTCATCTTAATAATACAGAGTCCAAGTTTTTTCTGAATAACACATCATTAATGATTTCATATCAACTAGATTTTAACCTTAAAGCTCTTTTCATTTTGTAATTAATTTTGGGGGGAGAATACCCATTATTTAAGTAAAAGATAAGATTATCATATTGGGGTTCTGTTTTAATTAGGGTTACCTCATAAATGTGTACAATATTACTGGAATCCTCATCGATTAGTATGTTGGAAGCTCTAGTCAGCAATTTGAAAAAACCTTGTCCTATGACAATTTTAGCTGGTTTTATGTCAATATCATATTCCTACATAAATGTAACTCAATTTTCCCTTTTTTCTCCTAGTTATTTTTGGGCAAGAAACTGTCTCACTACTGGAAATGGGACTATTACTTTAGTGTGTTTTTTTACTAGAAAAATCCTGAAGTGTGTTATGGATTTGAAATCAGCAAAAGCTTGTTTTTTCACCTCTGATTAATTCAATTCAACACCTTGAAAATTTGAACTAAAGAATGAGATGGGTGCTTCAATTTTTTATTCATTAAGTTGTTTTAAAACAACAACATATGATGTTTCATAAGAAAAAGTATACAAAATAAAATGATCAGAGAAATTTTGGGTAGTTAAAGAGGGAGAATTTATAATGGCATGTTTGATTGAATCAAAATATTCTCTTTCATTGTGGCCACACTTAAAGACTCAAATTTTCTTGACCATGGCTTGTAATGGAAGAACAATTTGGGAAAATTCAGGAACAAATCTCTTGACAAAATTTATCTATCCTAGAAAGGACTGCATGGATTTCTTGTTATGGGGTAACGAAATTTCAGTGATTGCCTTAATCCTTTCATGATCAATACAAATTCCTTTTTTGGATACAATTAATCCTAAAAATTTTCCTTCACTATGAGTGAAATGAGATTTTCTTGGATTTAATGAAATCCCATATTTTTGGCAACGTTCAAATATCTGCTTTAGGTCATGGAAATGGCTTCTTATTTTCTTGGAGTAGATTGTTATATCGTCCAAGTGAAGAAAAATTGTCTTATTTATCAGACCTCTAAAAGCTACGTCCATAGCTTTTTGGAAGGTTTCTCCTGCATTTATTATACCGAAAGGCATTTTATGATCAGCATAGGTTCTCCATTTGGTCCTGAACATAGTCTTCAATCTATCATTTGGATGAAATAATATTTTGATGTTGTCTAAGTAGAAAAACCCATATTCTCCATATACAAATTTCATGGTTCATTCATAACCCAAAATAATACTCAAATTTGAACAACTCTAATGCGGAAGCTATTTCAAATGTAGATAATTATGGTTACTAACCATAATTAAAATACCCACTTTTCCATTGATGGTTAAAACCATATACCAAAACCCCTTTTGATATTTCCTTGAATCTTTAGTTTAAAACCCAATTAAAAGAATTATTAATTCGGAATTAATATCCTTGCTCATACACTATGGTTTAAAACCCACAATGTATTTTCTTCTAATTCATGCAATATCCACCTGCATATTAAACCAACACATATTCCCGCATGTCTTACCTTATCCAAAGTTTAAATATACTTGTGCTCGACCCTTTCTCCATTCATTTCTATTATAACAGAAATATAATAGAAATTATATTATACTTTTATGAACCATATCCGCTTTATCATTTTTAATTCTATGGAATAGACTTTGGATAAAAACCTTATAATTTTGGTCCACACTTTCATTTCAACATACCTTTATGGAATTTCATTTCGCATTCTAATTTCACTTTTCAAAACAATCAACACCAACCTTTCGTCATCGGGTGGTCGTCGCGCTCCATCTCCGAATCCTACGACAATCGTATTACAAAGATGCATGACTTTTAATATACCTTTTTCACTGTCCATATGTTATCAAACCCGACGGTGGATGCTTCATCGCGCTCCAACCCAACGATCCAACGACAATCGCATTACAAAGATGCACAAGTTTTAATTCTTCAAACTCACGTGAAATAGGTAGCATTGAATTATCGTCTATGCAACGTGTCACACGCTGAACGCTATTGCATTCATTTCAACGATTACTGCTTACCACCTTAGTGCTACGCAAAAACCACTGGTTGGTTTTCCAAAACCACCTTTACTGTTTCATTTGCTTCCAGTTCATGGTTCCACTTTACTCATGGTTCCACCTTCGTTGTTTCGCTGGATAAAAATTTTTCGCTTCTCTTTGTTGTTTAATGCATCTATCTCCCCACAGAAAGTCAGATCTTCTTCACTGGTATTATTAGATTACATATCCCTTTCGCTTGTCACTCCACATCAAGTCCACTTCATTGTTTGCAATTGTAGCAAACCCCAATGTACTCTGATAACCCTCTTTCCTTGAATCTGCCAGATTTTTTATTGCCCTCTTTAAGTTCTAAAACTTAAACCATCTCGTCAATACATACATCTGGAACATATGATTCCAATTCCAAACTTTTGATCCGAATTCACTATTCGATTAGATATACCTCTGATACACATAGTCCAATGTATTTGAATATTGAATTGAAAATTCAGTTCCTCTGCTGTGTCATCGATTCTTTCAGTGATTGATGAGTGCAACCTCATCCAGTTTCCTCAATTGTATATGTAATCCTTTATGGATTCAGCTCAAATCACAATATTAACCCTATCTTCGACAATTACATCAAACTTTCAATGATATGCAGAACCACCATTCAAACCCTATACATACATGTACTGTGCCAAACCCTTCATTCATAACATGAAATTATGAATTCATTATTCTACAAAAAATCACACACTTCGGATCGAATTTTTTCTGTATATATAAAATCAAACAATTACAAATATTTCCTCTCTAGCCTGATATTCTGATCAATGGCCTTTCTATCAATTTTGCCCGAAGGCTTATAACAAGACCTCTGTTTATCCAAAACATACTCTAACTATACTACTGTCTCCTGTCTACTTTTTCCTTTGAGGTTTATTATCTTTATACAGAATAATATGAACTAATTTAGGCTCAGATCCTCCACCATCTCAACAAATTCCTCAAAATCCTCAAAGTCCTAAAATCTATCTTTATCCCTAAGGATCCTCTTTAATCCCATAAAATCATGAAACTGATTCTAACTTAAGATTTACAATTAATTCCTAAATCTCTCAATCCCTATGGAATCTAAACTATCCTACTTCTCTCATGTTCTCCAATTATTCAGGAACATTTACAAATTCCTCACAATACTTAATATCTCTCATTAAAATCACTCAAAAACATTAATAATTACACAAAAAATCAATATTCTTTTGAAAACAGAAGACCCCTATGTCTATTAAAAATACAAAGGATTTTCTTCAGCCTAATGCTCCTGCATCAGACTCCCAATGTTAAAAATAATCATGATCTCCTGATCATGTGCTTTTAATCTTTGTCTTCCTGGATCCCATACCTTGTTCTTTAATTTATCATCTATTTCTGTTATTGTTTGTTGCTTTTCTCCAAGTCTCCGCACATTATGCTGCTTTGCTCCACTAACTGCACTTTCACAGTCTGTTACTATCTTCCTTTTGCTGCTACTACTTCTTTTCTTTCTTGTTGATATCTTCCTTTGAGATAATTTCATCATTATCCTTCTCATCAGCTCAATTTCTCTGTCCAATAAATCTTCTGATTGCTGATTTCTTTCATCTCTTGATTGCTGATCTTTTATTCTTACTGCCACCCTGTCATCCTTACCCTCTTGTTTTCTGCAATTACTAACTTCTCCCAAATTTTCACTTATGACAATTTCTTTGTCTTCTCCCTTCAGTAATTCATTGGACTGATACATAGTGTACTCTTTACTGTTATCTTCTTTCCCTTGCATCTTCACATTCTGCATTTCCCAATATTGAAATTGAGATTTCTTTTCCTGTATTGAATCCTAATTCTTCAACATAGTTTCCAGCAATTTAATTGCTTTATTCCATGGATTAAATATTTCCACATAATTTTCTTCCTTCTCTTTTATTTGATTTTCCAACTGTGTCAAATTTTCTCCAGCATCTGCAACAAAACCTGCATTCACAAAAAAATTATTAAAATAAAAATCATAAGGCCTTAGTGCCTTTCTTTCCTCTGGCAACATTTCAGTATGCTGCTCTGAAATTTCCTCTTCTATCAACACATCAGTATGTTGATTCGTTCTCCTTAAATAATTCTTTGAAGAATTCTCTAGACTATCAACAAGTCTTTCTTACACATCATCTACTTCCATGATCTCTTTCCGTTCTTGTCCACTGTAGTGAACTCTGTCTTCTGCAATCTCCCTATCATACTCTGAGTTTTCCAAAAAATATTCTAGCAATGCAATTTCTCTTTGGAATTCCTTAAGTACTTCATCATCACTGACAATTCCTGCATTTATACATAAATTTTCAGTTTGTAAATCACAAGATTCAACAGTCTCAATTGTTTCTTCACACATCAGCTCTTCAGTCTGAATCTCTTCTCCTTCATTCACAAGAAATTTTTTCGGTGCTGTAATAACTTCAAATATAAATGCATCATTGCTTCCCTCATTCAAGAGACATTCTTAATCATTACTTTCTGCTTCGGAGTGTTTATCTACTGAAATATACTCTCCCATAATTTTGACAGCTTCAAAAGATTACTCATCCTTCGCAAAACCTGTAATCACATAAAAACTATTAGATTAAAAAATACAAGGCTTTACATCATCCATCTGATCTGAACTTACCGAAAAACTCAGGAAATCATCAATAATTCCCTCTTCAGCAAGGTAAACTTATTGTTTTCTTAAATCTTCACCATGATTCATAAGATCTTTCACAGATCTCCATTCTTCATCTTTACCCATAACTTCACTCTGTTCTTCTTCACAAATGGAAACTTCCATTTTCAACGCAGCTTTTATGAGTTCTTCACATCCCAATTGCACATTCACTTGTTCAAGCTTTCTTAGCTCTTCTGCTAACTGCATGTTGACTTGTTGTTCTCTCTTTTGTTGTAGCCTCTGCCACTTTACTTTCTTCTTCATGAGCCAACCAATTCTATAGTTTTCTTCTATCATCATTTTCAATTTATTAAATTTTTCTCTTATCTCAGCTAAATCTTTGTCATATTCTTCATCAGTCAACTGCTTCCTTATGTCATTTTCCTTGGCATTTTATTTCTCCTTTATTCTATTGTGGTCTCTATCAGAACCTCTGTTATCTCTTCTATGACTATCAGCAGTCATCTTCTTCTCCATCTCTATCTTCATGAGTTCCTCACTCATTCACCATGAGCTATACTAAAGCCTCTACAATAATAGGTCCTCCTTGTTACAACTTAGCTCACCAATCCTTCCTTTGGACTTGGTCTTTTCGCAAGCACTGTTTCTCTATCTTCTGGAACCTCTTGAGCATTCCTCTCTGCTCCTTCTAGGCTTCAACTCATCTGCAACTTCTAAGAACACAATTTTCCTTTTTATCCAACCTTTGTTGGAATTCTTCAAGGTTCTGCCACATAATTCTTCCACTTAGAATCCTTTGCTAGATTCCTTCACCACTACTCTTAAAGCTGTGATCTTCTTTTGCTGAGATTTTCTTCAAATTTCTGCAACCTGAATTCTACAAACATAATCTTCAAACAAAAGTTAAAATAAAACTTATCAACTTACGTCCAAGATCTATGTGTGATCTTGTTTCACCTCTCATCTGCACTGTATCTCTATGTCCTGCAATCTGTCAGTTTCAAAATCTGATCTCTTTTATTTTCTCCATCAAACATGAGTGTTCAAAAGAGTTATTTCCTGCTATGATACCAAAAATGATGCTTTCTAAGAATAAAAACCCACATTATCCATATAAAAATTTCATGGTTCATTCATAACCCAAAATAATCCTCAAATTGGGACAACTCTAATGTAGAAGCTATTTCAAATGTTGATAATTATGGTTACTAACCATAATTAAAATACCCACTTTTCCATTGATGGTTAAAACTATATACCACAACCCCTTTTGATATTTCCTTGAATCTTTAGTTTAAAACCAAATTAAAAGAATTATTAATTTGGAATTAATATCCTTGCTAATACACTATGGTTTAAAACCCACAATGTATTTTCTTCGAATTCATGCAATATCCACCTGCATATGAAACCAACACATGTTCCTGCATGTCTTACCTTATCCAAAGTTTAATTATACTTGTGCTCGACCCTTTCTCCATTCATTTTTATTATAACAAAAATATAATAGAAATTATATTATACTTTTATGAACCATATCCACTTTATTGTTTTCAATTCTATGGAATAGACTTTGAATAAAAACCTTATAATTTCAGCCCACACTGTCATTTCAACATACCTTTATGGAATTAAATTTTGTGTTCTAATTTCACTTTTCAAAACAATCAACACCAACCTTTCGTCATCGGATGGTCGTCGTGCTCCATCTCCCAATCCAACGACAATCGTATTTCAAAGATGCATGAATTTTAATATACCTTTTTCACTATCCATCCATTGTCAAATCTGACGGCGGATGCTTCATCGCGCTCCAACCCAACGATCTAATGACAATCGCATTACAAATATGCACAAGTTTTAATTCTTCAAACTCACGCGAAATAGGCGGTATTGAATTACTCTCTGTGCAACGTGTCACACGCTGAACGCTATCGTGTTCGTTTCAATGATTACCACTTACCACCTTAGTGCTATGCGAAAACCACTTGTTGTTTTTCCAAAACCACCTTTACTGTTTCATTTTCTTCTGGTTCATGCTTCCACTTTACTCATGGTTCCACCTTCGCTCTTTCACTGGATAACAATTTTCCGCTTCTCTGTGTTGTTTAATGCATCTACCTCCCCGCAGACAATCACATCTTCTTCACTGGTATCATTCGATTACATAACCCTTTCGCCTATCACTCCACATCGAGTCCACTTCATCATTTGCAATTGTAGCAAACCCCAACGTACTCTGACAAGCCTCATTCCTTGAATCCACCAGATTTGTTATTGCCCTCTTTATGTTCTAAAACTTAAACCATCTTGTCAATACATACATCTCGAAACATATGATTCCAGTTCCAAACTTTTGATCCGAATTCACTATTCGATCAGATATACCTCTGATACACATAGTCCAATGTATCCGAATACTGAATTGAAAATTAAGTTCCTCTGCTGTGTCATCAATCCTTTCAGTGATCGATGAGTGCAACCTCATCTAGTTTCCTCAATTGTATATGTAATCCTTTATGCATTCAGCTCAAATCACAATATTGACCTTGTCTTCGACAATTACATCAAACTTTCAATGATATGCAGAACCACCATTAAACCTTATACATTCATGTACTATGCCAAACCCTTGATTCATAACATGAAATTATGAATTATTTATTCTACACACAATCACACACTTAGGATCAAATTTTCTCTGTATATATACAGTCAAACAATTACAAATATTTCCTCTCTGGCCTGATATTCTGATCAATGGCCTTTCTGTCAATTTTTCCCGAAGGCTTACAACAAAACCTCTATTTATCCAAAACCTACTCTAACTCTACTACTGTCTCCTGTCTACTTTTTCGTTCGAGGCTTATTTTCTTTATACAGAATAATCTGAACTAATTCAGGCTCAGATCCTCCACCATCTCAAGAAATTCCTCAAAATCCTCAAAGTCCTAAAATCTATCTTGTATCCCTAAGGATCCTCTTTAATCCCATAAAACCATGAAACTGCTTCTAACTTAAGATTTACAATTAATTCGTAAATATCTCAATCCCTATGGAATCTCAAATATCCTACTTCTCTCATGTTCTCCAATTATTCGGGAACATTTACAAATTCCTCACAATACTTAATATCTCTCATTAAAATCACTCAAAGACATTAATAATTACGTAAGAAATCAATATTATTTTGAAAACAAAAGACCCCTATGTCTATTAAAAAATAAAAAGGATTTTATTGAGCCTAATTCTCCTCCATCAGATTTTATTGTATCCTGAAAAACAATCAAGGAAAGGTGTGAGCTCAAAACCTGCAACTCATTGTAAAATTTGTTCCATTGGTGGTAATGAGAAATTATCCTTTTGACAAGATTTATTAAGATTTCTAAATCTATGCAAATATGTATGTCACCATTTTTCTTCCTAACTAGCACTAAATTTGATACCCATTTGGAGTGTCTCACAGTAAAAATGATTTTAGCTTTAAGGAGTTTATTCAACTCAAATTTGATTTGAATTTCAAGGTTGGGGTGAATTTTCCTTCATTTATGTTGTATAGGTTTGTCATCATATATCATTAGGATAGTGTGTTGGATAATTGGAGTGTCATATGTTCTAAGATATTCATAGCTCCAAGCGAAAGCAGTCTTGTATTTTTTTAATAAATGAATGAAAGTTAATCTCTCATCAGGTGAGAGACCTAGACCTAGATTGATGTTTTGGGGTTTTAGATTAGTTCCAAGCTTTACTAGTTGAAACCTCAAAGTTGAACTTTGAATTTTGGAATTAGTAACCTTATTAAATATTTCTTTCAAATCATAGAGATATTCAATTTTAACCATAGATTTAGGTAGATGATTTTCTTCAGTTTTTTGTCTTAACCATTTCTCATGTTCATCTTCAACAACTATTTGATCATCGTCTGATACTTCATATGTTAAAAAGGTAAAAAAATATTCATCATCATTGAACATGCGCCAATTGGTGACATTGTATGGGATGGATGGTCGAAAATTTAATTCAATGGAAAATCTATCTGGACTATAATCTTTATATGGTATAAGTCTAAATACTACATTGGCCAGAAGATCAGCGCTGGCCTTTTGAAGTCTTGGGATAAGAGAGATGTTAAATTCCAGGAAATGAGAAGTGAGGGTTTCAACCAAAGATTGATAATGTTTTAAATGGTAATAAACACAATGAATGGTGTTTCTGACCATCTTTACAATAATTTAAGAATCTCCAATTACTTGCAGATACTTGACATTTAAATTTATGGCTTTATATAATCCTTCAACTGGTGCCTCATATTCAGCAGTACTGTTTGTGCATTCAAACTTGAATATATAGGATAGAATAGTTTTTTTCTCATTTTGGAGTAATTAGTATACAAACTACTCCTACACCATTATTAGATCTAGATCCATCAAAATACAGAGTCTAAAATAAAGATTTAACAAAAGTTTTTTCTACAATATTTACACATTTAGAAGAATCCGATTGTGAAAAGTTTTCAATTTGAGAAGTAACCGAATTGATTAGAAATGGAGATTTATGTGCATTGAAATTACCCAAGAATAATTTAATAGAGTAGTTCCCAAGTATGTTATTGGTAAAGGCCATTCGTTTATTTTCACCCTCAAAATCAGCTACTAAGTATTTCATGTATTTTTCACGGTAAATTCAAATTTGATTTGGCTTACCATTATAAGGAAGCCACATGTGAGACTAGTATGTGGAAAAATAACCATGAAGCTTTTTAGACCAATCTCTACTAAGAATCAAACAATAAAATTCAGGGATATCAACAACTTGAATGCCAATTACTTGATAGATTTTCGAATTAGAAGCAAGTCTAATGAGGACATAATTGATTTCTCCTAAAATCTTGACTTTGGTTATATATAATTTAAAAATGTGAACAACAGAATTTTGGGGTGAGATGTTTAACTTAAAACAAACATAATTGGGAATTATATTTGAATAAACCCAAGAGTCTATTAGGGAATTGTTCACATTTTTATAGAAAACTTCAAAAGTGAGAAGGAAAGGAGTAGTATGTGAATTGGATCTATCTCTAATTTAAATGGCATCTGAGGAATCAATATTTTCATATGTATAATTAGGAGGTTTACCTATTCCTTTAGAGGCTTTGGATGTAACAGGAGCATGTAAAGGAAAAGCGGGGACTGTATTTAATTCTTTTAGTAGAAATTTCTGTTGTTGTTTCAATTTATCTACCTCGTGTAGGGAGATGTTTTCTTTGAATTTATTCATATCATCAACTATATTATATTCGATGGTGTCAGAGACTACCAAGGTCTTTGATGTAGAGGGATGATATGAAGAATATGGGACTAATTGAGATGATGTGGAAGGATATTTTTTAGTGATAACTTTATCTTTAGAAACAGGGGATAAGGTTCTCTATTTATGGATTGGTTGTGATGAATCAATAAGACCTTTACTTCCAGTGCTAATAGGTAATGCTTCATGATCATCATTATTATCAGAAGTAGGGAGTATGAAATACCATAATACATGTACTTAGACAGATTCTTCAAAAGATAATATTGTTTCATCTTCGTCCTCGTCCTTGTTGGATTCAACATTGGATATAATATTAGGAGGTTGGGTATTAGCTGTTTGAGCTTTCTTGAAGATATAAAAGGTTTCTTAGAAGAAGACTCACCCACCTTCTTTTGACATATATTTAAGGAATTTTTGTAATTCTTCAAGATCAAAAGGATTTTTAGGAGTTTTCTTTTTTTTTCTCATCCTTAATTGTCACCTTCTTTTTAGCTGCCATGCTTCTTTCATGTTCCCGACTAAGTTTATTTTTTTTCTCTATCTAAAAAAATTGCAATATTAGAAGGAAGAGAGGATATGTACCATTTGATCTCTACATCACTACTAGGCTTCGATGGAGTTGATATTTTGTTTAACAAATTATTAAACTTGTTATTAAAGTATTTCATATTTTATCTTGAATCAACTTTGAGATTGGAAACATCATTTATAAGAGTAGCAGTAGTGTGGTCATCACTAAATTTGGTTTAAAATTATTCTTCAAATATATCCCAACTAGTTATAGTGTCTGATGGAAGTGAACAGTACCATGATCCTGCTGATCTTTGGAAAGTATAAGGGAATATTCTAATTACACAATATTCTTCAGATACAACATTGAGTTTCATGGAAAGCACACAATTATGTAGGTTCTCTTCATTAGGGAGTACATTATCAAGATTATACTTAAGTAGCCACTTTTCTGGGTGCTTAGATAAATCATGAAGAGTTCTAGCCAATTGAATAGCTCCAGGATTACTCCATTGTTTGTTTTTCATAATATGACATGTACGATTTGAAAATGTTGTAGTTCCTCCAAAGGTTGATTTGTAGTGGTAGAAGAAACATATTTTGAAATAGTACTACTTGAGGCAACATTAGCTGATTGAGATGAAGAGATATCAATAGATGAGGAGATTGGTTGGGAAGAACGAAGTGGAGGAGGAATGAATGATGGGGTTTGTGGTGGAGAAGATGATATAATTTCACTAGAAGATTTTTGAGTTTTTGATGTAGGATTATTCCCTTGATGGGAAAGAAGAGGCAACTCAAATAGAGTTATCCCAAGTTTTTCACTTTGAGAACGAGTCAATACACTAGTACCTTGAAAATTTGAAGTAACACTTCCTTCAGAAGTTTTAGATTGTATAGGCTTCTATGTTGAAATAGAAGTTTATTCTAATTTATTTATCAAAGTCTGGACTCCAGGTCATTCTATAGTATAATCGGAGGAAAGCTCCCAAGGAATTGAACTAGGAGATTTAGAAGGTAATTAAACAACTTCAGATCTAGAGGTAGGAGACTTTGAGCATGGCCTTGAATTTGTAGTATATTTGGAGGGGGAGTGACTCTTTTGATGGACATTAGATTTAGGTTTGGACCTTAATGTCATTATAGTCTATTGGCCCACCTTCTAGTGCCAAAAATGTTGATGCCTCAAAAATCGTTGCAGAACATCGGGGATAACCACCTAGCCAGGGACTTGAAAACTATTCCTTTTCCGTCTATAATAGTGGCTCCGACTGGGGATGATGGGACCAGTTTCCCAAGAAATATAATTGAATGGATGTGTGGTCTATATAAGTAACTATGACTTGGATGAATGGAAGTGACAACAAGCTAAAGGAGAATATATACCTATCTCTATCGTGGGACTATATTTATTTCTTTTATATGCGATCTTGAAAGATGATCTTAAGTGTATGAGAAGGAAGATTATCAAGCACTTATAGAAATGAAAAAAAATTTAAGTTAGTTAATTAATTTGATTAAATATTTTATCAAATTAATTTATTAATATTATATCGCATCAAATAACTGTATGCCTTGTAAATATAGTGAAATATGGAAATCTATGCATGTTCAATAGTGAATTAATGATATATTATATTAAAAATATACATATAACAAAACATTAAAAAAGAATTTAACTATCAATCACATAAAAGAGAACAAAAATATGAAGATAGAAGTACCATGTATATCTTGAATCTTCTCATGGAAAAATATCCCTTAGTCCAGTCTTTTCTATTAATATAAATTCAAGGGTACAAAAGTGAAACTTCTCAAAAGCCTTCTTTACAAAATTTCAGGACACCTTATTAATAGACATGAAAGCGTTTATATAGTAAAATAGAAGTATAAAAATATCAAATACACGAAGTACTGAGGAGGTTTAAACAACTCTCCTTAAAATAAGTGAAATAAGACAGAATTTTTTTTTATTGGGTGACTCGCTTCAAGAGTGTGCTGTTGTCTTTGTTGCCATTAGTTGCTTGAGTTGAAGGATACTTAACATGGGCTGAAATTTAGGATGTTGACCTGACCTGATATGAAAATGTCCTGTGTAGACCACATTTGATAGTGGTGCTGTCATGTGAGATGAGGTGTCAGTTAGGCAGCGCAGCATTAGCCAATGACTTTGTGGCTTGAATAAATACTACCAATATTTCTACCAATTGAGCTTTGCCATTTTTTTTATGTTTTCCTCCATTTCCTTTGAAATATCCTACCACCTTTTGAATCAAGTGGGAATTCATCAATCAAGCTGGCAGCAAAGGGATTATTGTTGATATTTTCAACAATATTGTTAGCCACATCTCTTGCTCTATATATTGCCCTCTCTTCCTGTTTTAGTTGTATGTCCCAATCAGTAAATATGATTTATTTTTTGGAATCCTCAATTCTGGGAAGATTTTCCTTTCAGACTTTTGCACTATCTTGCAAGTGATGTATTCAATAATTTTTTCATCAATGTCATTTAATTTCATCCTCAGATCTGCCAATTGATTTGTCAATGAATCACTTTTATCGCACAGATCACTGATGATTTTCAGATTTTGAAAAAATACTACTTTTTTTAATCCAACAAGGTGTTGAGTTCCAGAGCTTCTTTCTTCAAATAATCTACCTTGGGATTATCTTTTATTTTTCCATTGTAAACTGTAACTGGTGAATTTGAGCATCTTTAACACCACTTCCAGATTGATGTTGTAGCTTTAAGTGATCCAATATTTGTTGGAGTTGTGGCACTTGTGCTTGTAATTGATGGTCAATGTTTTGTTTCTCTATCAACATCTCTTTTTCTATCCTAAGGATTCTTTCATCCTTTTCTTTAACTAGTCATTGGAACTTTGTATCTTTGTCAATTGTAGTAGATGCATAAGCACCTGTGAGTTGTGTCAACCTTGTCAGAACCTGAGATGGATATGATTTTGGATCCTTCCATACTATTTCCATGGGTAGATCGCTAGGGACTAAATTCCACGATTACTCAATTCTCCTCTATTTTCTTTGTTATATCATTACAACCTTATGTTTGGGGTTGTAAAAGATGTCTAAAGGAGGAATTTTTTCTATATTTAACACAATTTCAAATGTTTCGTAGGTCGGGATAAATTTAACGCCTTATGTGTTGAAAACCTTCTAAGTATACCCAACAATGAGCAGGCTCTGATTTTAATCTTTAGGTGTGTTGAATGTCTCTTGAGTATCGATGATTATTACCTCTTGTTGTCGTTTAAGAGGATGGTTAAATTGATCCCAAAATTTGTACAAGTCAATGTTGACTACTAGCTTACAAGTCTATTCTTGAGTTGATTTAACTTTGTTTGTTCCCAATAGGACCTCAATACCCTTGGGATATTGTTCCAACTTCTTCTCTTTTTGAGAAATAGGTTGAGACACTTTAATATGTCGAGAGGAATTATCTCCAACCTTTTGTTCCTGTATTCTTTAAACTAAGAAAGTTTTTCAAGGCTGAGATGGATTTCTGCTAATATTTCAATTTGTACATAGTTCTCAATAGATTCAAAAAAATCATAATAATCATCATTTTCATTAATGAATTTCCTGATCTTTACTTGAGATGTATAGTTTTAGGCTATTTTATTAGGATCAAACTGTTTTTCAGGAACAGTAGATAGCTTTAAGCATTGAATCTGATTGATTTCTAGTCCAACATGTTTGAAGTTGTCTAGAGCATTAACACCACAGTGGATAGGGAAAAAAGGTCAGGAAGCATTTTTAACTTCTTTGAAAGCTTTGGTTAACCCATTCCCAACTATTTGATAAGAAATTTCCCTTGCAAGAACTTGTCTGGTACATATAATGGGAGGACATGTGGTCTAGAAAGACTTCCATAAACTCTAACATATGTAAATAGTTCTTCCCCAAACCACTTTTCTATCGATGTGAAATCATCATGGGCTTCTTTTGACAATCTAGGGGCTTTATGAACAAAAATAACTTGATAGAGTGGAAAAATGAATCCATGTCAAATTTTGTAGAAATGAGACTCATACTTCGATTCCCAGAGGATACTATTGTAAACATGGATTGGTGTACGGTCTTGAATGGTCCATTTACATATCATGTTTAGGAAATCTGTATTAAAACACATTGCATCCATTGTAATACCACTAATAAGAAATGGGGGAACTTTCCTAGAGGTGAAAGAGTGTTTATTTCTATAATCAAGGATTTTTGAGGCAATATTTTTTGTCAAAATGGTGCCCCAATCCATAATATATTAGTCTGAAACAACTTCCATGAGAGGGACCTATTCAATTGAAAATTTAATTGTATTGGGGGAACCAAAAAGCCTACACATCATAGTAGAAACATAATAGTAGGGACCAGTGAGAGAGGTATTATAATACATACCATTTTCATCATGCTTGTGTTTGTTAGGGTTATGCTTCCATTTATTTATTGGTTCTGATTGCATCTTCTTCTCCTTTGCAAATTTCTCAAGAAAAACCTTGTCATATACCTTATGTAGGTCAAGTATATGATACATTTTATTTAAATCCTCTACCCTGAATGACCCTATCGTTGTATCTCTTGAGGTCATAAATGTTATGTCATCGATATTACGATTATCAATTATCCATTTTACCATATCGGTGTATGGTAGAATCTTTGGGTGCATGGAAATTCTGTGAAGGAAAGAATTGGAAACTTCAGTCATAGTAGCTTCTAAAGTATTAAGGGCATCCGTTGCGGCTACTTTTTGGATCACCGTGGGTTTCTCATATTTTAAAATCATGTACATATATTCCCATGAAGAAAAACCACTTTCCGTAGTGCATGTAGTATCTGAAAAAAATGGCGGCATCTCTGTCACTTATGAAGCGGGATGTGCAGGATTTGGAGGAGCCATGGGTTTCTTTTCTTTCTTTGTAGCCTTAGAAATTTCAGAGGATTTTTTGTTTTTTCTGGAATAGCCAGAAATTAAAAGAAAATAGGGAATGAAAAAAAAATATAAAACATTAATTAACCAACGATCAAATCATTGGGATATTGTGTTGGATAATGGAGGTGTCGTATGTTCTAATATATTAATAACTCCAAGCGAAAACAGTCTTGTATTTTTTTGATAAATGAATGAAAGTTAATCTCTCATTAGTTGAGAGACCTAGACCTAGATTGATGTTTTGGGGTTTCATATTAGTTCTAAGGTTTACTAGTTCAAACCTCAATGTTGAACTTTGAAGTTTGGAATTAGTAACCTTCTTAAATATGTCTTTCAAATCATAGAGATATTCAATTTTAAACACAGATTTAGGTACATGGTTTTCTTCATTTTTTTTCTTAACCATTTCTCATGTTCATCTTCAACAACTATTTAATCATCATCTGATACTTCATATGTTAAAAAGGTTAAAATATATTCATAATCATTGAACACGGGCCAATTGGTGACATTATCTAGGATGGATGGTCAAAAAATTAATTCAATGGAAAATCTATCTGGACTATAACCTTTAGATGGTATAAGTCTAAATGCTACATTGGCCAGAAGATCAACGCTGGCCTTTTGAAATCTTGGGATAGGAGAGATGTTAAATTCCCGAAAATGAGAAGTGAGGGTTTGAACCGGAGATTGATAATGTTTTAAATTGGAATAAACACAATGAATGGGGTTTCTTAACTTCTTTACAGTAATTTAAGAATCTCCAAATACTTGCAGACACTTGACATTTAAATTTATTGCTTTATATAATCTTGGACTAGTGCCTCATATTCAGCAGTACTATTTGTGCATTCAAACTTGAATATATAGGCTAGCATATTTTTCTCTCCTTTTGGAGTAATTAGTATACAAACTACTCCTGCACCATTATTAGATCTAGATCCATCAAAATACAGAGTCTAAAATAAATATTTAACAAAAGTTTTTTCTACAATATTTACACATTTAGAAGAATATGATTGTGAAATGTTTTCAATTTGAGAAGTAACCGAATAGATTATAAATGGAGATTTATGTGCATTGAAATTATGCAAGAATAAATTAGTAGAGTAGTTCCCAATCATGTTATTTGTAAAGGCCATTGGTTCATTTTCATCCTCAATATCAACTACTGAGTATTTCATGTATTTTTCACGGTCAATTCAAATTTGATTTGGCTTACCATTATAAGAAAGCCACATGTGAGATTATTATGTGGAAAAATAACCATGAAGCTTTTCACATGAATCTCTACTAAGAATCATACCATAAAACTCAAGGATATCAACAACTAGAATGTCAATTACTTGATGGATTTTCAAATTAGAAGCAAGTCTAATGAGGAAATAATTCATTTCTCCTAAAATCTTGACTTTGGTTCTATATAATTTAAAAATGTGAACAAAAGAATTTTTGGGTGAGATGTTTAAATTAAAACAAACAGAATATGGAATTATATTTGAAGAAACCCCAGAGTCTATCATGAAATTGTCCACATTTTTATTAAAAATTTCGAAAGTGAGAAGGAAAGGATGAGTATGTGAATTGGATCTATGTATAATTAAAATGGCATCCGAGGAATCAATATTTTCATATGTACCATTACAAATTTTACATATTCCTTTAGAGGCTTGGGATGTGACAGGCGTAGGTAAAGGAGAAGCGAGGACTGCATTTAAATCTTTTAGTCGAAATTTCTATTGCTATTTCAACTTATCTACCTCATGTAGGAAGATATTTCTTTTGAATTTCTTCATATCTTCGACTATTTTGTATTCGATGGTGTCAGAGACTACCAAGGTCTTTGATGTAGAGGGATGATACGAAGAATATGGGATTAATTGAGATGATGTGGAAGGATATTTTTTAGTGATAACTTTATCTTTAGTAATAGGGGATAAGGGTCTCTATTTCTAGATTGGTTTTGATGAATCAATATGACCTTTACCTCTGGTGCTAAAAGCTAAGGCTTCATGGTCATCATCATTATAAGAAGTAGAGAGTATGAAATCCTATAATACATGTACTTCGACAGATTCTTCAATAGATAATATTGTTTCATCTTCGTCCTCATCCTGGTTGGATTGAACATTGGATATAATATTAGGAGGTTGGGTATTATATATTTAATCTTTATTGAAGATATAAAGGTTTCTTAGAAGAAGAATCAACCACCTGCTTTTGACCTATATTTATGGAATTTTTTTAATCCTTCAAGATCAAAAGGATTTTTAGGAGTTTTCCTTTTGGCTCATCCTTAATTTTCACTTTATTTTCAACTAACATGCTTCTTTCATGTTCTTTACTAAAGTTTCTTTGTTCTCTCTATCTAGAAAAAATCAATATTAGAAGGAAGAGAGGATATGTACCATTCAATCTCTACATCAACACTGGGCTTCGATCTAGTTGAGATATTGTTTAACAAATTATTAAACCTGTTATTAAAGTATTTGATATTTTATCTTGAATCAACTTTGAGATTGGAAAGATCATTTATAAGAGTAGCAGTAGTGCGGTCATCACTAAATTTGGTTAAAAAATATTCTTCAAATATATCCCAACTAGCTATAGGGTCTGATGGTAGCGAAAAGTACCATGATCCTACTGATATTTGGAAAGTATAAGGGAGTATTATAACTACATAATATTCATTAGATACAGCATTGAGGTTCATGGAAAGTATGAAATTATGTAGGTTCTCTTCAGCAGGGAGTACATGATCAGGATTATAGTTAAGAAACCACTTTTGTGGGTGCTTAGATAAATCATGAAGAGGTCCAGTGAATTGAATAACTCCAGGATTAGTCCATTGTTTGTTTTTCATCATATGACTTGTAGGATTTAAAGATGTTTTAGTTCTTCCAAAGGTTTATTTGTAGTGGTAGAAGAAACATCTGTTGAAATAGTACTACTTGAGGAAGCACTAGTTGATTGAGAAGAAGAGATATGAATATATGAGGATTTTGGTCAGGAAGAAGGAAGTGAAGGAGGAATGAATGATGGGGTTTATAGTGGAGAAGATGATATAATTTCACTAGAATATGTTTGAGTTTCTGATGTAGGATTATTCCCTTGATGGGAATGAAGAGGAAACTCAAATAGAGTTATCCCAAGGTTTTCACTTCGAGAACGAGTCAATACATTAGTACCTTGAAAATCTAAAGTAACACTTCGTTCAAAAGTTTCAGATTGTACAAGCTTCTATACTAAAATATAAATTTATTCTAATTTCTTTATCAAAGTCTAGACTCTAAGTCATTCTAGAGTATAGTCGGGGGAAATCTCCCGAGGAATTGAACTAGGATATTTAGAAGGTGATTAAACAACTTCAGATCTAGAGGTAGGAGACTTTGAGCATGGCCTTGAAGTTGTAGTATATTTGGAGGGGGACTGACTCTTTTGATGGCCCTTAGATTTAGGTTTGGACCTTGATGCCATTCATAGTCTATTTCCCCCCCCTCTAGTTCCAAAAATGTTGATGCCTCAAAAATCGTTGCACAACATCGGGGATAACCACCCAGCCAGGGACTTGAAAACTGTCCCTTTTCTGTTTTTAATAGTGGCTCCGATTGGGATGATGGGACTAGTTTCCCAAGAAATATAATTGGATGGATGTGTGATGTTTATAACTAACTATGACTTGAATGAATGGAAGTGACAACAAGCTAAAGGAGCATATATACCTATCTGTATCCTGGGATTATATTTATTTCTTTTATATGCAATCTTGAAAGATGATCATAAGTGTATGAGAATGAAGATTATCAAGCACTTATAGAAATGAAAAAAAATTAAGTTAGTTAATTAATTTGATTAAATATTTAGTCAAATTAATTTATTAATCTGATATCACATCAAATAACTATATGCATTGTAAACATAGTGAAAGATGGAAATATATGCATCTTCTATAGTGAATTAATGCTATATTGTATTAAAAATATACATATAACAAAATAGTAAAAAGGAATTTAAATATCAATCACATAAAAGAGAAAAACAATATGAAGATAGAAGTACCATGTATATCTTGACTCTTCCCATGGAAAAATAGCCCTTGGTCCAGTCTTTTCTATTGATATAACTTCAAGAGTACAAAAGTGCAACTTCTCAAAAGCCTTTTTTACAAAATTTCAGGACCCTTTATTAATAGACGTGAAAGAATTTATATAGTAAAATAAAAGTATAAAAATATCAAATACATGAAGTATTGAGGAGGTTTAAACAACTCTCTTTAAAATAAGTGAAATAAGACAGAAATAGATTTTATTGGGTGTCTCGCTTCAAGAGTGTGGTGTTGTCTTTGTTTGCATTAGTTGCTTGAGTTGAAGGATACTTAACATGGGATGAAATTTAGGATGTTGACCTAACCTGATGTCCAAATGTCCTGTATAGACCACATTTGATAGTGGTGGTGTCATGTGAGATGAGGTGTCAGTTAGGTAGCGTAACATTAGCCACTGACTCTGTGGCTTGAATAAGTACTGCTAGTACTTCTTCCAATCGAGCTTTGCCATTTTTTTTATGTTTGCCTCCTTTTCCTTTGACATATCCTGCCACTATTTCAGTAAATATTTCACATTAGCGAGAGAATCAAGTGGGAATTTATCAATCAAGTTGGCAACAAAGAGATTATTGTTGATAGTTTCAACAATATTGTTAGCCACATCTCTTGCTCTGTATATTTCCATCTCTACCTGTTTCAGTTGTATGTCCCAATCAGTAAATATGATTTCTTTTTTGGAATCCTTAATTCTGGGAAGATTTTCCTTTCAGCCTTCTGCACTATCCTAGCAAGTGATGTATTCAATAATTTTTTCATCAATTCCATTTAATTTCATCCTCAGATCAACCGATTGATTCATCAATGAATCACTTTTATCGCACAAATCATTGTTGATTTTTAGCTTTTGACAAAATACTACTACTTTTTTATCCAACAAGGTGTTGAGTTCCAGAGCTTCTTTCTTGAAATAATCTACCTTGGGATTATCTTTTAGTTTTTCCATTGTAAACTGTAGTTGGTGAATTTGAGAATGTTTGACACCAATGCCAAATCGATGTTGTAGCTTTAAGTGATCCAATATTTGTTGGAGTGGTGGAACTTGTGTTTGTAATTGATGGTCAATGTTTTGTTTCTCTGTCAACATCTGTTGTTCTAGGTGAAAGATTCTTTCATCCTTTTCTTTAATTAGTCATTGGAACTTTGTATCTTTTTCAATTGTAGTAGATGCATAAGAACCTATGAACTTTGTCAACCTTGTCAGATCCTAAGATGTATATGGTTTTGGATCCTTCCATACTAATTCCATGGGTATAGCGCCAGGGACTAAATTGCAAAATTGCTCAATTATCCTTTTTTTTCTTTGTTATCTCATTAAAACCTTATGTTTGGGGTGGTAAAAGATGTCTAAAGGAGGAATTTCTCCTATATTTAACGCAATTTCATATGTTTCATAGTTCGGGATGAATTTAACTTGTTATGTGTTGAAAACCTTGTCAATATACCTGAAAATGTGCAGGCTTTTATTTTAATCTTTAGGAGTGTTGAATGTCTCTTAAGGATCGATGATTATTACCTCTTGTTGTCCTTTAAGCTGTTGGTTAAATTGATCCCAAAATTTGTGCAAGTCAATGTTGACTACTGGCTTACAAGTCTATTCTTGAGTTGATTTAACTTCCTTTGTTCCCAATAGGACCTCAATACCCTTGGGAGATTATTCCAACTTCTACTCTTTTTGAGAAATAAGTTGACACGCCTTTAATATGTCGAGAGGAATTCTCTCCAATATTTTGTTCCTATATTCTTTAAAATGGCCAAGTTTTTGAAGGCTGAGATAGATTTCTGCTAATATTTCAATCTGTAAATATTTCTCAAAAAATTCAAAAAAATCATAATAATCATCATTTTCATGAACGAATTTCCTTATATTTACTTGAGATGTATAGTTTTGGGTTGTTTTATTAGGATCAAACTGTTTGTTGGGAATAGTAGATAGCTTTAAGAATTGAATCTGATTGATTTCTAGTCTAGCATGTCTGAAGTTGTCTATAGCATAAACACCACAGTGGATAGGGAAAAAAGGCCAGGAAGATTTTTTAGCTTCTTTGAAATCTTTGGTTAAACCATTCTGAACTATTTGATAAGAAATTTCCCTTGCAAAAATCTTGTTTGGCACATATAATAGGAGGACATGAGGTATAGAAAGACTTCCATAAAATATAACATATGTACATAGTTCTTCCCCAAACCACTTTCATATGGATGTGAAATCATCATGGGCTTATTTTGACAGTCTTGGGGCTTTATCACCAAAAATAGCTTGATAGAGTGGAAAAATGACTCCATGTCAAATTTTGTAGAAATGAGAGTCATACTTGGATTCCCAGAGGACACTATCGTAAACATGGATAGGTGTAAGGTCTTGAATGGTCCATTTCCATCCCATGTTCAGGAAATGTGTAGTAAAACACATTGCATCCATAGTATAAGAACTCATAAAAAATGGGGGAATTGTCCTGGAGGTGAAAGAGAGGTTCTTTCGGTAATCTAGGATTTGTGAGGCAATATTTTTTTACAAAATGGTGCCCCAATCCATAATATATGAGTCTGAAACAACTTCCATGAGAGGGAACCATTCAATTGAAAATTTACTTTTATTGGGGGAACCAAAAAGCCTACACATCATAGTAGCAACATAGCAGTAGGGACAAACGAGAGAGGAAATAACATACATACCCTTTTCATAATGCTTGTGTTTGTTAGGGTTATGCCTACATTTATTTATCGGTTCTGATTGCATCTTCTTCTTCTTTACAAATTTCTCGAGAAAAACCTTGTCATATACCTTTTGCAGGTCAAGTATATGATACATTTTGTTTAAATCCTCTGCCCTGAATGACCCTATCGTTGAGGTCATAAATTTTATGTCATCAATATTATGATTATAAATTATCCATTTTACCATATCGGTATATGGTAGAATCTTTGAGTGCATGGAAATTCTGTGAAGGAAAGATTTGGAAACTTCAGTCAGAGTATCTTCTAAAGTATTAGGGGCATCCGTTGTGGCTACTCTCTATATCATCATGGGTTTCTCCTTTTTTAAAATCATGTACATATATTCACATGAAGAAAACCGACTTTCCGTAGTGCATGTAGTATCTGAAAACAATAGTGGCATCTCTGTCACTTATGAAGTGAGAGGTGCAGGATTTGGAGGAGACATGGGTTTCTTTGTTTTCTTTGTAGCCTTAGACATTTAAGAGGAATTTTTTTTTCTTCTGGAATAGCCTACAAATAAAGGAAAAAATGGAATGAATAAAAATATCGAAGATGCGGGAGAGATTAACAATAAACCAAAGTGATGGTGAATAAAGGTTTTGAATGCAAACAAATATAAAACATTAATTAACCAACGATCAAATCATTGTGATAGTGTGTTGGATAATGGAGGTGTCATATGTTCTAATATATTCATAGCTCTAAGAGAAAAAAATCTTGTATTTTTTTAATAAATGAATGAAAGTTAATCTCTCGCCAGGTGAGAGACCTAGACCTAGATTGATGTTTTGGGGTTTCATATTAGCTCCAAGGTTTACTAGTTCAAACGTCAAAGTTAAAATTTGAAGTTTGGAATTATTAACCTTCTTAAATATGTCTTTCAAATCATAGATATATTCAATTTTAACCACAGATTTAGGTAGACGATTTTCTTCAGTTTTTTGTCTTAATCGTTTCTCATGTTCATCTTCAACAACTATTTGATTATCATCTGATACTTCATATGTTAAAAAGGTCAAAATATATTCATCATCATTGAAAACGGGACAATTGGTGACATTCTCTGGGATGGTTGGTCGAAAAATTAATTCAATGGAAAATCTATCTGGACTATAATCTTCAGATGGTATAAGTCTAAATGCTACATTGGCCAGAAGATCAGCGCTGGCCTTTTGAAGTCTTGGGATAGGAGAGAAGTTAAATTGTAGAAAATGAGAAGTGAGGGTTTGAACCAGAGATTGATAATGTTTTAAGTGGGAACAAACACAATGAATGGTGTTTTTTACCTTCTTTACAATAATTTAAGAATCTCCAAATACTTGCAAATACTTGACATTTAGATTTATTGCTTTATATAATCCTTGGACTAGTGCCTCATATTCAGCGGTACTATTTGTGCTTTCAAACATGAATATATAGGCTAGCATAGTTTTTTCTCCTTTTAGAGTAATTAGTATACAAAATACTTCTGCACCATTATTAGATCTAGATCCATCAAGATATAGAGTCTAAAATAAAGATTTAACAAAAGGTTTTTCTACAATATTTACACATTTAGAAGAATATGATTGTGAAAAGTTTTCAATTTGAGAAGTAACCGAATTGATTAGAAATGGAGATTTATGTGCATTGAACTTAGCCAAGAATAATCTAGTAGAGTAGTTCCAAATTATGTTATTGGTAAAGGCCATTGGTTCATTTTCATCCTAAAAATCACCTACTGAGTATTTCATGTATTTTTCACGGTCAATTAGAATTTGATTTGGCTTACCATTATAAGGAAGCCACATGTGAGTCTATTATATGGAAAAATAACCATGAAGCTTTTCACATCAATCTATACTAAGAATCAAATCATAAAATTCAAGGATATCAACAACTAGAATGCCAATTAAGTTTCGAATTAAAAGCAAGTCTAATGAGGACATAATTCATTTCTCCTAAAATCTTGACTTTGGTTCTATATAATTTAAAAATGTGAACAACATAATTTTTGGGTCAGACGTTTAACTTCAAGAAAACAGAATATGGAATTATATTTGAAGAAACCCCAGAGTCTATTAGGAAATTGTGCACATTTTTATTGAAAACTTCAAAAGTGAGAAGGAAAGGAGGAGTATGTGAATTGGATCTATCTCTAATTAAAATGGCATCCGAAGAATCAATATTTTCATATGTATTATTAGGAATTTTACCTATTCCTTAAGAGGATTTGGATGTAACAGGAGCAGGTAAAGGAGAAGCGGGGACTACATTTAATTCTTTTAGTAGAAATTTCTACTGTTGTTTCATTTTATCTACCTCATGTGGGGAGATATTTTCTTTGACTTTCTTCATATCTTCGATGATATTATATTTGATGGTGTGAGAGACTACCAAGGTCTTTGATGTAGAGGGATGATATGAAGAATATGGGACTAATTGAGATGATGTGGAAGGAGATTTTTTAGTGATAAATTTATCTTTAGCAACAAGGGATAAGGGTCTCTGTTTCTAGATTGGTTGTGATGAATCAATATGACCTTTACTTCTGTTGCTAAAAGGTAAGGCTTCATGGTCATCATCATTATCAGAAGTAGAGAGTATGAAATCCCATAATACATGTACTTCAACAGATTTTTCAATAGATAATATTGTTTCATCTCCGTCCTGTCCTAGTTGGATTCAACATTGGATATAATATTAGGAGGTTGGGTATTAGACGTTTGAGCTTTCTTGAAGATATAAAAGGTTCTTAGAAGAAGACTCAACCACCTTCTTTTGACATATATTTAAGGAATTTTTGTAATCCTTCAAGATCAAAAGTATTTTTAGGAGTTTTCTTTTTTGGCTCATCCTTAATTGTCACCTTCTTTTCAACTAACATGCTTCTTTCATGTTCCCGACTAAGGTTTCTTTGTTTTATCTATCTAAAAAAATTGCAATATTAGAAGGAAGTGAGGATATGTACCATTCAATCTCTACATCAACACTAGGCTTTGATGTTGTTGAGATATTGTTTAACAAATTATTAAACCTGTTATTAAAGTATTTGATATTTTATCCTGAATCAACTTTGAGATTGGAAATATAATTTATAAGAGTAGCAGTAGTGTGGTCATCACTAAATTTGGTTAAAAAATATTCTTCAAATATATGCCAACTAGTTATAGTGTCCGATGGTAGCGAAAAGTACCATGATCCTTTTGGCCTTTGGAAAGTATAAGGGAATATTCTAACTACAAAATATTATTCAGATACAGCATTGAGGCTCATGGAAAGCATGAAATTATTTAGGTTCTCTTTAGCAGGGAGTACATGATTAGGATTATACTTAATCAACCACTTTTCTGGGTGCTTAGATAAATCATGAAGAGGTCCAGCCAATTGAATATCTCCAGGATTAGTCCATTGTTTGTTTTTCATCATATGACCTGTAGGATTTGAAGATGTTATAGTTCTTCCAAAGGTTGATTTGTAGTGGTAGAAGAAAAATATATTGAAATAATACTACTTGAGGTAGCACTAGTTGATTGAGATGAAGAGATATGAATATATGAGGAGATTGGTGGAATGAATGATGGGGTTTGTGGTGGAGAAGATGATATAATCTCACTAGAAGATTTTTGAGTTTTTGATGTAGAATTATTCCCTCGATGGGAATGAAGAGGAAACTCAAATCGAGTTATCCCAAGTTTTTCACTTTGAGAACGGGTCAATACACTAGTACCTTAAAAAATTGAAGTAAAACTTCGTTCAGAAGTTTCAGATTGTACAAGCTTCTATGCTGAAATAGAAATTTATTATAATTTCTTTATCAAAGTTTGGAATCCAGGTCATTCTTGAGTATAGTCAGGGGAAAGCTCCTTAGGAATCGAACTAGGAGATTAAGAAGGTGATTAAACAACTTCAGATCTAGAGGTAGGAGACTTTCAGCATGACCTTGAAGTTGTAGCATATTTGAAGGAGGAGTGACTCTTTTGGTGGCCTTTAGATTTAGGTTTGGACATTAATGCCATTCATAGTGTATTTCCCCCCTTTTTAGTGCCAAAAATGTTGATGCCTCAAAAATCCTTGCACAACATCGGGGATAACCACCTAGCCAGGGACTCAGAAAATGTCCCTTTTCCGTTTGTAATAGTGTCTCTGACTGGGGATGATGGGACCAGATTCCCAAGAAATATAATTGTATGGATGTGTGGTGTTAATAACTAACTATGAATTGGATTAATGGAAGTGACAACAAGCTAAAGGAGCATATATACCTATCTCTATCCTGGGATTAAATTTATTTCTTTTATACGCAATCTTGAAAGATGATATTAAGTGTACGAGAATGTAGATTATCATGCACTTATAGAAATGAAAAACAACTTATGTTAGTTTATGTAATACCCCTAGTTTCTATGCTTTTTTAATTTACAATTGAATAAATCCAAAGGGGAAGTGGACCCCATTGGAGAAATAATGTGTGGATTTATTTTATTTTCAATTAATAAAAATAAATGGAAAAGTTATGTGTGTAATGACTAGATTGAGAACTGAGATCTAAAACCTAGATCCATGAGGATGTGGATAAGGTGATGATACTTTCCCACACCTTCCAGAAATCCTTGGAATGAATATTACCAAAATTAGATTTGGAGATAAAAATCTAATTTCCCCAATGAAGAGGAAAGTAATTGGGAAGAGGAAGAAAAAGTTGGAAAAGTGGAAAACACAGCTTTAAAGTACCTCAATGAGGGAAAGCCTAGGCAAAATAGGAAGAAAGCATCCTCAAGTTTCTGGACGCAGAAATTGGAAACAGGCTTGGGAAAGAAAAGCTTAAATAAGCTACTCCAGGATAGACTAAGGGTTGTCTATCATTAGGAGCTTATGTCTCAGCTCTGGGGTGAGTTACGGGGAGAGAACTCTACGATTGGGTGGAACTCCTCAGAGTAACTAGTATGCACACTTAATTACTATATTTCTGATTATATGAAATTCGAATCTATGTTAAATACTATCTATTTAAGAACGTGTGTTAATACAAATGTGTGTGTTAATTTTTTGAAATTAATTCTAATCAAATTTCTTAGTTAATTGTCAGTTAGTACAATGAGATATAATAGGCCATATATTGAATAAATTCTGTTACAGTGGTAATAGAGGAATCTGTATATTTGTATGGGAAAAATCGAGTTAGTTCCAACAACCAGAATGTCTAAATCCGATTTCAGATTCGAATATGGAGTTAGGAAGTCTAACCAATAATTTTGTTATTTTCAGTCAGGAATGAAATGGTTAAGAAAAAAAATATCATTAGACAAATATTTCTAGTTACAGATCTGAACAAGATCCTGAATAGTGAATCCCAACTACCATAATGTATGTATCTGAATTAGTTCTATCTCTAGAATTTAGTATTCTTAAACTAAATTTTGAGGACTGACAAGAATAAAACAATTTAAGTATAGTATGTTTTAATTGAATAATTCTGAGATAGAACTCTACTTTAACTAGTAGAATGTATTCATAATTACAGAATGAAATACTATATACATATTTCTTAGAAATTCGGACTAAGTACATACCTATAATTAGATGATGAATATAGAGAAAATATCGAGAAACTTATGATATAAAACTATCCATTATTAATTTTACAGAGTATATTTAAACTTGAGTAATATACATGTATGTAGAAAAAGAGAACCACTCTTTATATTCAGAAATTCCACTGTATAGAATTTCATAATCAAGCCTAATGAAAAATTAGGAACAAAAGATATAACCAGTACTATGAAGGTACATTAATATTCTACGCGGTATATTTATTATACCAAGGAATCATGACGAAAATAATATCAGTAGATAAGCAAATTATTTCATTATGCTCACAGGAAGAGTCATTTCATCACCAGACATTGGAAATAAAATAATTGACCGTAATCATACTTTCTTTAATTAAAGGAGGTGGTGAAAGTGTAAATAAATCACACGGACTGAACGTTATGAATAATTGTACCAAAATGGAAAAAGATATATATACTGCCTAAATAAATCCAGAATATGCATTATGAAAATTGTAAGGATGTAGCAGCAATATTAAAGTATAAATACTATTATAGTATAAGAAAATGTTATATCAAATGTTAACACTATCGGATAAATTTTATGCCAGTGACATTCAAAACAAGTTCACTGGCACAAAAAAATGAAACCTATCATTTTACTGAAATCTAAATATAACAAATTCGAATAATTTCCCACAGCCCTGGCAAGTCGGGAAAGAGAACCCAGGAGGAGGAGACATTCTGGGAACGATGTACCGACCTGCATTAGAAATGTAAGGCATGGAAAAATTAAGTTATTGAGAAAATTATTCTAGTTCATTTTGGAATAATACACAATGGTTGGGATGTACCTGCACATTTCAAATGAAAGATTTACAATCTGGAAAATAAAACGAAATTGATTATAATGAGAAATAAAATGAAAACTCATACTGAAAACCCGTTACTTTAGTAATTCCTATTCTTTCTCAGATCCTACCTGTAACCACAAGGAAATCAACCTATTTTCAATTACAATGTTGATTATAGTAAGCAAAACATAGATTTAACTTTACAAGTAGCAGAAAAAATCCAATTAAACATTATTATGATCTAATGGCATTACTAAAGTATGAACGTCATAGTTCTGTCATAAAACCCTGTCATCTCTCCAACACCGGTATACATAGACCAATCGTGCCGGAAATAGGGACAATTAAATTACCAAGGGAAAAATATATATATGGAAATTGTCGTGTTGATAAAATGAGAAACCAGAATTAGGAATTTACCTTACGTACTTGAAGGGAAAAACCCACGGTTCCAATGCAGTTGGTTTATACTCAAATCTAAAACTGAAGTGTTCAAAGGAAATCTCATGTAAATCCCAGAAAAAAATTCTTTAAACACCAAAATCTAAAATGAGATTTTATAAGCTAAACTCTCAAATAGAGGAAGGAAAAGAACGTAGAAAACGAACAGTGAATGAGAAAGACAGAAATTATAAATACTTATAAGTTATTATTCTATGGAATTCGAAACGTCCCTACACCAATAAAATCAAACCAATGAAGTTAGAAAATGGAAGGATAGAAGCAATACTTGCTAATCATCAAAATCCCAGAAGGGAAATGGGTAACTCATGCTGAAGATAGTCGGCGAACTACAAATGAGGGTTCTGGTTTCATCAAACCCAAATTTCGAGTTATGGCTCTTGAGAGGAAGATGCAACGAATAAGCAGCAATGTCAAATTCATCTTTTAAACTGGTAATATAAAAGGAGAAATAAATCTCGAAGACCATGGTGATATAAAATGAAAAAGAATTAAAGTTAAAATTTATAACGGCACCATGTGGAATATGATCAGTGCATTTATATAAGTATAGGTGATGAAATATATAACCAAGGAAAACCTTTTGTGATGGGTAAATTTGATAGAGGGAATTTGGTAAAAAGGAGAATATGATATATATATATATATATATATATATATATATATATATATATATATATATATGTTACCTAAGGTAATATAGAATAGAATGAAGTAAACGAGTAGGCAAAAAATAACATAAATGAATAAGGGAGTTTACCCTTAAATTAGTTTCTAATATAAATAAAAGGAAATATATATGGTTGGTGAGGAGACCTTATATATATTAATGTATAATTATTATCAAAAGAAGTAATCATAGAAATGAGGTGAAAGAGGTATGCTCAAAAGTACTATCATCAATCGTAAACTAAAATACTAAAACTCAAGGGGAGGAATTAATGATTTTAGAATGGATGTCAGAGTATTAACGAATTGCAATGATGATCTAAATGTGGAAAGAGAATGTCGTCAACTTGCAATGAATACTTATCAAAAGTGTTAATAGAAATTTGAAAAAAAAAAATCTTTGTGTAAGTGAGAGGCATTACAGTTATTTAATTTGATTAGATATTTAATCAAATTAATTTATTAATCTTATATCGCATCAAATGCCTTGTAAATTTAGTGAAATATGGAAATTTATTCTTGTTCAATAGTGAATTAATGCTATATTGTATTAAAAAGATACATATAACAAAACATTAAAAAGGAATTTAACTATCAATCACATAAAATAGAACAACAATATGAAGATAAAAGTACCATGTATATCTTTACTCTTCTCATTGAAAAATAGCCCCTGGTCCAGTCCTTTCTATTAGTATAACTTCAAGAGTACAAAATTTCAACTTCTCAAAAGCCTTCTGTACAAAATTTCAGGACCCTTTATTAATAGACATGAAATCGTTTATATAGTAAAATAAAAGTATAAAAATATCAAATAAATGAAGTATTGAGGAGGTTTAAACAACTCTCCTTAAAATAAGTGAAATAAGACAGAAATAGATTTTATTGGGTGACTCGCTTCAAGAGTGTGGTGTTGTATTTGTTGGCAATAGTTTCTTGAGTTGAAGGATACTTAACATGGGTTGAACTTCAGGAGTTTCACCTGATCTGATGTGCAATTTTCCTATGTAGACCACATTTGATAGTGGTGGTATTATGTGAGATGAGCTGTCAGTTAGGCAACACATCATTAGCCAGTGACTCTATGGCTTTAATAAGTACTGCCAGTACTTCTCCCAATCTAGCTTTGCCATTTTTTTTATGTTTGCCTCCTTTTCTTTCGACATATCCAGTTTGTATTTCATTAAAGATTTCACATTAGGGAGAGAATAAAGTGGAAATTTATCAATCAAGTTGGAAGTAAAGAGATTATTGCTGATAGTTTCAACAATATTGTTAGCCACATCTCTTGCTCTGTATATTGATATCTCTTCATGTTTTAATTGTATGTCCCAATCAGTGAATATGATTTCTTTTTTGGAATCATCAATTCTAGAAGATTTTCCTTTCAGCTTTTTGCACCATCATGGAAAGTGAGGTATTCAATAATTTTTTCATCAATGTCATTTAATTTCATCCTCGGATCAACTAATTGATTCATCAATGAATCACTTTTATCGCACAAACCATTGATGATTTTCAGCTTTTGACAAAATACTACGTTTTTTTTATCCAACAAGGTGTTGAGTTCCATAGCTTCTTTCTTGAAATAATATACCTTGGGATTATCTTTTATTTTTTCCATTGTAAACTGTAGCTGGTGAATTTGAGCATCTTTGATACCAATGCCAGATTGATGTTGTAGCTTTAAGTGATCCAATATTTGTTGGAGTTGTGGCACTTGTGTTTGTAATTGATGGTCAATGTTTTGTTTCTCTGTCAACATCTCTTGTTCTAGCTGAAGGATTCTTTCATCCTTTTCTTTAACTAGTCGTTGCAACTTTGTATCTTTGTCAATTGTAATAGATGCATAAGAACGTGTGAACTGTTTCAACCTTGTGAGATCCTGAGATGGATATGCTTTTGGATCCTTCCATACTACTTCCATGGGTATCTCGCCAAAGACTGAATTCCATGATTGCTCAATTCTCTTCTTTTTTCTTTGTTATCTCATTACAACCTTATGTTTGGGGTTGTAAAATATGTCTAAAGGAGGAATTTCTTCTATGTTTAACACAATTTCATATGTTGTGTAGACTGGGATGAATTTAACACCTTATGTGTTGAAAACCTTTTCAGTATACCCAACAGTGAGCAGGCTTTGATTTTAATCTTTAGGCGTGTTGAATGTCTGTTGAGGATCGATGATTATTACCTATTGTTTTCATTTCAGTTGCTGGTTAAATTGATCCGATACTTTGTATCAGTCAATGTTGAGTACTGGCTTACAATTCTATTCTTGAGTTGATTTAAATTCCTTTTTTCCCAATAGGACCTCAACACCCTTGGAAGATTGTTCCAAATTTTTCTCTTTTTGAGAAATAGGTTGAGACATCTTGAATATGTCGAGAGGAATTATCTCCAACCTTTTGTTCCTATATTCTTTAAACTAGGCAAGTTTTTCAAGGCTGAGATGGATTTATGCTAATATTTCAATCTGTACATAGTTCTCAACAGATTCAAAAAAATCATCATAATCATCATTTTCATGAACGAATTGCCTGATCTTTAGTTGAGATGTATAGTTTTGGGTTGTTTTATTAGGATCAATCTGTTTGTCAGGAAGAGTAGATAGCTTTAAGCATTGAATCTTATTGATTTCCAGTCCAGCGTGTCTGAAGTTGTCTAGAGAATAAACACCACAGTGGATAGGGAAAAAAGGCCACGAAGCTTTTTTAGTGTTGTGAAACCAGCTCCAAAAATAGAAGAAAATAGATATCAACGCCTTAGAAATAAGCCAGTTCGAGGGGGCAACCTCCAATACATTACATGAATGAACAATTATTTGATGATACAAATTACAAAACATCCTTTCTATATATAGGAGTCCATGGGGCCACAATGTAATCCTAGTGGGGCCATAATGTAATCCTAGCCGACCTAACAATAATAATTTAAGGGCACAATAATAACAATAAGGGGGCTACACTAACAAAAATAAGGGACTATACTAGTAATATAGGGACGTAACATGCCCTTCTCGTTCAAAAAAGTGTTTTCCTCAATGCTTGAGTAGCTCTAGGTGCTTCTGTATAAAATTGTCATCCTCCCATGTAGAATCTTCAGTGGGTAAGTTCTTCCACTTGATGAGATACTTTGAGACTGATCGATTCCTTAGCTCTCGAGTTCTTATTTCCATGACCGCTTTAGGTTCCAATATGATTTTTTCTTCCCCATCAAGTTCTGGCAATATTGTTTGAACTGGAATATTTTCACCTATAACCTTCTTTAAGCTGGAAACGTGGAAAATTGGATGCACTCGTGAAGAAGCAGGAAGCTACAATTTGTATTCCATAGTACCAATCTTTTGCAACACCGTGTAAGGACCATAGTACTTTGGCGATAATTTATTATCCTTCTTACATTTCTTGAGGGACATTTGTTTGTATGGTTGTACCCGTAAAAATACCCAGTCTCCTACATCAAAATTTCTCTCGCTATGATGTTGATCTACCTATTGTTTCATTTGATTTTGTGCCAAATTCAGGTTGTCCTTTAAGAGTTGGAGAACTTCTTGTTGATGCTCGATGTGATCTTCCACTGCTTGAACCTTCGAATTTTCTCTTAAAGATTATGTGATGGATGGTGGATGATATCCATAAAGTGCCATAAATGGGGTCATTTTTGATGCAGTATGGAAGGAAGTGTTATACCACCATTCAACGAGAGGTAACCACTTGACCCATTGTTTTTTTTATCAGATACAAAAAAACGAAGATATTCTTCCAAACATTTATTTACTATCTTAGTTTGACCATCGGATTGAGGATGATAAGATGAGCCATGAGCTAATTGAGTACCCAAACAAGAAAATAACTCCGTCCAGAAATTTCCAGTAAAAATGGGATCTCTGTCACTCACAATAACCCTTGGGTTTCCTTGTAGCTTTTGAATTGTGTCCATAAATGTAGTAGAAACTGTACTTGCTTTAAATGGATGAGATAATGCACAAAAGTGTGCATACTTGGTAAGTCTATCAACTACCACCATGATGACACTCTTTCCTTCAGACTTAGGTAACCCTATGATAAAATCCATTGAAATCTCCTCCCAACGTTGACTTGGAATCGATAAAGGTTGTAGAAGACTCGGGGTCTTAATTGTCAACTTTCTTCTGTTGGAAAACCAAGCATTCCACCACAAACTTTTGAATATCAGATTTAAGGCCATCCCAAAAAAAAAAAAAATTCACCCTGTGATAAGTTTTTAAAAATCCTGAGTGTCCTCCTAAAGGAGAAGTGTGCAATTCCAAAAGAATCTTTTGTTTTAGCTGGGAATTCTTACAAATATATAAGCGATCTTTGTACCATAAGGAATCATTTTCCAACTAAATGTATCAGATGTACTAGGATCTTGCTGCAAATTTTGAATGAGTGTCCACACATCTTTGTCCTTCTTCCATTCATCTCTTGCTTCGGTTATCCAATCTGGTTGGATAATAGAAATGGCACAAAGCAATGTTTCCACCTCTTCATTCTTTCTTGAGAGTGCATCTGCAACAACATTAAGCTTTCCTTTTTTGTAGATTATTTCAAAGTCATAACCCAACATCTTTGTGACCCATTTTTGTTGCTCTTCTGAAGATAGTCTTTGTTCAAAAAAGTGTTTAAGACTATCATGATCAGTTTTTACCTTGAAGTGTCTTCCCATTAGGTAAGTTCGCCATTTCTTTAGTGCATGCAGTATTGCTAACATTTCCTTCTCATAAATAGGTTTCTATAAATAATTTCCTTTGATTGGACGACTTTCAAAAGCAATGGGTCTTCCTTCCTGCATTAAAACTGCACCAATTCCATTTCCTGAGGCATCACATTCCACAATAAAGGTTTTTGTGAAGTCTTGCGTAGCTAAGACCGGTGCTAGGCACATTGCCTCTTTAAGATGTTCAAAGGCCTTAGTTGCTTCAGGATTCCATGAAAATGCATCTTTCTTAAATAATGTTGTTAGAGGTGCTGCTATTCTCCCATAATTCTTAACAAACTTGCGATAATACCCTGCTAACCCTAGAAATCCTTGCAACTTCTTTATGGTTGTGGGGACTTTCCATTCCTTAATGGATTTAATTTTGTTAGGGTCTACTTTAACACCCTCGTGAGATACAATATGACCCAGATATTCCACCTCTTGTACTCCAAAGAAACATTTCGATGTTTTTGCATATAATTGTTTCTCCTCCAATAGTTTGAGCACCTTGTCAACATGTTGAACATGATCCTTCCAAGACCTGTTGTAGATTAGTATATCATCAAAAAATACTAGCACAAATTTTCTAAGGAAGGATTTCAAAATGGAATTCATCAACCCTTGAAATGTAGAAGGTGCATTGGTAAGGCCAAAAGGCATGACCAAAAATTCATAATGACCCTCATGAGTTTGAAATGTTTTTTTTGGGATATCTTCAGTCTTCATTCTAATTTGATGATATCCTGAACGAAGATCCAACTTGGTAAAATAAATTTCTCGATGTAATTCATCCAATAATTCATCAATCACAGGAATGGGAAATTTGTCTTTAATGGTGAGCTTATTGAGCTCCCTATAATCCGGACACATTCGCCATAATCCATCCTTCTTGTGTACCAATACTACAGGAGCAGAGAAAGAACTTTGACTGGGTTGAATTATACCCGCCTCTAACATTTCTGCAATCATACGTTCAATTTGGCTCTTTTGGAAGTAAGGATATCTATAAGGCCTGATGTTTGGAGGAACACTTCCTGGAATCAAATGAATAGCATGATCATGATCATGAATAGGTGGGAGTCCTTTGGGAGTTTCAAACACCTTGGAATGATTGTCCAAGACTTGTTGGAGATCTGCAGAAATAGATGATTTTGATGTTGGAACTTCTAGTGAGCGTAATTGTGCAATTACGCCTCGCTGTTCTTTCTTTAGAAGCTTTGTCGTGACATTAGAGCTTATTATCCTTCCTGGCTTCCCCACAATACCCCGTAATTCGACTTCCTTTCCTTCTGAAAAAAATTTCAAGAAAAGTTCTTGAAAATTAAAAGCTACCGTCCCCAAAGATTGTAACCATTGTACTCCTAGTACAACATCAACACCTCCCATAGGAATGGAAAGCATTGGACTATTTAATACATATTCCCCCATGGTTAGCTTGATATTATGGTATTTTCTAGAGCAATTTATAGTTCCTCCATTTGCAACCATCACTTGACATTCTGGTGCTGGGTATAGGAAACAATTCAATTCCTTGGCTACCTTACAATGAATAAAATTATGGGTACTACCTGAATCAAACAACACTATTACCTTTTTCTTCTTGATATGTCCTTCTATCTTGAGAGTTTGAGGAGTGGTAATTCCTACCAATGCATTACACGATATGGTCGGACTCATTTCTTCCTCTTCTTGGGTTGGTTCCTGGTGTATATCCTATTCTTGTTCATTTTCTTCTTCCTCTTCACAATCTATGTAAAATAATTTCTTCTCAGCACACTTATGACCTTTAGTGTATTTGCTATCACAACTGTAGCAAAGCCCTTTTTCTCTTTTTTCTTCCAATTGTTGTGGTGCCAACCTTGTAGGTTGTGGAAATCTAGGAGTAGCAACACTTCCCTCTTTATAGAAGTGAGTGGTAGGCTTCCTTGTCGCCATAATTTTACATTCAATTTTTCTTGCCAACCTAAATGCCTTCTCTAATGAATCAGGTTCCAAAACATGAACTTCATGTTGGATGTTATCCTTTAAAGTACCTATGAAGAGATCAATCCTGTGTTCCTCTGGGATATCAGTTACCGTTATATTCAATTTTTGGAAGTCCTCAATGTGCTCCCCCACTAAACTCTTCTGTTTGAGAGCTATCAATTGGCTAAATAAGGTGTTTCTCTTTGTATCCTCATAATGTGCTATCATTTCCTCCGTAAAAATTGACCAAGTGACAACTTTTTTACGGGAGAAAAGCCATTGATACCATAAAAATGTATTTTGTTTTAAATGTAAAGTTGAAATGTGTACCTTTTGTGTTTTTTGCACATTATTGAGATCAAAATATTGCTCCATCTGTAGTATGCATGTTACAGGATCCTTTCCATCAAACTTCCTCATATCCATTTTTGGAATATGGTGGTTCTTCCCACCAACATTAAAGTTTATGAAATCACGATTAACATTTATTTTGTTCTCATCATGAGTTTCCTCTACTAGCTTTCCACCATTAGGAAACATTTTTTGTATCAACTTTGTCAAACCTTTCATGTCTGCTTTTAGATCATTCTTCATGTTTTCCATTTTTGCATCGATCTTAGCTTCCATGTCATCCATCTTAGATTCCATGCCAGCTTCCATGCCATCTATCTTAGCTTCGGTGTTATCTATCTTATCTTCCATGCCATTCTTCAAACCATCCATATTAGATTCCACGCCTTTCTTCAAACCATCCATCTTAGTTTCCATACCTTTCTTCAAAACTTCCATGTCATTTTTTATTGCTCTTTGCGAGAGTGAAATTTGTTGCACTTGCTCTTGTAAATTTGATATGTCATGTTGTCATTCCTCATCTTCATGAGTCATAGTAGAGCCTTCTAAAGGATTAATGGGTGTTGAATTCTTTTTAGGGGCCATTTTAGAATCTAATACTAATATATCTCTACAATATGCCCTTGGAATCAATTCAACTTGATTCTTCAAAAAAGACCTATGCAATTCGAGAAAAAAAAATACACACTTTTACTTGCTTTTGAGGAGCTCTATATTGAAATTGAATTATCTATGTAATTGTAGATACTCAATATCTGAAATTCAACCTTGTAGTATCTCTCTGAAGCTTCTTTGAAATATCATAGGTCTGACCTAATTTCGATTCTTCAAGGAAAGGTTATGTCCAATCTCCCACAATGATCGAATTATGGTTTGGTTCAGTAGAGGAAACTAGTACGACTTTCCACATGTCATTTTTTCCTCCTTTGGCTCTGAAATTGATAGAAAATAAACTAAATTTCGTGTACTTGTGGCCACTTTTTACAGCATTCCAATCCGATGCTTAGAGAGAGAGTTATGAAGATTTTCCCATGATAACCTCTTTGAGATGAAATTCGGGAGCCTGAAAACGACCTAACTTCCACAGATCATATCTCCACAAATATTGCGAACCAAGCTCTAACATTTTGGGACGATGTTCCTCACGATTTCGGCTTCGCTCTCTAGAAATTTCAGCTTCTGAAACTTCCTAGAAAAAAAGGTATATCGCAAATTCCGCGATTACCTATTTAGGTTAAATTCAGGAGCCTACAAAAATCCCTAACTTTCATAAATCATATCTCTAAAAATATTGTGAACCAAGCTCTGAAATTTTGCGAGGAATTCGTAAGGATTTCGGCTTCGCACTCTAAAATTTTTAGCTTCTGAACCTTCGTAGAAAAAGGGTTATAACAAAAATTCCACGATCACTGGTTTGGAGCAGCGAAAACCCTAGAATCCAAAGCTTTGATACCAAATGTTGTGAAACGAGCTCCAAAAATAAAATAAAAGAGATATCTACGCCTTAGAAATAAGACACTTCGAGGGGGAAACCTCCAATACATTACATGCATGAACAATTCTTGGATGATACAAATTACAAAACCTCATTTATATATACAGGAGTCCATGGGGCCATAATGTAATCCTAGTGGGGCCACAATGTAATCCTAGCCGACCTAACAATAATAATTTAAGGGCACAATAATAACAATATGGGGGTTACAAGGGTACAATAATAAGAATAAGGGTGTTACACTAACAACAATAAGGGACTATACTAGTAATATAGGGACCTAATATTTAGCTTCTTTGAAAGCTTTGGTTAACCCATTCCCAACTATTTGATAAGAAATTTCCCTTGCAAAAAGCTTGTCTGGAACTTATAATGGGAGGACATGTGGTCTAGAAATACTTCCATAAACTCTGAGATATGTACATAGTTATTCCCCTAACCACTTTCCTATGGATGTGAAATCATCATGGGCTTCTTTTGACAATATTGGGCCTTTATCACTAAAAATAGTTTGATAGAGTGGAAAAATGGCTCCATGTCAAATTTTGTAGAAATGAGACTCATACTTGGAATCCCAGAGGATACTATGGTAAACATGGATAGGTTTATAGTCTTGAATGGTCCATTTCCATCCCATGTTCAGGAAATCTGTAGTAAAACACATTGTGTCCATAGTATAAGCACTCATGAAAAATGGGGGAATTGTCTTGGAGGTGAAAGAGAGGTTATTTCTATAATCAAGGATTTGTGAGGCAATATTTTTTGACAAAATGGTACCCCAATCCATAATATATGAGTCTGAAACAACTTCCATGATAGGGACCCATTCAATTCAAAATTTACTTGTATTGGGGGAACCAAAAAGCCTACACATCATAGTAGCAACATAGAAGTAGGAACCAACGAAAGAGGAAGTACAATACATACCCTTTTCATCATGCTTTTGTTTGTTAGGGTTATGCCCCCATTTCTTTATCAGATAGGATTGCATCTTCTTATCCTTTGCAAATTTATCGAGAAAAACCTTGTCATATACCTTCTTCAGGTCAAGTATATGATACATTTTATTTAAATCCTCTGCCTTGAATGACCCTATCATTGTATCTCCTGAGGTCATAAATGTTATTTCATCGATGTTATGATTATCAATTATCCATTTTACCATATCGGTATTTGGTAGAATATTTGGGTGCATGGAAATTCTGTGAAGGAAAGAGTTGGAAACTTCTGTCATAGTAGCTTCTAAATTATTAGGGGCATCCGTTGCGGCTAATCTGTAGATCAACGTGGGTTTATCATCTTTTAAAATCATGCACATATATTCCCATGAAGAAAAACCACTTTCCGTAGTGCATGTAGTATCTAAAAACAATGACGACATTTTTGTCACTTATGAAGCGGGACGTGCAGGATTTGGAGGAGCCATGAGTTTCTTTGCTTTCTTTGTAGCCTTAGACATTTCAGAGGAATTTTTTTTTTTCTTTTCTGGAATAGCCTACAAATAAGGGAAAATAGGGAATGAAGAAAAATACCGAAGATGCGGGAGAGATTAACAATAAACCAAAGTGATGGTGAATAAAAGTTTTGAATGTGAATAGATCTCAAACAATAATTATATAGTGATAAAATCATTTTGGATTCTCGAAGTTTTCATATCATCATGGCTAAGAAATTATGAAAAATGTGGGTTCACGTGCCTGATATGGACACTTAATATTTTTTAAAATCAAAATCTCACATCGCAATTTTTTATGGGAGCCAAGTCTTTAAAACTTGCAAGTCATTTGTTTTGCCAATATGAGATGAGGATTTACCTTTTAAATAATGATTTTAAACTATTTATTTAGGTTTTAAACATTATTGGAATTTTAGCGGGGGGAAGAGCGATGGCAGTTTTGCAATGCGATATTCATATAGCAATCAAAATCTCAGCATGAATGAATGGCAGAAGTAATATGACGCTCAGTGGAAGTGTGATGCGATATATCACATCGGGAGTTTGAAAGCAGGCGTAGTAAATGGTTGTGAAAATAGTTGTGATTTGAAATTATCTGATGGATTACATGGAAATGAGCAAGTCCCACCAATGGCTCTTTTACAAAATACAACTTGTCAAGAGCCTTTTCCTTTGTTATCAATTTTTCCTCTTTTGAAAGCCTTTGCGTGATTTATGCCTTCAGGAATATCATATCGCAATATTTTATATGGATAGCTTTGCATCTTCCTATTGCATTTGCAATTTTTTATTTTCGATGAGGGTTTTATATGAATTTTCCACTTATTCCCTTAATCAATAAGATACAACTTTAACTTTTCAAATACATATTCCTATCTTATAAGTCACAAAGTGTTTTATTATCTTAATCTAAAAGGTTAAAATGGTCCCCATTATTTTCTAATAAATCTATTCACAAATAATGGGGGGTTGTTGAATAGCACAACACAACCTTACCAACAAAACCCTTCCATCATTATATCACTCCTACCTCTATTTGTAACATATGTAGCTCTTGTACATAAGTGACATTGTTGATCAATTCTTACTCTAAAAAATGATACCTTGAGGGTTCACCTCATTATAGCTGGAACCTCTTGCACCTATGGCTACCTATTGAAATATTTCCTTCCTTCATCCCATGCAGATAGAATGCCATTTTTCTTGTTCCAACATTTGTTGAATTTGCACCAATAGGTTACGAGGCATTGGCCTTGGTTCACAAACCCTGACTAGCATCTCTGGAATGGGACATATTGCGACTGAGACGAACAGGGCAGGGATTTCTACCATTGCACACCCAGTTGCACATGTATTCCCTATTTATACTCCATTTCCAATTCCTTTTGACCCCAATTTTTTTCTTCCCTGTTCCAAATGATAGAAAATTCGAATTTGAATTCTATTCTATACTGAAAATTTCAACCATGTCAAATCCAAATTCAAGAATATATATATCTTCCAAATACTTTAATATATAATTTTTTCAAAATTTTAAAAAATTTGATTAAAAAGTGAGTATATTAAAAGTTTTAAGGAAAATTCATTAAATCTTTCTTTCATAAGGATACTCTTATTTACTTATTTCTAGCATTAATATCTCATGTCTAAGATGTTATAGTTCATCTTATCTAGGATGGTCTAGAAATAATGAGAAACAAATGCATCAAATTTATTACTATTGCATATTGGGAAAACATGTAAAATTAATATGTAATATGAGTAACAAAGCTCAAAGTTGGAGTTCAATATAAATATTTAGATATTTGACATTAAAATTAGCTTATGTGATCTCAAAATGCAAGAAAAGGTATGTCTTAATCACTAAATAAATCCATAAACTTGGGAAAATGTAAACATCATCCACAAACATTAACTTATGAAAATGTAAACTTCATCTACAAACATTCAGACCACTCGTTGAGGGTCTTATAGAAAATCTTGGAAATATCTACAAACTGTCAAACACAGACTTCTTGAGATCAAACAATAATGATATGTGGTTTAGGATTGAATTATGAATTTAGAGCTTTTACTTCATGTTCATTTTGTATTATAGTTAAAACAATGTTATGTATCGATGAAACATGTTTAAAGCTTACAAAACAATAAAATAGTGAAGAATAATAACATGTCAAACTAGAAAATTTCAATCATAAAATGTCAAAAAGTTAAAACATATTTTAATAGTTAAGTGCTTAAACAAAGTTGATGGAAATGAAAATGTTATAATCATGATCATAACTGAAGGGTCAAAACTATCTGAAGGTGTGTAAGTCATATCAAATTCATTGTCATCATCAACATTAGTGTATTAAGTCATGAGAAAGGAATTATTGTTTCTAGCACTCTCTTGTGGAATATATCTAATAAAGACACCATGCTCATTGATGTGATGTGTGGATGTGAAATATGATCCAAGAATTGGTGCTTATGAAGTTAAGACTAGATGCATTAAAAATAAGGGGAAATTCTCATACTATCTTTGAAATGGTTGTCTTAACCTTTAAATATTTCAACTACATGTGTAAATTATGATGAGTTGCTAGTCAAATCTATCAATTTTCTAGGTTTTAAATGGTTTCTTTTCTTGCTATGGATGAAATCATGAGTGCTCCAACTCCACTCACATGATGATTCACTAGTCACTTTTTTTACATGAAAATAATATTATATTTGTACAATAATTTAAATGTAACAATTTACATATGTACATAAAAAATATAAATAATTACAATGCCCTACATACCTGACTAAACATCCTAATTGAAAATGCTTGTATTTTAGGTGTCTCATACCTATGGAAAAAGCATCATTGAGCATGCGTGACCTATAGATGGTGCATATCTCGTAACATCTTAGTTTTAGTGAAAGTATGGTCAATCCCTTGTCTATATGATATTGATTGTATTTTTATCTAATATTGTATCTCGGAATCATGATACATCCTCTCCATACAATTATAAAATCCTTCCCTGATATAGCCATCATTAATAACATGAAAGTAATTAGGAACTAACAAAATCCTTCCATGTGATGTCCTATGCATCATGCACCACCTTTTGTCAACAATGTCCCATATTTATTTATATATTGAACTATCATTATTACCTATTAATGATATTTTTTTCTTTCACCTTGTCGATGTCCTCATATACAAAACCCATGCATGCATCATTGGAATCAATCATTCTCAAAATTTGTACAATATGCTCAAAAAAAGAGATGGATTTTTTTGGACATGACCAAAACATTTCATTGATTATTGTTTTCTCTACTTTTTTACCACCTTATAACCTTGATAAAAAATATTGAACAATATGATTCCTCATAAATATCCCATGGATCATTGATGTTAAATATAAATATTAACATAAAACCATTCTCTATATATTAAAAAAATTAATCTTTTAAACCTTGCGTTATAAAATAACCTAATGCTACATGAACCCAATGATATTACAAAACTATTTTTTTAAATTCTAAGATCATTGAAGCGAAATAAACCTAAATTTATCACTCCTATTGTATAATGAAATATTTATTTTGATGTTTAATTACAATGTTCAGATTAACTGTAAAATTCCCTTTTATATAAATTGTTATATTTAACATTAACATCTACATTTATCATTAATATTATTAATATAAATAATGATATTTATATTATTTAATGTTGTAGTATGTAGATTTAATATAATGATATTTTTCAAATTTTTATTTAATGTTTTAATATATAGTTTTTATAAGGCTTTTAGTTTTTTTATTATTAAATTTTAATATAATAGAATAAGTATTATTATTAGTAGATATTATTTAAGTCTAAAATACAAATCAAATGAAGATAACATTAAAGAGTAAGACATATGAAACACACCCAAATAAAGTTGCAGCTATGAAACGAGAAAATATATGAAAAGTATACAGTTTGGTAAATAAAAGACACAAATGTTGTACATGTAGTAATGAGAACAACCTACCTACAACAATAAAACTAATTTATAACCAAAATTAAATTAATTCTAAATCAATTAAATTATTAAGCATAATTAATTTTGTATTAATGATCTTATTAATAATAATGTTATTAATATTATTAATAATCTTATTATTAATATTATTAATGATACTAATATTATTTTTTAATATTAATTATTAATATTATTTTTAATATATATTAGAATGTCAAAATTATTAATATCTAAACTTAATATTTACAATCCAATATTATTAATATTAATAGATTTATTTTTATGTCTCTATTAATGTCTATGTTTAATATTGATGTTCAATATAAATATTACCATAAAACTATTTTTTGAATATTAAAAAACTTAATCTTATAATCCTCACGTTATAAAATAGCATAATGCTGCATGAACCAAATGATATAAAATTACATTTTTTTTTAATTCTAATGTCATTGAACCTAAAAAAACCTAAAATTAAATTATAATGTCATTAAATCTAAAAAAAACCTAAAATTATCAATCGTATTATTTAATAAAATATTTATATTGATATTTAATGACAATATATCACATTAATATATAAATGCAAAAATTTAGTTTTATATAAATTTCTATGTTTAATATTAACATCTATATTTTTTATTAATATTTTTTATATTAATATTAGTTACCATTGAAATATTGGTATTTAATATTAATATTAATATTTTTTTATTAATTTTAAATATTTATAGTTATTTGTATTATTAATATCAATATATATTATTAAATTATTAATGTTAATATCAATCAATAGTAATTTTAATAATATTAATGTTAATTTTAAATAATTAATATTAATATTAATAATAATATTATTAATATTAATGTTAATGTTAAATCTAAGACTTTTGCGATCCATAATGTAGATAAATGTTGTAGATAAATGTCTTTAGGATTAATCACATCATTTGGATTTGGTTGACATTTGACAAGGCTAAGAAGGAAATTGATCTCATTGAATAAATAGTAAGGATGGGTCATTGCACGGTGATAGATGTTAAAACTAGCAGTTATTTGACTAAATTAGTTAATTAGTTAGAATATTAATTTTTTTTTAAGTTATTAAGAAATATTATTCAAAAGGGTTAATGGGATCAGTCTTACCCTCACTCTCATATTTATACCTAACTTGTGAGATCAGTCTTACCCATGGATCTTTTCCTGAAGATGAACCAAGTTTGTTGGGTCATTGCAGAAGCCTCAAATCTATAATTATTAAGAAATATTATTCAAAAGAGTTAATGAGTAATAGAGTAATTTAGTAAAATGATTAAATTATAAAATTAATATAATAAGGGAGTAAGGGTAAATAATAATAAAGGGAATAATATGAATAATATGGAATAATTAAAAAATGGAAAGATTAAATTTTAATTATTATTATAATAAAATTTTAAAAGAAAGTTAAGAATCATTATTATAATATAATTCTAAGGGATAATATATACCATAATGAAATTGAATAAAAACACTAATTAGAGAAAAAGAAAACTAAAGGATAAAAATAAAAGAGGAAAATAAATCAAAGGGGCGGGAATAAAACTCGAGATAGGAGACATGAATAAAGACAAAGGGAGGAAATAAATACAAAAGGTGGGAGGAATGAAAAGCACGGGGGAGAAATCACCTGGAGAGGGCCGAAGTCGACTCTTAGTGAATTTCCACCCATAATCTCTGTTGAGATTCTTAGGATGCCTCTTTATTTCAATAGCCTCCATGAGGTTTCAATGATGGAAGTGATCAGCCTTGGCAACGAATTTGGAGTCTTTGATACATACATGGTAATGCGATTTCCTAGCATGCTAAACAAGAGCAAAAGTGTAGAATCGACCTCCTCATGAGCTCCCTGTGTGTCCATTTCGCTTCAAAACTATGTGGTTAGATGCGGCTCGTCAATACGCACCTGGTGCAACTTTCGACACTTAACTCCGACTTACGATGACTTCAGAATGACCTCTGAACTGAAGTTCAGCACATAGAGATGCCTTGCCCGACCCGACCTGCACTACGGATGCCTTGCGGAGAAATTCCGCATGCCCTGGACGTATGTCGCCCGACCTTACCTGCGCACTTCCCGACTCGACCCGTCCTGCGGTGCGGATGCCCTGCGGAGGAATTTCGCATGCCCTGCATGTTCATAACCTGACTCACCTCGCGCCTTCGCTTTGCGTTCAGCCACCAAGTCTTTCACCAACAAGTTGTTGGCAACTCGTGGTGTTCTTCCAACATCTTTTCCAAATTCCTTCGCACTTACGATCGTTGAATGGATCCGTGGATGATTTTCCAAAACCATCCGCACGCCGAATTAATACTCGTAGAGTGGGTGTCTTGGGTCACTCAGTGGATCCAAGTTGACCTCACCGACGCCCTCCGCTCAACTCGTCCGCACTTAGTGTAGCTTCGCTCGTGCTCCAACACGTCGGCCACTATAACATTCAACACATTGGCTATGTGCGACGAAGCCGCTATAACGCACACTCGCACGCTCATCGCTACACATTCGCACTTGTGTGGTTACAGTGCGACGATCCGCCCGTAACGTCGCACGACGCCTGAACTTCGTCAAACGCCCCGGTGGACGCGCCCTTTATGTTGAACGCGCCTCATGAAGTGTGCGGCCTACATGTAGGGTCCTTGAGAGATCCGAGAAAACTTTTAATATTCCAACTAATTAATTAACCTAGTCAAATAAGTACTAGGTTTAACTACTAGATTTAACACCTATACTTGGCAGTGACACATCCTTATTATTTATTCAATGAGATCCTTATTCATCTTGTGTTGAAGATGAACCACATTAGATGGTTAAAAACGTCTACCAAATCCTAATAATGTAATTAATCCAAAAGACATTTATCTACAAATGTTAATTTTAGATAATTAATATTATTATTAACATTAATAAAAAATATAATAAATAAAATTTATAAAATTATTTATTTAATAAATAATTATATTTAAATTAAAATATAAAATATCCTTTCTTTTTTTTAAATAAAATAAAATATCACTCCATTTTATAATATCCATAATTTTTTGAAAAGATATTTAAAAAATACAATTAAAAATAAAAATTATATTCAAACGTGGATGTGTATTAACTAAAACGTATCCCTTAAAAGTATTGTCTGTTACAATTCAAATCATAGAGTGCCATTAAAAATTATGAGATTCCATTAAAATATGAGCGTTATAGTTCGGACTGCGTGCGGGCCATGAGATGTCGCGGTTTCGTTTTGCATACATAGTGGAAACGAGCAGCAACTGTAACACTCCATAAATATTTTTAGGGTTTAATTTTGTGTAACATGAGAGTGTTTTAACATTTTAATTTAATATATTATGGTAATTTTATATAAAAGCTCCCTTACCCACACTTATATACTAATATAAGAATTATATAAAATTTCTATTAATAACAATTATATAATCCTAACTAAATATAATAGGAAGATTTCAATCTTTTAATTTAATATAATATGATACGTGGATAATAATATAATGTCTTCAAAATCACGATGGTTTATTATTTATTACATTTTTAATTATATTTAATTTAATGATATTTTTCAGATTTTATAATAAATTTTATAAGGTTTTTAGATGTTTTATTATTAACTTTTGATATAATAAAATTAGTTTTATTATTATTATATAGCATTAAAGGCTATAAAAACAAATCAAATGAAGATAACATTAAAGAGTAAGATATATTGAAGAAAAAAGACCAAAATAAAGTTAAAACTATGAAACAGGAAAATATAGGCAAGATATATAGTTTTGTACAAAATGACACAAAAGTTGTACCTGTAATAATGAGAATAGCTTGCAAAAATAAAACTAATTTTGAATTAATTTGTAAGAGTAACTAAAACTGAAATTGATACCAATTATAAAAAAATATAAAAGTATGACCAAGTGTGTTTGAATATTTCTCTTATTATAAACTCTGGGTTTTTAACGAGTAAGATATCCTTTCATTAATTGTTATTATAAATTAGAAAACAATTATTAAGTTTTAATTATATTAATATAATAATAACATTAAATTTTATAAAATTTAAAAGGATGACCAAGTGTGTAGTGTGTTTGAATATTTCACTTATTCTTTTTCAAAAAAAATTCAAAATTTTGAATGGTTAAAAATACAAATTGTTAATCGGGAATGTGAAAGAGTAAGATATCGTCTCATTAATTGTTATTATAAATTAAAAAATAGTTATCAAGTTTTAATTATATTATTATAGTAATAACATTAAATTTTATAATAAAAATATTAAGTTTTAATAATTTCATGGCAACATAGCCACCATTATAAAATAAAAATAAAATCCTTCAGGTTCAACCTAGAGTTGTCAAAATCAGTTTGAAAATTTTAAAGAATATTGATTTGTAAAACAAGGTTGACCGTTACGTGTTTTGGAAAAAAGCTATATTAGTTTGTTGCCATGGCATTCTCATAATTCCTGTTGAAACTCGCAACGGGCTCGTTTCAGAAAAAGTGAATTTATAATATACATTATAAAATCACTAATTCACTTTAATATCATAAATAATTAATTAATGGCTAATTCACTTTTCACTTTGATTTTCCAAATCGTGAGCGTTTAATATCCTAGATAACATGTTTTATTGTCTTTGGCTTTCCGTTGGCTACAAAGTTATATCATTACAAAAGGGAATCTCACAGTAAACATTGCAAAATTTGAACCATGTGATTATATTTAAGACGTTGCTCGTGTACATAAACTTGTGACACATTCTTAATTTTTTCAAAAAATGTTTAATGGTTGAAATTTCAACAATTTTTTGAAATCTTTGTATTAAATTTGACTAACTCTGTAAAGCTTTTTTTTTTCAGAAAGAAAAAAACGCTGTTTTATATATTAAGATATGTAAAACAGTACATAATACATGATGATACAGTGCATAGCAGCACTGTACAGATAGCGCAAATTATAGAGCATAGATAATGCAATCAGTTACAAAATATAATGCCCCATATATACAGGCAGAAAGAAACCGACGAAGGCCAAAAGATTATGATGTGTCCACAAATTATCAAAAAGTTTGGCACCATAATAATGCCACTACTAAATTCTAGGAACCAGAGAAAACCTGTGGAAAACCCAGCTCATATACTCCATCTGAAGGATACATCCAGGGAGAGGAGTACCTGAGGGAAACAGCCTCGCTTGCATAGCTTTACTAACCCTGTAAAGCTATCGAACCTTTACAAACTTGCTAACCATGAGCAATTTATTAAAACTTAATAATATTAAAAATCTAATAAAATTAAATAACAATAAAATATAAAAACAAACCAACGGACAATCATAAACTAATCAAAACTGAATGCCAAATTGAAAAAAGAGAACTTAGACTTTGTGAGAAAGTGGTCAAATTCTCTTGAGAAAATTGTATATATGGTTTTGTACAAAATTATTTTTGGTCAAATTAGCTTTTCAAATATATATAATATTAAATGAAATGTAACTAAATAAAACTTAAAAGTCTAGTAATATAAATAACAATAGCCAATGACTTCACAGGATAAAACCAATAGGCATATAATGTGATTGCATGACTCATTATTAATTTTAATTATGACTTCAGTTTATTAATAATATTAGTTATAAATATGGTTGTCATGTGTCCAAATTTCACATACAAAACAACTTCATGCAACTCACTTAATGAATGAATCCAAAAGATTGCACACCAATCACTTAAAATGATTGCATATCACTGAGTTAATTAATCATTGTTGTTATAAACATGGTTGCCATGTAGATTTTATTTTTATTTTATAATTGTGGCCATATGGCCATGAAATTATTAAAACTTAATATTTCCATTATAAATTATAATATTATTATTATATTAATATAATTAATAGCTCAATTGGTTAATCAGTGAAATATTTTTACTCGAAAGACCTAGATTCAAATCCCTTGTTGTTACTCGGTTGTCGGGAGGAAGACATATCCTAACCCCCCAAAGGTTTGCTAGTAGTTAGGTGTGAGGCAAGGTGCTCAGTTCCTTTAGGTGAAAACAAATAAAAATTAAAACACAATTTGTATTTTTAGATATTTTAAATGACTCAAGCTGTCCGGAGGAAGACATATCCTAACCCACCAAAGGTTTGCTAGTAGTTAGGTGTCAGGCAAGGTGCTCCATTCATTTAGGTTAAAACAAATAAAAATTAAAACACAATTTGTATTTTTAGATATTCAAAATTTTGAAAAGATTTTCAACGAGGAAATAAGAGAAATATTCAAACACACTTGGTCATGGGTTTAAATTTTATATAGAGTAGGAATAATTTAAAGCTTACAAATCAATTCAAAATTAGTTTTATTTTTGCAAGTAATTTGTTCTCATTACTATATGTATAAGTTTTTGTGTCCTTTTTACCAAACTATATACTTTGCATATATTTTCTTGTTTCAAAGTTGTAGCTTTATTTTGGTCTTTTCTTTCATTATGTCCTAGCTTTTAATGCTATCCTCATTTGATTTGTTTTTATAACCTTTAATGTTATATAATAATAATAAAACTTATTATATTGTATTAAAATTTAATAATAGAAAGTCTAAAAGCCTTATAAAAATAATATATTAAAACATTAATTATAAATATATGAAAACCTATTATAGTTAAAAAAAATAATAATAAATAATAAATACTTTCTATTATTATTCACCTATCATATTATATTATATTAAAAATTTAAAATTATATTTATATAATTGTTATATTAGTATATAAATGAGAGTAAGAAAGCTTTTATGTAAAAATTGTCATATTATATTATATTAAATTAAAATGTTAAGACACTGTCATGTTACACAAAACTTAAACCCTAAAAATATTTATGGCTGCTGGTTTCCACTATGGATGCAAAATGAAATTGCTGCAACTCATGTGCGTTACCCGCACTCCGTGAGAATAATAACACACATATTTCATTGGGAACCTCATAATTTTTAATGGTCCTCTTAACACACTCATGTTACACAAAAACTTAAACCCTAAAAATATTTATGGGGCATTACAGCTGCTGCTGGTTTCCAATATGGATGCAAAACGAAATTGCTGCACGTCATGTGCATTACCCGCACTCCGTGAGAACTATAACACACATATTTCAATGGGAATCTCATAATATTTAATGGTCGTCTATGATTTGAATTGGTAGTTGTTTTTAGTGAGTTTTTTTGGAGTTTTAGAAGTTAGAATCTGTTGAAAAAAACTGAGTTAAAATCTTGATTTAGATTGTGCAAGGTTATCTATCAAACTTCTATTTTCAATAAATTCTTGCTGGAACTATAATTGTAACCCACAATACTTTTAGAGGGACAAATTTTAGTTAAGATACACCCACCTTTCAATAATTTTTTTTTTTCAATTGTATTTTTTTAAATTGTGTAACTTGTTTTTTTTTTCTAATAATTATATGGACACAAATAAAAGGAACAGTAAATTTTAATTATGATTTGGTAAAAAGATATTTTAAACATGTTTTAAATATTTAATTTAGATATACAAGGAAGTTATCTCTATCCATTCTATCTATTGATTTAGTGGCAACTATTAAAATGTGTGATGATTTAGGAGGAAGCCTATGTCAATTAATTAACAAAATCATTAAAGTAGCTAATTCCATCAAGTAAGGCTGTTGTCAAATTTAAGAGAAAGCCGATATCAATTAATTAACAAAATCATTAAATTAGCCAATTCCAACAAGAAACCAAATGCCAATTAATTAATAAAATCATTAAAGTAGCCAATTCCAAAAAAAAAAGCCATATCAATTTACACCATAAAATAAAAAAATTTAATTAACTAAATCATTAAAATAACTAATTCCAAAAAAAACATATCCACTTATTAAAATAATAATGATTCAAGAAAAATAAATAAATAAAAAATAACATTCAAACCAGGCTTTCAGTTCTGAAAACTGATAAGGATCTTTCTTTTCTGCTATCTAGTAACATAATTCTCGTAGAATCTCGAATACACTATTTCTCAGCTATATTGGAAGTGGTCATTATGTCCAATAAGATTCATAAAAGGAATTTCTCTCTTCATAAGCCGACGGTATATTTCAATCTCTCTATTTCTATTACATTGTATAACTATTTTGGATATCTAATATTTTATATATATTAAATAAAATTATATAACTATTTTGGATATCTAATTTTTATATATATTAAATAAAATTATATATATATATATATAATGATAGTTTATGCTAGTTTAGATATATATATCTGAGTATAATCAAATTTTTGTTTATATTTTTGGAAATTCTCAATTTTTAATAAATCTAAAATTAAAATCAATTTATGCTAATTTTAAATAAATTTATAATTTAATTAATTTTTATAAATATAAATATCAATAAATTATTTATTATAATTTCATATATATATATATAAATAATGCACACCAATATTACATAAAATTACAACCTTCTAAGGGGAATATCACAACTTACTACATGAAATGATTTTTACAAGCCTCTTACAAAGACAGGGCATGATAATTATTTAAGTAGGCACTTTAGTTATTAAATTTGATTACTATTGCATACTTAGTTATTAAAATTGATTACTATTGCATCCACGACCTTAGGTAGAATTCTCTGTGCGTTAGGGTTTGCGTTGGTTTTTATTTATTTATTATTATTATTATTATTATTAATATTAATATTTAAGTTATAATTTAAGAGTTTTATGGAAATAAGTTTTGGATTCTTTTTAAGTTTGTAACAAATATGAAAGTTCAAAATTAAAATTTCAAATTAATTAAACAAATGCTAAAGATTTGAACTAGAAAAATTGGGTTTTTGTATATTGTAAAATTTAATGTTAAATGATGTTTGACATATTGGATGGCCAAGGTTTATGAGTAAATAATGATTAGATTATATTTTCACTTTGTTTCATTCCAAAATTTTATTTTAATCATGATTTTATATACTAAAGAAGGAGCCACTTGAAAGACAAATAGACTAAACAAAGAAAGATATTGTGGAGTTATGGAATTTTTCTACTTAACTTTAAAATAAAATTTCAAATTAAGGTTATTTATGTGGCCTAATGCTAAATCAAATGATTTGGGGCTTATTCTCAAAAAAAAATTGTAACCATTAAAACAGATGGTTAGCTCATTACACATAAGCCAAATGGGTCAAGAAAAAAAAGTCTTTCTATCCCTCAATTTCATCCTAATACAATATAGAGTTCATTTCGATTTATGTATATTTATTTCATGATCATAGTCTCTAGCTCAACCATTGACAACAATAATTCTTTATAATAGTGTAACTAAAGTCATTATTACTAACATGATTTAATCAAATCTCATGCAACATAATGTTGATTTAAAGATATCACATCTTTCAGAAGGTGTCAACTTCAAAATTAATAATGTTTTATTTCCATAATGTTGTCACTGTATTTTCTACATAATTGATGCAAGAGCATCATGACAATTTCCCCTCTTCCTCATGAGAGAAAAAATAAAATAAAAAAAAGGTTATAGGTTCAGCGTTTTCAAGGGAGCACTTGGATATTGGGTGTCAGCATATGGGAGTGCCATGTTCAGTCAAGGATAAAGGGGAATAAATATAATAATAAAGAAATAAAGAATAAATGGGTTATTGTAACCACTGTCTTAGTTGTTGACAAATGGTTAGACTATTGTTAGGAATGGATTAATTATGACTATTATTTTATTGCAAATAGAATATTATGAGCATAAATTAATTTTAGTATTGGAATAAAAGATTACTTGTGAAATTAGTTTCATGAGTAAAAACTTATGGTAAAAGTAATTCAAGATCTCGAGTTAGTTGAATAGAAAAACAATTCCACAGTTACCCAAGGAAAAACTCTGGAATAAATAAGGATTCTGGGAGAGAGTTTGGGGTTCTATGTCAAAAGGAAAAAGAGGAAATCTGTCTTCCTAATAAGTAACCCTTGAAGGGAAACTTGTAGAGGAGACTGTTCCACTGGAGTTGGAGAATTGGACCGGATTGTCCCGAGTTTCTCCTCCATATTTTTTCTGTGTTCAATGAAGACTTGGACTTGGTTGCACGGGGGAGAGTTGCAGGACAAATTTCCCAACTCGTGGAAGGGAGGAAACCAAATATCATCAATCAGATTTAAGTACAGATGAGTGGGATCTGTATTTTGTTAGTAGAATAAGTGATTATTTTCTTAAAATATTTAGATGGAATCTATAATTTTGACAGTAGGGTAAATGATTGTTTCTTAGTTTATTAGATGGAACCCTGTATCCTTGAGAGAGGAATAAAATATTATATACCTAAATTTTCTTTTAGACAGGAAAACTAAAATGTTTGTAAGGACTGAAATAATTTAAGAGTTTCGGGGCAACAGATAGAAAAGAAAAAGCTAGAAATAAATTTTATTTCACACTCTGTATAAGTGTATTAACTCTGTTTAGGAAAGAAGCAATCTGAAATCTAACTACCTAACCGAAGGACTGTTAGCTCAGTACCCATGACTAGATACCGGGGCTGGTCGTCCTTCATGAATCTATGATATTACATGGACAAGTCGTGGTCCGGACACGGTTCACAAGTAAGAATAGCATAACTGAGTCAAGATAAATTACTAAGGAGCTAGCCTACTCACAATAAATAGTTCCTCATTAAGCAAGTACTAGGAGAATAATGCTAACAGAATGTACAAAACCTCCATATCCAGTTATAGTAAGAGAACAAAAGCTTCAGCGAGAATTGTAATTATATAACATAACCAAAACCATATGCGTACATCATAACTACGAGGGATGCAGTTATACATTTATAACCGGAAATATATTCATACATAATAAACAACGAGATGCGTAAGGTTAATTTCTGCATAGAGGAAGATAAAATGAACTGACGAAGAAATCTAACTGCCAGTTGTTCAAATAAACTTATCCACAGACCATGAAAAGAGAAAGAAAGAAACAAGGGAAAAACGAATGACAATTCATGAACGCATAGATAAGAATCTAGTCATGCTTAAGTTGAAAATCAGAATAGGCAGACTGATACATTCACTGATATAGTCACAATAGTACAAATGCAGAACGAATACTCTGTTAAAAAAGAACTACCATGCATATAATTCGACACAGTACTTAACCATATGTTCCAAAATTTAAAACCAAGTTTAAATAGCATATAAATAGTTAAAATCATGTTTGTTGATTATGGTAACAGCAGTGTAGAATCCATAGACAATACATATGAGACAGGCCTGTGGCCGTAGTAGCAGGACAAAACCCTTTCTCTTAACCCTAGATGCGGCTATTAACCCTGAGTATCATACAAGTATATATTAAACAACTTCGAGGAAAATTTCAACCCAAGAGCCATAATTAATCATCAGCCGTTGTGGCTAAGGAATAATCCTAGGAACTCAACATGGGTACCTATAGGAGAAGGATAAGCACCATTTAGCCCATTCCAAACCAGAGAAGTGTCACTGCAAATCTGCAAGCGTAATACATGGTGCGCGCAGGAGAGAAGAACATAATACCTACGATACAAAAACAAAGAAATAGTTAAAATAAGAATTTGGCAATAGAAATCTAGACCATATTCCTATAAATGACCATGTTTCAATAGCTTGGAACAAATAATGGGAAAATTAACCGGAAGAACTCGAGAACCATTACCTGTCAGTTGTCCAAGGACGTTTGCAAGACAGGAGCTGCACCATAAGTAGCCATGAAAGAACCGGAATTTACGAATTAGCGCATGCATAAGTAGCTGAGCCTCAAACTTAGAGGAAGAATTAAAAAAGACTCGCCGATAGGAACGTAAAACATTTTGGCAGGGGTAGTAACTCATATTACCAGTTCTCCCATTGCAGTAGCAAAAAAAAAAATACTCCAGCTAGTGGGAAAATGCGCAACGCACAGAGACGCTGGGATGCTATCGAGCACAAGCCATAAGCCAAGGAAAACGGAGCTAGGAAACTTGGAGCAGCAAGGTCAGCTCCGGAAGCTACCTCAGAGGAATTGTTAATGCGAAAAAATGAGAGCAAAAGTAGTTACAAGCTGATAGACATTAGCCAAAACGTAATACATTTCCACCATTTGATCATCACCAAATCCACGGTGAGTAGACACCCAAATGTCAATCAACCAAAATTAAAGAGCGCCAGATTGCCAAAGGACAGCCGTGGATATATTTAGTAATTGAGAGTACTTCATAATTGAAAACGATATGAATGCCATCAACATCGTCAAGCAATATTTTCATGGCGCAAATTTAAAATTCCTTTAAACCATTGCTAATAACAAGAGCCATTATATCATATTGTCACGGTACAGGATACATGGCATTTCATATTTAAAACAAAAATTATTGTAGGCAAGGTTAACCATGATCCGGTAGATTGAAATATCACTGTATTAATGATTGGGAGATTCCCATAAGACCTGTACGTGATTATTTAATCAATTCTGGTCAATTTTGGTAGTTATATTTTTATATGTGGGTAGATAATAAGAATTTTTTTACTGTTCAATGTTTGTTTAAGGGTGATAGTGACAAGTGGTATCAGAGAAAGTTACAATGCTGGGACCCTATCAGGTCGACTAACGTTACATTGTGTGTTATTAATGCACAGAGAGTGTGTTAAATGGAAAGAATAACAGGGAAAACGAGAAGAACACCTTTGCAGCCGCCACCTCAAAATGTCGGGGAGACCCAACCTCAATAGGAGAGGAACCCCGAAATGTGGATTCAGTTGGGAATGGAACAGCATCAAAAGACTAACATGCCGATTAAAGAACAACAGCACCAAACTTGTATCTTGTTAACCACATTACAACAGCTGCAGGAGGAAATGGAGAGAGCACCAAATGAAAATGCGAGGATGATGCAGGAGCAGGAAAGAATTCTAAAAAGCCTCTCAGATAAGCAAAACCAAAGAATTGAGAAGCCTAGTGCCATAGAGAATTTCAGGAAGGAAATGAACAACAAACGGGAGATCAGGATGCAGGCGAAAAAGAAAGGAGTACATCAGAGCGAAGTAATCAAGATAAAAATTTTAATGAGGCTGAATCTGAAAACGAAACTGAACATAAGAAAAACAAAAGGCAGAAGATAGGGCTGCAAGGCAAATTTAGGAAGATAAAACCCCCACATTTGATGGAGAGAAAGAGGAGGTAGCAGAGGCATGGTTGATCAATATGAACAAGTATTTTCAGGTATACGATTATGACAGCAGTCTTAAGGCACGGTTAGTTATTTACCAGTTACGAGATAAAGCCACACTATGGTGGGAAGAAGTGAAGAACGTGCGCGGAATAGAGGATTAGGATGTGACATGGGATAAATTCCAACGGTACTTCAGAGATAAGTACCTGAAATAGCGCTTTTATGACAAAAAATCTCGGGAATTCCATGATTTGAAACTCAAAAAATTGACCATGGACGAGCTTATCACTAAGTTCACATCATTACTGCGTTACGTACCTTACCTAAGAGATGAGAAAGCTAAAGTACAGAGATTCCTGAGCAGCTTACCCATCCATATGAAGGAACGTATCAAATTTGTAAATCCCAAAACAATGGATGAGGCCATTAGAAATGCCAGGATGTGTTATCAGTAAGCTAAAGCCAAAACAAACCAAGGAAAAGGGTGGCAGTCAAGGAAAGAAAACAAGAGTAGTGCTGGTTTTAAAAGAGGCAAAACCAGTAATTTAAAAAACACAGCAAAAAAATCAGTTAGTAGGCAGTTCAGTAGAAACCATCAAAGGGTAAGGTGGCCTGTGGAGGATAAAACTGTTGAGGCTTCTTGTAAACCGAAGCAACCCCAAAGTCAAAGGCCACCTCTACAGTGCTCGGGTTGTGGAGAAGCGCACCATTATCGAGATTGTCCATAGTGGGGCAGAAAAGAAGCAGTAACCAATCTACAGGAGGCCTCTACTGTGGGAGATGTTGCCCAAAGCATACCCCGAATTAATGCAGCATTGGAAGATTGACAAGCTAATTTCCAACCTACCATGATAGAGCTAGAAGGTAAGTTGTTATCTCAAACTTTTTCTGTTTTGGTAGATCCGAGAGCAACTTTAAGTTATATAAGTCCTAAACTAGTAGAGATCTGTAAATTGCAAAGTCAAAAATTTAAAAAGACCTCGTTAGTTCAGTTAGCTACTAGAGCCAAAAGAAAGGTTAGTGCCAAAATACCAGATTGTGCACTACAAATCAGTGGACAGCAATTAATGGTAGACTTGAATATTTTTCCCTTGGGATCTTACGATGTGTTGCTTAGTATGGATTGGTTAGAGAAGCATTGGACTCTCATAGATTGCAAAGAGAAGGTTATCTACTACAGAGATGAGAATGGCAATCGCCAAGAGATTCAGGGAATAAAGAAGCCTGTACAGTTGCGCCCAATTATAGCTTCCCAAATGGGAAAATGTATAAGAAAGGGATGTCAATTGTAAGCTATACAAGTAGGATTATCTGATTATAAAGACAAAGCTTCCATGATGGAAAATATACATGTATTAAAGGAATTCAAGGATATATTTCCAGAAGAGATACCCGGATTGCCACCTAGAAGAGAAATGGACTTTACAATAGAATTGTTGCCAGGAGCATCACCGATTTCACGAGCACCCTATCGTATGAGTGTGCCAAAATTGACCGAGATGAAAATGCAGCTTCAAGAATTATTAGACAAGGGATATATACGACCCAGTGTATCTCCCTGGGGAGCACTTGTACTGTTCGTCAAAAAGAAGGATGGAACCATACGCATGTGCATGGATTACCGGCAGTTAAACAAGCTGACTGTTAAGAACCGAAATCCTCTACCACGTATTGACGATCTATTTGATCAGGTAAGAGGAGCTACTGTATTTTAAAATATTGATTTGAGGTCCAATTATCATCAAATCAGAATCAAAGATGAATATATACATAAAACTACCTTCCACACAAGATATGGTCACTATGAATTCGTGGTATTACCTTTTGGGTTGACTAATGCACCAGCCACTTTCATGAGACTAATGCATTATATCTTCCACCCTTATTTGGATAATTTTGTGTTAATTTTCATTGATGACATATTATTTTACTCCAATAATGTAGAAGAACACAAGGAACATTTGCGAATGGTACTAGAAATGTTAAGAAAGCATCAGCTATATACGAAATTCAGCAAATGTGACTTCTTCATGGAAGAAATACAATATCTGGGACATGTGATATCTGAAAAAGGTATAGCAGTAGACCTAGAGAAAATCTGAACTATTATGGAATAGAAGGTGCCACAAAATGTGGCAGATATACGATCATTTATGGGACTCGCTGGCTATTACCAGAGATTTATTAAAGGGTTTTCAAAGATAGCTTTCCCTATTACTTCCTTTCAAAGGAAGGGAAAATTTTTTAAATGGTCACAAGAATGTCAGGAAAGTTTTGAAAAACTGAAGCAATTATTAACATCAGCAGCTGTGTTAAGTGTGGCTGATCCGAATAAGGAATTCGAGGTTTGCACAGATGCATGCAAGGAGGGTGTTGGGGCAGTTTTATCCCAAGAAGGAAAATTAATTGCATATGAATCCCGTAAGTTAAAAGATCATGAGCTACGCTATTCAGCCTATGATTTGGAGCTGACTGCAGTTGTGCACGCCCTTCAGGTATGGAGACATTATTTACTCAGGAAAAGATTTGTATTGAAAACCGACCATAGCAGTCTAACCAGCTACTTCAAACAAGCTGATTTAAACTCCCGACAAGCAAGGTGGAATGCTTTCTTGAGTGAGTTTGACATTGATCTGCTGCATCTAAAAGGAAAAGAGAACAAATTTCGGGATGCATTGAGTAGAAAATTACATAACATTTACGAGTTATATGTTAACCAAGTTGAAAGAAGATTTTTAGATCAAATTAGAACGGAAGCACGCAAAGACCCTGAATATAAATTCTTGTGGAAACAAGCACAGGAATATGAAGAACAAGGAAGGATGGGGGATTATGAAATTAACCAGGATGAATTGCTGGTTTATAAGAAAGGGATAGTCATTCCAAACAGAGTGGACTTAAAAACATTGGTACTAGACGAATATCATAGGAGCAACTATGTAGGGCATCCTGGGTACCAAAAGATGTTGACAGCAATCAGAAAGGATTAATGTTGGCTGGGTATGAGGAATGACATAGCAAACTACCTAACCAAGTGTTTAGAGTGCCAACAGGTGAAAGTAGAACATCGGCATCCGGCTGGATTAATGCAGCCCATACCAATTCCAGAATGGAAATGGGAGGTGATCTCATTAGATTTCATTACTAGATTAACCAAATCAAAACGTGGTAACGACTCCATAATGGTAGTGGTGGACCGATTAAGTAAATCGACACATTTCATACCTGTCCAGTCCACTTACAAGATAGTACAGATAGAAGATTTATTTATGCGGGAGATCTTCAGACTGCATGGCATTCCTAAGATAGTTATCTCAGATAGGGATGTAAAATTTACATCCGCCTTTTGGAAGGCACTGTTTACAGGTCTAGGAACTCAAGTTAATTTTAGCACTGCATATCATCCACAGACGGATGGACAAACGGAACGAGTGAAAAAAGTGTTGGAGGACATGATGAGAATGTAGCTCATGCAGGAACCGATTAGGTGGGAGGAATATCTACAGTTAGTGGAATTTTCATATAATAACGGTTATCAAGAATCATTGAAATTGAGTCCATTTGAAGCCATATATGGGCAGCAGTGCAGAACTCCCATTAATTGGAGTAGTCCCGAGACCAAACTCATGCTAGGACCAGACATGCTAGTAGAAATGGAATTAGAAGTGAAGAAAATTAGACAAAATTTAAAGGCAGCACAGAACAGGAAAAAAGTGTATGCAGATAAAAATAGGTCATACCGTGAATATGAAGTGGGAGATCACATGTATGTAAGAATTAAGCCAAAGAAGAGTACATTAAGATGGGTATCTTGTTCAAAGTTAGTGCCCAGGTTTTGTGGTCCTTTCCAGATACTGGAAAGAGTAGGATCGGTGGCGTATCGCTTGGCTCTTCCTAGCCATATTCGAGGGCATAATGTTTTTCATGTGTCGTTATTAAAACGATATGTTCATGATCCAAGACACATAATCCATTGACAGAACATTCAGGTAGTGAGAGAACATAATAGTTAAAAATAATATTATGTTAAAGACTTATATAATTAACATGAGCCTATTGTGTGCAGGTAGAACCGGATGGAGAATTTATGGTCAAGCCTCACAGTATAATCGATCGGAGGGAAATCATGCTCTGGAAATGAGCCATCGCCCAGGTTAAAGTGCAATGGAGGCACTTTGGACCGGAGGATGCCACCTAGGAGGATGAAAGTTTTGTCTGTGAAGCTTATCCTAAGTTTTTTGTTGAATTGGAATAAGAACACCGGGGACGGTGTTCTCTTCCAGAGGGGGAAAACGGTAACCACTGTCTTAGTTGTTGATAAATGGTTAGAATATTGTTAAGAATGGATTAATTATGAATATTATTTTATTGCAAATAGAATATTATGAACAGAAATTAATTTTGGTATTGGAATAAAATATTACTTGTGAAATTAGTTTCATGAGTAAAAACGGAGGGTAAAAGTAATTCAAGATCTGGAGTTAGTTGAACAGAAAAACAGTTCCACAGTTACCAAAGGAAAAGCTTTGGAATAAATAAGGATTCTGGGAGAGAGTTTGGGGTTCTGTGTGAAAAGGAAAAAGAGGAAATATGTTGTCCTGAGAAGTAACCCTTGAAGGGAAACTTGCAGAGGATACTGTTCCACTGGAGTTGGAGAATTGGACCGGATTGTCCCAAGTTTCTCCTCCATATTTTTTCTGTGTTCAACAAAGACTCAGACTTGGTTGCACGGGGGAGAGTTGCACGACGTAATTTCCCAACTCGTGGAAGGGAGGAAACCAAATATCATCAGTCAAATTTAAGAACAGATGAGTGGGATCTGTATTTTGTTAGTAGAATAAGTGATTATTTTCTTAAAATATTTAGATGGAATCTGTAATTTTGACAGTAGGGTAAATGGTTGTTTCTTAGTTTATTATATGGAACCCTGTATCCTTGATAGAGGAATAAAATATTATATACCTAAATTTTCTTTTAGACAGGAAAAATGAAATTTTTGTAAGGACTGAAATAATTTAGGAGTTTCAGGGCAACAGATAGAAAAGAAAAAGCTAGAACGAAATTTTCTTTCACACTCTGTATAAGTGTATTAAATTTGTTTAGGAAAGAAGCAATCTGAAATCTAACTAGCTAACCGAAGGACTGTTAGCCGAATACCCATGACCAGATACTGGGGCTGGTCGTTCTTCATGAATCTATGATATTACACGGACAAGTCGTGGTCCAGACACGGTTCACAGGTAAGAATAGCATAACTGAGTCAAGATAAACTACTAAGGAGCTAGCCTACTCACAATAAATAGTTCCTCATTAAACAAGTAGGAGAAGAATGCTAACAGAATGTACAAAACTGCCATATCCATTTATAGTAAGAGAACAAAAGCTTCAGCCAGAATTGTAATTATATAACATAACCAAAACCATATGTGTACATCATAACTACGAGGGATGTAGTTATACATTTATAACCGAAAATATATTCATACATAATAAACAACGAGATGCGTAGGGCTAATTTCTGCATAGAGGAAGATAAACTGAACTGACGAAGAAATCTAATTGCCAGTTGTTCAAATAAACTTATCCACAGACCACGAAAAGAGAAAGAAAGAAACAAGGGAAAAACGAATGACAATTCATGAATGCACAGATAAGAACCTAGTCATGCTTAATACCAGTGGTACAGAAACAAAGAAATAGTTAAAACAAGAATTTGGCAACAGAAATCTAGACCCTATTCCTATAAATCACCATGTTTCAACAACTTGGAACAAAGAATGGGAAAATTAACCGGAAGAACTCGAGAACCATTACCTGTTGGCTGTCCGAGGACGTTTGCAGGACAGGAGCTGCACCATAAGTAGCCATGCAAGAACCGGAATTTAAAAATTAGCGCATGCGTAAGTAACTGAGCCTCAAACTTAGACGAAGAATTAAAAAATACTCGCCGACAGGAAGGTAGAACCTTGCGGCAGGGGTAGCAACTCATCTTACCAATTCTCCCATTGCAGTAGCGAAAAAAAAAATACTCTAGCTAGTGGGAAAACGCGCGATGCACAAAGACGCTGGGATGCCATCGAGCGGAAGCCATAAGCCAAGGAAAACGGAGGTAGGAAACCTGGAGCAGCAGGGTCGGCTCTAGAAGCTACCTCAGAGGAATTTTGAATGCGAAACAATGAGAGCAAAAGCAGTTACAAGACGATAGACATTAGCCAAAAACTAATACATTTCCACCGTTCGATCATCACCAAATCCACAACGAGTAGACACCTATATGTCAATCAACCAAAATTAAAGAGTGCCAGATTTCCAAAGGAAAACCATGGAGATATTTAGTAATTAAGAGTACTTCATAATTTAAAACGATATGAATGCCATCAACATCGTCAAGCAATATTTTCGTGGCACAAATTTAAAATTCCTTTAAACCATTGCTAATAACAAGAGCCATTATATCATATTGTCACGGTACAGGGTACTTGGCATTTCATATTTAAAAAAAAAATTATTGTATGCAAGGTTAACCATGATTCGGTAGATTGAAATATCACTGTATTAATGATTGGGAGATTCCCATAAGACTTGTACGTGATTATTTAATCAATTATGGTGAATTTTGGTAGTTCTATTTTTATATGTGGGTAGATAATAAGAATTTTTTTTTACTGTTCAATGTTTGTTTAAGGGTGACAGTGACAAGTGGTATCAGAGCAAGTTACAACATTGGGACCCTATCGGGTCAACTAACGCTACATTGTGTGTTATTAATGCACAGAGATTGTGTTAAATGGAAAGAATAACAGGGAAAACGAGAAGAACACATTTGTAGCCACCACCTCAAAATGTTGGGGAGACCCAACCTCAACAGGAGAGGAACCCTGAAGTGTGGATTCAGTTGGGAATGGAACAGCATCAACAGACTAACATGCTGATTGAAGAACAACAGCACCAAACTCATATCTTGTTAACCACAGTACAACAACTGCAGGAGGAAATGGAGAGAGTACGAAATGAAAATGCGATGATGATGCAGGAGTAGGAAATAATTCTAAAAATCCTCTCAGACAAGAAAAAGCAAAGAATTGAGAAGCCTAGTGCCGATAGAGAATTTCAGGAAGGAAATAAACATCAAACGAGAGATCAAGATGCAGGCCGAAAAGAAAGGAGTACATCACAGCGAAGTAATCAAGATAAACATTTTAATGAGGCTAAATCTGGAAAAAAAACTTAACAGAAGACAAACAAAAGGCAGAAGATAGAGCTGCAAGGCGAATTTAGGAAAATAAAACCCCCGACATTTGATGGAGAGAAAGAGGAGGTAGCAGAGGCATGGTTGATCAATATGAACAAGTATTTTTAGGTATACGATTATGACAGCAGACTTAAGGCATGGTTAGCTATTTACTAGCTATGAGATAAATCCACACTATGGTGGGAAGAAGTGAAGAACGTGCGCGGAATAGAGGATCAGAATGTGACATGGGATAAATTCCAACGGTACTTCAAAGATAAGTACCTGACAGAGCACTTTTATGACAAAAAAGCTCGGTAATTCCATGATTTGAAACTCGGAAAATTCACTATGGACGAGTTTATCACTAAGTTCACATCATTACTGCATTACGTACCTTACCTAAGAGATGAGAAACCTAAAGTACAAAGATTCCTGAGTAGCTTACCCATCCATATGAAGGAGCGTATCGAACTTGTAAATCCCAAAACAATGGATCAGGCCACTAGAGAAGCCAGGATGTGTTATCAGCGAGCTAAAGCCAAAACAGACCAAGGAAAAGGGTTGCAGTCAAGGAAAGAAAACAAGAGTAGTGTTGGTTTTAAAAGAGGCAAAACCAGTAATTTTAAAAACACAGCAAAAAATTCAGTTAGTAGGCAGTTCGGTAGAAACCATCAAAGACTAAGGTGGCCTGTGGAGGATAAAACTGTTGAGGCTTCTAGTAAACCGAAGCAACCCCAAAGTCAAAGGCCACCTCTACAGTGCTGGAGTTGTGTAGCAGTGCACTATTATCGAGACTGTCTAAAGCGAGGCAGAAACGAAGCAGTAAGCAATCTACAGGAGGCCTCTACCGTGGGAGATGTTTCCCGAAGCGTACCCAGAATTAATGCAGCATTGGAAGATCGACAAGTTGATTTCTAACCTACCATGATAGAGCTAGAAGGTAAGTTTTTATCTCAAACTGTTTCCGTTTTGGTAGATCCGGGAGAAAGTTTAAGTTATATAAGTCCTAAACTAGTAGAGATCTGTAAATTGCAAAGTCAAAAATTTAAAAATACCTAGTTAGTTCAGTTAGCTACTGGAGCCAAAAGAAAAGTTAGTGCCAAAATACCATATTGTGCACTACAAATCAGTGGACAACAATTAATGGTAGACTTGAATATTTTTCCCTTGGGATCTTATGATGTGTTGCTTGGTATGGATTGGTTGGAGAAGAATTAGACTCTCATATATTGCAAAGAGAATATTATCTACTACAGAGATCAGAATGGAAATTGCCAAGATATTCAGGGAATAAAGAAGCCTGTACAACTGCGCCCAATTAGAACTTCCCAAATGGGAAAATGTATAAGAAAGGGATTTCAATTGTACGCTATACAAGTAGGATTATTTGATTCTAAAGACAAAGCTTCCATGCTGGAAAATATACCTGTAGTATAGAAATTCAAGGATATATTTCCAGAAGAGATACTCGGATTGCCACCTAGAAGAGAAATAGACTTTACAATAGAATTGTTGCTAGGAGCATCACCGATTTCACGAGCACCCTATCGTATGAGTGTGCCAGAATTGACTGAGCTGAAAATGCAGCTTCAAGAATTATTAAACAAGGGACATATACAACCCAGTGTATCTCCCTGGGGAGCACCTGTATTGTTCGTCAAAAATAAGGATGGAACCATGCGCATGTGCATGGATTACCGGTAGTTAAACAAGCTGACTGTCAAGAACCGATATCCTTTACCACGTATTGACGATCTGTTTGATCAGGTAAGAGGATCTACTGTATTTTCAAAAATGGATTTGAGTTCTAGTTATCATCAAATCAGAATCAAAGATGAAGATATACATAAAACTGCCTTTCGCACAAGATATGGTCACTATGAATTCGTGGTATTACCTTTTGGGTTGACTAATGCACCAACCACTTTAATGAGACTGATGCATATTATATTCCACCCTTATTTGGATAATTTTGTGTTAATTTTCATTGATGACATATTAGTTTACTCCCATAATGCGGAAGAACACAAGGAACATTTGTGAATGGTACTAGAAATGTTAAGAAAGCATCAGCTATATGCGAAATTTACCAAATGCGACTTCTTCAAGGAAGAAATACAATATTATGGGACATGTGATATCTGAAAAAGGTATAGAAGTAGACTCGGAGAAAATCAGAACTATTATGGAATGGAGGGTGCCATAAAATGTGGCAGATATAGGATCATATATGGGACTCACTGGCTATTACCGGTGATTTATTAAAGGGTTTTCAAAGATAGCTTTCCATATTACTTCTTTTCAAAGGAAGGGAAAATTTTTTAAATGGTCACAAGAATGTTAGGAAAGTTTTGAAAAACTGAAGCAATTATTAACATCAGCACCTGTGTTAAGTGTGGCTGATCCGAATAAGGAATTCGAGGTTTTCACAGATGCATGCAAGGAGGGTGTTGGGGCAGTTTTATCCCAAGAAGGAAAAGTAATTTCATATGAATCCCATAAGTTAAAAGATCACGAGCTACGCTATTCAGCCTATGATTTGGAGTTGACTGCAGTCGTGCATGCCCTTCGAGTATGGAGACATTATTTACTCAAGAAAAGATTTGTATTGGAAACCGACCATAGCAGTCTAACCAGCTACTTCAAACAAGCTGATTTAAACTCCCAATAGGCAAGGTGGAATGCTTTCTTGAGTGACTTTGACATTGATCTGTTGCATGTAAAAGGAAAAGAGAACAAAGTTGCAAATGCATTGAGTAGAAAACTGCATAACATTTATGAGTTATCTGTTAACCAAGTTGAAAGCAGATTTTTAGATCAAATTAGAACGGAAGCAGGAAAATACCCTGAATATAAATTCTTGTGGCAACAAGCATAGGAATCTGAAGAACAAGGAAGGCTGGGGGATTATGAAATTAACTAGGATGGATTGGTGGTTTATAAGAAAAGGATAGTCATTCCAAACAGAGTGGACTTAAAAGATTTGGTACTAGATGAATATCATAGAAGCAACTATGCAGGGCATCCCGGGTACCAAAATATTTTGACAGCAATTAGAAAGGATTACTGTTGGCTGAGTATGAGGAAGGACATAGCAAACTACCTAACCAAGTGTTTAGAGTGCCAGCAGGTGAAAGTAGAACATCGACATCTGGCTGGAATAATGTAGCCCATAACAATTCCTGAATGGAAATGGGAGGTGATCTCATTAGATTTCATTACTGGATTACCCAAATTAAAACGTGGTAACGACTCCATAATGGTAGTGGTGGACCGATTAAGTAAATCAACACATTTCATACCTGTCCAGTCCACTTACAAGAAAATACAAATAGAAGATTTATTTATGCGGGAGATCTTCAGACTGCATGGCATTCCTAAGACAGTTATCTCAGATAGGGATGTAAAATTTACATCCGCCTTTTGGAAGGCACTGTTTACGGGTCTAGGAACTCAAGTTAATTTTAGTACTGCATATCATCCACAGACGGATGGAAAAACGGAATGAGTGAATCAAGTGTTGGAGGACATGCTGAGAATGTAGGTCATGCAACAACTGATTAGGTGGGAGGAATATCTACACTTAGTTGAATTTTCATATAATAACGGTTATCAATAATTGTTGAAAATGAGTCCATTTGAAGCCCTATACGGGCGGCAGTGTAGAACTACCATTAATTGGAGTAGTCTTGAGACCAAACTCATGCTAGGACTAGACATGCTAGCAGAAATGGAATTAGAAGTGAATAAAATTAGACAAAATTTAAAGGCAGCACTGGATAGGAAAAAAGTGTATGTGGATAAAAATAAGTCATACCGTGAATATGAAGTGGGAGATCACGTGTATGTAAGAATTAAGCCAAATAAGAGTACATTAATATGGGCATCTTGTGCAAAGTTAGTGCCCAAGTTTTGTGGTCCTTTCCAGATACTGGAAAGAGTAGGACCGGTGGCGTATCACTTGGCTCTTCCTAGCGATATTCGGGTGCATAATGTTTTTCATGTGTCGTTATTAAATTGATATGTTCATGATCCAAGACACATAATCCATTGGCATAACATTCAGGTAGTGAGAGAACATAATAGTTAAAAATAATATTATGTTAAAGACTTATATAATTAACTTGAGTCTATTGTGTGCAGGTAGAACTGGACAGAGAATTTATGGTCGAGCCTCACAGTATAATCGATTGGAGGGAAATCATGCTCCGGAAACGAGCCATCGCCCAGGTTAAAGTGCAATGGAGGAACTTTGGACCGGAGGAGGCCACCTTGGAGGATGTTGTCTGTGAAGTTTATCTTGAGCTTTTTTCTGAATTGGAATAAGAACACCGGGGACGGTGTTCTCTTCCAGAGGGGGGAAACTGTAACAACTGTCTTAGTTGTTGAAAAATGGTTAGACTATTGTTAAGAATGGATTAATTATGATTGTTATTTTATTGCAAATAGAATATTATGAATAGAAATTAAATTTGGTATTGGAATAAAAGATTACTTGTGAAATTAGTTTCATGAGTAAAAACTGATGGTAAAAGTAATTCAAGATCTGGAGTTAGTTGAATAGAAAAACAGTTCCACAGTTACCCAAGGAAAAACTATGGAATAAATAAGGATTCTGGGAGAGAGTTTGGGGTTCTGTGTGTAAAGGAAAAAGAGGAAATATGTCTTCCTGGGAAGTAACCCTTGAAGGGAAACTTGCAGAGGAGACTGTTCCACAGGAGTTGGAGAATTGGATCGGATTGTCCCAAGTTTCTCCTCCATATTTTTTCTATGTTCAACGAAGACTCAGACTTGGTTGAACGGGGGAGAGTTGCAAGACGTAATTGCCCAACTCGTGGAAAGGAGGAAACCAAATATCATCAGTCAGATTTAAGTACAGATGAGTGGGATCTGTATTTTGTTAGTATAATAAGTGATTATTTTCTTAAAATATTTAGATGGAATCTGTAATTTCGACAGTAGGGTAAATGATTGTTTCTTAGTTTATTAGATGGAACCCTGTATCCTTGATAGAGGAATAAAAGATTATATACCTAAATTTTCTTTTAGACAGGAAAACTGAAATGTTTGTAAGGACTGAAATAATTTAGGAGTTTCAGGGCAACAGATAGAAAAGAAAAAGCTAGAACGAAATTTTCTTTCACACTCTGTATAAGTGTATTAACTCTGTTTAGGAAAGAAGCAATCTGAAATCTAACTAGCTAACCGAAGGACTGTTACCCCAGTACCCGTGACCAGATACCGGGGTTGGTCGTCCTTCATGAATCTATGATATTACACGAAAAAGTCGTGGTCTGGACACGGTTCACAGGTAAGAATGGCATAATTGAGTCAAGATAAATTGCTAAGGAGCTAGCCTAATCACAATAAATAGTTCCTCATTAAGCAAGTAGGAGAAGAATGCTAACAGAATGTAGAAAACTGCCATGTCCAGTTATAGTAAGAGAAAAAAAGCTTCAGCGAGAATTGTAATTATATAACATAACCAAAACCATATGCGTACATCATAACTACGAGGGATGTAGTTATACATTTATAACCGGAAATATATTCATACATAATAAACAGCGAGATGCGTACAACTAATTTATGCATAGAGGAAGATAAACTGAACAGACGAAGAAATCTAATTGCCAGCTGTTCAAATAAACTTATCCACAGACCACGAAAAGGGAAAGAAAGAAATAAGGGAAAAATGAATGACAATTCATGAACGCACAGATAAGAACCTAGTCATGCTTAACTTGAAAATTAGAATAGGTAGACTGATACATTCACTGATATAGTCACAATAGTACCAATGCGGAATAGATACTCTGTTAAAAAATAACTACCATGCACATAATTCAACACAGTACTTAACCATATGTTCCAGAATTTAAAACCAAGTCTAAATAGCATATAAATAGTTAAAATAATTTCTGTAGATTATGGTAACAGTAGTGTAGAATCCATAGACGATACATATGAGACAGGCCTGTGGCTGTAGCAAGAGGAAAAAACCCTTTCTGTTAACCCTAGATGCGGCTATTAACCCTGAGTATCATACAAGTATATATCAAACAACTCCGAGGAAACTTTCAACCCAAGAGCCATAATTAATCACCGGCCGTTGTGGCTAAGGAATAATCCTAGGAACTCGACAGGGGTACCTGTAGGAGTAGGATAAGCACCATTTAGCCCATTCCAAACCAGAGAACTACTGCTGCAAATCTGCAAGTGTAATACATGGTGCGCACAGGAGAGAAGAACATAATACCTGCAGTACAGAAACAAAGAAATAGTTAAAACAAGAATTTGGCAACAGAAATCTAGACCCTATTCCTATAAATGACCATGGTTCAACAGCTTGGAACAAAGAATGGGAAAATTAACTAGAAGAACTCGATAACCATTACCTATCGGTTGTCCGAGGACATTTGCAGGACAGGAGCTGCACCATAAGTAGCCATTCAAGAACCGGAATTTACGAATTAGTGCATGCATAAGTAACTGAGCCTCAAACTTAGAAGAAGAATAAAAAAATACTCACCGACAGGAAGGTAAAACCTTGTTGTAGGGGTAGCAACTCATCTTACCAGTTCTCCCATTGTAGTAGCGAAAAAAAAAATACTCTAGCTAGTGGGAAAACACACAAGGCACAAATACGCTGCGATCCTATCGAGCGGAAGCCATAAGCCAAGGAAAACGGAGGTAGGAAACCTGGAGTAGCAGGGTCGGCTCCAGAAGATACCTCAGAGGAATTGTGAATGCGAAACAATGAGAGCAAAAGCAGTTACAAGCCAATAGACATTAGCCAAAACCTAATACATTTCCACCATTCCATCATCACCAAATTGACGGCAACAAGTCTAAAAGTCACCCCTTAGGATAGATGGTCAACTGTAGCATGGCTCTGTCAGCATTTCTTGTTCTGAAACCCCATTCTTTGTCCACGTGGTCTACTTCCTATTTCTCGGAAATTTATTTATCAAATTCGTGGAATTTGATAAATAAACGTTATCCACAACCTTTGGCAATTAAATTATATAATTGAGCTTTATATCAATAACCAACGCCTTTTTGAATAAATGATTTTTAAATAGACCTTTGGTTCCGGCCCCACATACGTAATCGACGGCCCAATCAATGCTCGTACCATACTTGGTTATCTTCTGCGCATCTTTATCAACTGACTACTGTCCGATGGCCCCTTCCCAAATCAACGGCTCTCCGCGATATCGCTCGGCTTCCCTGGTCGAACGATAATGTGCGATGGCCTGCTATGACAGCAGTTTTCCATGGTTCCACCTCACCGCGTGTCACCATCCCTATGGAATCGCTCACAAACAGAAAATACTGCTTACTCACCCAAAAGCGGTGTGATATGGGCAACCCGACTTGCAAATCCACTCGTGGGTTTGGTACAGTACTTCACCACGGGTGTAAGTCTGGTTTGTGCTATTATTTTATCTAGCCCATTTACTAACTCAGGGTTTAGTCCTAGTTCCGTACTTCAATTAACATTAAACGAATTCATCTCCTTATTAAATGGGATTCTCCATTATTAACAGACCTCGCCTACACACGGGATTTATTCACTCACTCCGAAAATTCGAGAGAAAGAACGGACAGAGAATTACAGAGGTTTTGTGGTGACTTGATTCACCAAAATTATGCGCACAATATCAGTTCAATATTTATACCCAAGACAATGTTCAATCACCTCACAATCAAACGAATTTAGTCACAAATAACGACTCAAGATAGTTAGATAATCAACAGGAACTTAAATTCATTTAACTGGAAGCAGTTGTTAATACACAGATTTTATTGCAGAAATCTCTCTCTTCCTCCCCTCCCTAGGGCATCCGAGGAATACAACTTATATACATCAATATATGACTCTTTGGTTCCTCTAAGAGGACCGTCCTAGAAATCAAAGGTCTAATTACAACTTATTCAAATAACTGAACTGACAGATGGATCGAATCCAACTATTCGACTTCTACCAATCCTAACTAATCTAAATAAAAATAGTCAGTTGAGGTATTGACACCTAGCTGTTACAATTAAAGGATTTCGAACCCTCCTAGCCACAACATGTGGACAAACCTCCTACATTGCTGGCTAGAGTATAATGCCCCTGCATCACAAATCCACGGCAAGTAGACAACCAGATGTCAATCAACCAAAATTAAAGAGCACCAGATTGCTAAAGGATAGCCGTGGAGATATTTAGTAATTGAGAGTCCTTCATAATTTAAAACGATATGAATGCCATCAACATCGTCAAGAAATATTTTCATGGCGCAAATTTAAAAGTCCTTTAAACCATTGCTAATAACAAGAGCCATTATATCATATTGTCACGGTACAGGGTACTTGGAATTTCATATTTAAAACAAAAATTATTGTATGCAAGATTAACCATGATTCAGTAGATTGAAATATAACTGTATTAATGATTGGGAGATTCCCATAAGACCTATACATGATTATTGAATCAATTATGGTCAATTTTGGTAGTTCTATTTTTATATGTGGGTAGATAATAAGAATTTTTTTTTACTGTTCAATGTTTGTTTAAGGGTGACAGTGACAAGTGGTATCAAAGCAAGTTACAACGCTGGGACCCTATTGGGTCCACTAACGTTACATTGTGTGTTATTAATGCATAGAGAGTGTGTTAAATGGAAAGAATAACAAGGCAAATGAGAAGAACACATTTGCAGCCGCCTCCTCAAAATGTTGGGGAGACCCAACCTCAACAGGAGAGGAACCCCGAAATGTGGATTCAGTTGGGAATGGAACAACATCAACAGACTAACAGGCTGATTGAAGAACAATAGCACCAAACTCGTATCTTATTAACCACAATACAACAGCTGTAGGAGGAAATGGAGAGAGTACAAAATGAAAATGCGATGATGATGCAGGAGTAGGAAATAATTCTAAAAAGCCTCTCAGATAAGAAAAAGCAAAGAATTGAGAATCCTAGTGCCGATAGGGAATTTCAGGAAGGAAATGAACAACAAACGAGAGATCAGGATGTAGGCCGAAAAGAAGGAAGTACATCACAACGAAGTAATCAAGATAAACATTTTAATGAGGCTGAATCTGAAAACGAAACTGAACAGAAGACAAACAAAAGGCAGAAGATAGAGCTGCAAGGCGAATTTAGGAAAATAAAAGCCCCCACATTTGATGGAGAGAAAGAGGAGGTAGCAGAGGCATGGTTGATCAATATAACAAGTATTTTCAGGTATACGATTATGACAACAGTCTTAAGGCACGGTTAGCTATTTACTAGCTATGAGATAAAGCCACACTATGGTGGGAAGAAGTGAAGAACGTGCACAGAATAGAGGATCAGGGTGTGACATGGGATAAATTCCAACGGTACTTCAAATATAAGTACCTGACAGAGCGCTTTTATGACGAAAAAGCTCGGGAATTCCATGATTTGAAACTTGGACAATTGACCATTGACGAGTTTATCACTAAGTTCACATCATTACTATATTACGTACCTTACCTAAGAGATGAGAAAGCTAAAGTACAGAGATTCCTGAGCAGCTTACCCATCCATATGAAGGAACGTATCAAATTTGTAAATCCAAAAACAATGGATGAGGCCATTAGAAAGGTGAGGATGTGTTATCAGCAAGCTAAAGCCAAAAAAGACCAAGGAAAAGGGTGGCAGTCAAGGAAAGAAAACAAGAGTAGCGCTGGTTTTAAAAGAGGAAAAACTAGTAATTTTAAAAACACAGCAAAATATTCAGTTAGTAGGCAGTTCGGTAGAAACCTTCAAAGGGTAAGGTGGCCTATGGAGGATAAAACTGTTGAGGATTCTAGTAAACCGGAGCAACCCCAAAGTCAGAGGCCACCTCTATAGTGCTGGGATTGTGGAGCAGCGCACTATTATCGAGACTGTCCATAGCGGGGCATAAATGAAGCAGTAACCAATCTATAGGAGGCCTCTACTGTGGGAGATGTTGCCCGACGCATACCCAGAATTAATGCAGCATTGGAAGTTCGATAAGCTGATTTCCCACCTACCATTATAGAGCTAGAAGGTAAGTTGTTATCTCAAACTGTTTCCATTTTGGTAGATCGGGGAGCAAGTTTAAGTTATATAAGTCCTAAACTAGTAGAGATCTATAAATTGCAAAGTAAAAAATTTAAAAAGACCTGGTTAGTTCAGTTAGCTACTGGAGCCAAAAGAAAAGTTAGTGCAAAAATACCAGATTGTGCACTACAAATCAGTGGACAACAATTAATGGTAGACTTGAATATTTTTCCCTTGGGATCTTATGATGTGTTGCTTGGTATGGATTGGTTGGAGAAGCATTGGACTCTCATAGATTGCAAAGAGAATATTATCTACTACAGAGATCAGAATGGCAATCGCTAAGAGATTCAGGGAATAAAGAAGCCTGTACAGCTGCGCCCAATTACAGCTTCCCAAATGGGAAAATGTATAAGAAAGGGATGTCAATTGTATGCTATACAAGAAGGATTATCTTATTCTAAAGACAAAGGTGCCATGCTGGAAAATATACCTGTAGTACAAGAATTCAAGGATATATTTCCAAAAGAGATACCTGGATTTCCACCTAGAAGAGAAATAGACTTTACAATATAATTTCTACCAGGAGCATCACCGATTTCACGAGCACCCTATCGTATGAGTGTGCCAAAATTGACTGAGCTAAAAATGCAGCTTCAAGAATTATTAGACAAGGGATATATATGACCCAATGTATCTCCCTGGGGAGCACCTGTACTGTTCGTCAAAAATAAGGATGGAACCATGCGCATGTGCATGGATTACCGGCAGTTAAACAAGATGACTGTTAAGAACCGATATCCTTTACCACGTATTGATGATCTGTTTGATCAAGTAAGATGAGCTACTGTATTTTCAAAAATTGATTTGAGGTCCGGTTATCATCAAATCAGAATCAAAGATGAAGATATACATAAAACTGCCTTCCGCAAAAGATATGGTCACTATGAATTTGTGGTATTACCTTTTGGGTTGACTAATGCACCAGCCACTTTCATGAGACTGAAGCATAGTATATTCCACCCTTATTTGGATAATTTTGTGTTAATTTTCATTGATGACATATTAGTTTAGTCCAAGAATGCGGAAGAACACAAGGAACATTCGCGAATGGTACTAGAAATGTTAAGAAAGCATCAGCTATATGCGAAATTCAGCAAATGCGACTTCTTCAAGGAAGAAATAGAATATATGGGACATGCGATATCTGAAAAAGGTATAGCATTAGACCCGGAGAAAATTAGAACTATGATGGAATGGAAGGTGCCACAAAATGTGGCAGATATACGATCATTTACGGGACTCGCTGGCTATTACCGGCAATTTATTAAAGGGTTTTCAAAGATAGCTTTCCCTATTACTTCTTTGCAAAGGAAGGGAAATTTTTTTAAATGGTCACAAGAATTTCAGAACAGTTTTGAAAAACTGAAGCAATTATTAACATCAGCACCTATGTTAAGTGTGGCTGATCCGAATAAGGAATTTGAGATTTGCACAGACGCATGCAAGGAGGGTGTTGGGGTAGTTTTATCTCAAGAAGGAAAATTAATTGCATATGAATCCCGTAAGTTAAAACATCATGAGCTATGCTATTCAGCCTATGATTTGGAGCTGACTGTAGTCGTGCACGCCCTTTGGGTATGGAGACATTATTTACTCGGGAAAAGATTTGTATTGAAAACCGACCATAACAGTCTAACCAGCTACTTCAAATAAGATGATTTAAACTCCTGACAAGAAAGGTGGAATTCTTTCTTGAGTGAGTTTGACATTGATCTGCAGCATGTAAAAGGAAAAGAGAACAAAGTTGTGGATGCATTGAGCAGAAAACTGCAGAACATTTACGAGTTATATGTTAACCAAGTTGAAAGCAGATTTTTAGATCAAATTAGAACGGAAGTAGGCAAAGAACCTAAATATAAATTCTTGTGGAAACAAGCACAGGAATCTGAAGAATAAGGAAGGCTTGGGGATTATGAAATTAACCAGGATGGATTGCTGGTTTATAAGAAAAGGATAGTCATTCCAAACAGAGTGGACTTAAAAACTTTGGTACTAGACGAATATCATAGAAGCAACTATGCAGGGCATCCTGGGTACCAAAAGATGTTGAAAACAATCAGAAAGGAGTATTGTTGGCCGGGTATGAGGAAGGACATAGCAAACTACCTAACCAAGTGTTTAGAGTGCCAGCAGGTGAAAGTAGAACATCGGCATCTAGCTGGATTAATGCAGCCCATACCAATTCCAGAATGGAAATGGGAGGTGATCTCATTAGATTTCATTACTGGATTACCCAAATCAAAACATGGTAACAACTCCATAATGGTAGTGGTGTACCGATTAAGTAAATTAGAACATTTCATACCTGTCCAGTCCACTTACAGGACAGTACAGATAGCAGATTTATTTATACGGGAGATCTTCAGACTGCATGGCATTCCTAAGACAGTTATCTTAGATAGGGATGTAAAATTTACATCCGCCTTTTGGAATGCACTATTTATGGGTCTAGGAACTCAAGTTAATTTTAGTACTGCATATCATCCACAGACGGATGGAAAAACAAAACGAGTGAACCAAGTGTTGGAGGACATGCTGAGAATGTAGGTCATGCAGCAACCGATTAGGTGGGAGGAATATCTACACTTAGTGGAATTCTCATATAATAACGATTATCAAGAATCCTTGAAAATGAGTCCTTTTGAAGCCCTATATGGGTGGCAGTCCAGAACTCCTATTAATTGGAGTACTAGCAGAAATGGAATTAGAAGTGAAGAAAATTAGACAAAATTTAAAGGCAGCACAGGACAGGCAAAAAGTGTATGCGGATAAAAAGAGGTCATAATGGGAATATGAAGTGGGAGATCACGTGTATGTAAGAATTAAGCCAAAGAAGAGTATATTAAGATGGGCATCTTGTGCAAATTTAGCGCCAAGGTTTTGTGGTCCTTTCTAGATACTGGAAAGAGTAGGACCGGTGGCGTATCGCTTGGCTCTTCCTAGCCATATTCGGGTGCATAATGTCTTTCATGTGTCGTTATTAAAACGATATGTTCATGATCCAAGACACATAATCCATTGGCAGAACATTCAGGTAGTGAGAGAACATAACAGTTAAAAATAATATTATGTTAAAGACTTATATAATTAACATGGGTCTATTGTGTGCAGGTAGAACCGGACAGAGAATTTTTGGTCGAGCCTCATAGTATAATCGATCGGAGGGAAATGATGCTCCAGAAACGAGCCATCTCCCAAGAAAAAGTGCAATGGAGGCACTTTGGACCAGAGGAGGCCACCTGGGAGGACGAAAGTTTTGTCCGTGAAGCTTATCCTGAGCTGTTTGCTGAATTGGAATAAGAACACCGGGGACGGTGTCCTCTTCTAGAGGGGGAAAACTGTAACCTCTGTCTTAGTTGTTGATAAATGGTTAGACTATTGTTAAGAATGGATTAATTATGACTATTATTTTATTGCAAATAGAATATTATAAACAGAAATTAATTTTGGTATTGGAATAAAAGATTACTTGTGAAATTAGTTTCATGAGTAAAAACTGATGGTAAAATTAATTCAAGATCCGGAGTTAGTTGAACACAAAAATAGTTCCACAGTTACCCAAGGAAAACCTCTGGAATAAATAAGGATTCTGGGAGAGATTTTGGGGTTCTGTGTGAGAAGGAGAAAGAGGAAATCTTTCATGCTAAGAAGTAACCCTTGAAGGGAAACTTGCAGAGGAGACTGTTCCACTGGAGTTGGAGAATTGGACCGGATTGTCCCAAGTTTCTCCTCCAGGTTTTTTCTATGTTCAACAAAGACTCAGAATTGGTTGCATGGGGGAGAGTTGCAGGAAGTAATTGCCCAACTCGTGGAAGGAAGGAAACCAAATATCATCAGTCAGATTTAAGTATAGATGAGTGGGATCTGTATTTTGTTAGTAGAATAAGTGATTATTTTCTTAAAATATTTAGATGGAATCTGTAATTTTGACAGTAGGGTAAATGATTATTTCTTAGTTTATTAGATAGAACCCTGTATCCTTGATAGAGGAATAAAAGATTATATACCTAAATTTTCTCTTAGACAGGAAAAATGAAATGTTTGTAAGGACTGAAATAATTTAGGAGTTTCAGGGCAACAGTTAGAAAATAAAAAGCTAGAAAGAAATTTTCTTTCATACTCTGTATAAGTGTATTAACTCTGTTTAGGAAAGAAGCAATCTGAAATCTAACTAGCTAACCGAAGGACTGTTAGCCTAGTACCCGTGACCAGATACCGGGGCTGGTCGTCCTTCATGAATCTATGATATGACACAGACAAGTAGTGGTCCGGACACGGTTCACAGGTAAGAATAGCATAACTGAGTCAAGATAAATTACTAAGGAGCTAGCCTACTCACAATAAATAGTTCCCCATTAAGCAAGTAGGAGAAGAATGCTAAAATAATGTACAAAACTTCCATATCTAGTTATAGTAAGAGAACAAAATCTTCAGCGAGAATTTTAATTATATAACATAACCAAAACCATATGCGTACATCATAACTACGAGGGATGTAGTTATACATTTATAACCGGAAATATATTCATACATAATAAACAACGAGATGCGTACGGCTAATTTCTGCATAGAGGAAGATAAACTAAACTGATGAAGGAATCTAATTGCCAGCTGTTCAAATAAACTTATTCACAGACCACGAAAAGAGAAAGAAAGAAACAAGGGAAAAACGAATGACAATTCATGAACGCACAGATAAGAACCTAGTCATGCTTAACTTGAAAATTAGAATAGGCAGACTGATACATTCACTGATATAGTCACAATAGTACCAATGTGGAATTGATACTCTGTTAAAAAAGAACTACCATGCATATAATTCGACATAGTACTTAACCATATGTTCCAGAATTTAAAACCAAGTTTAAATAACATATAAATAGTTAAAATCATGTCTGTCGATTATGGTAACAGCAGTGTAGAATCCATATATGATGCATATGAGACAAGCCTGTAGGCGTAGCAGGAGGAAAAAACCCTTTCTCTTAACCCTAGATGCGGCTATTAACCTTGAGTATCATACAAGTATATATCAAACAACTACGAGGAAACTTTCAACCCAAGAGCCATAATTAATCACCAGCTATTGCGGGTAACGAATAATCTTAGGAACTCGACAAGGGTACCTGTAGGAGTAGGATAAGCACTATTTAGCCCATTCCAAACCAGAGAAGTGCCACTGCAAATCTGCAAGCGTAATACATGGTGCATGCAGGAGAGAAGAACATAATACCTGTGGTACAGAAACAAAGAAATAGTTAAAACAAGAATTTGGCAACAGAAATCTAGACCCTATTCCTATAAATGACCATGTTTTAACAGCTTGGAACAAACAATCAGAAAATTAACCGGAAGAACTCGAGAACCATTACCTGTCGGTTGTCCGAGGACGTTTGCAGGACAGGAGCTGCACCATAAGTAGCCATGCAAGAACCGGAATTTACGAATTAGCACATGTGTAAGTAACTGAACCTCAAACTTAGAGGAAGAATTAAAAAAGACTCGCCGAGAGGAAGGTAAAACCTTGCGGTAGGGGTATCAACTCATCTTACCAGTTCTCCCATTGTAGTAGCGAAAAAAAAAAATACTCCAGCTAGTGGGAAAACGCGCAACGCATAAAGACGCTGGGATGCTATCGAGCGGAAGCCATAAGCCAAGGAAATCGGAGGTAGGAAACATGGAGCAGCAGGGTCGGCTCCGGAAGCTACCTCAAAGGAATTGTGAATGCGAAACAATGAGAGAAAAAGCAGTTACAAGCCAATAGACATTAGCAAAAACCTAATACATTTCCACCATTCGATCATCACCAAATCCACGGTGAGTAGACACCCAGATGTCAATCAACCAAAATTAAAGAGCGCCAGATTGCCAAAGGACAGCCGTGGAGATATTTAGTAATTGAGAGTACTTCATAATTTAAAACGATATGAATGCCATCAACATCGTCAAGCAATATTTTCATGGTGCAAATTTAAAAGTCTTTTAAACCATTGCTAATAACAAGAGCCATTATATCATATTGTCATGGTATAGGGTACGTGGCATTTCATATTTAAAACAAAAATTATTGTATGCAAGGTTAACCATGATCCGGTAGATTGAAATATCACTGTATTAATGATCAGGAGATTCCCATAAGACCTGTACGTGATTATTTAATCAATTATGGTGAATTTTGGTAGTTCTATTTTTATATGTGGGTAGATAATAAGAATTTTTTTTTTACTGTTCAATGTTTGTTTAAGGGTGACAGTGACAAGTGGTATTAGAGCAAGTTACAATGCTGGGACCCTATCGGGTCGACTAACGTTACATTTTGTGTTATTAATGCACAGAGAGTGTATTAAATGGAAAGAATAACAGGGAAAACAAGAAGAACACATTTGCAGCCACCACCTCAAAATGTTGGGAAGACCCAACCTCAATAGGAGAGGAACCCCGAAATGTGGATTCAGTTGGGAATGGAACAGCATCAACAGACTAACAGGCTGATTGAAGAACAACAGCACCAAACTCGTATCTTGTTAGCCACAGTACAACAACTTCAGGAGGAAATTGAGAGAGTACGAAATGAAAATGTGAGGATGATGCAGGAGCAGGAAAGAATTCTAAAAATCCTCTCAGATAAGCAAAACCAAAGAATTGAGAAGCCTAGTGCCGATAGATAATTTCAGGAAGGAAATGAACAACAAACGAGAGATCATGATGCCGGCCGAAAAGAAAGGAGTACATCACAGCGAAGTAATCAAGATAAACATTTTAATGAGACTGAATCGGAAAACGAAACTGAACAGAAGACAAACAAAAGGAAGAAGATAGAGCTGCAAGGCGAATTTAGAAAGATAAAACCCCCCACATTTGATGGAGAGAAAGAGGAGGTAGCAGAGGCATGGTTGATCAATATGAACAAATATTTTCAGGTATACGATTATGACAGCAGTCTTAAGGCACGGTTAGCTATTTACTAGCTATGAGATAAAGCCACACTATGGTGGGAAGAAGTGAAGAACTTGCGTGGAATAGAGGATCAGGATGTGACATGGGATAAATTCCAACGGTACTTCAAAGGTAAGTACCTGACAGAGCGCTTTTATGACGAAAAAGCTCAGGAATTCCATGATTTGAAACTCGGACAATTGACCATGGACGATTTTATCACTAAGTTCACATCATTACTGCGTTATGTACCTTACCTAAGAGATGAGAAAGCTAAAGTGCAGAGATTCCTGAGCAGCTTACCCATCCATATGAAGGAACGTATCGAATTTGTAAATCCCAAAACAATGGATGAGGCCATTAGAAAGGCCAGGATGTGTTATCAGCAAGCTAAAGCCAAAATAGACCAAGTAAAAGGGTGGCAGTCAAGGAAAGAAAACAAGAGTAGTGCTGGTTTTAAAAGAGGGAAAACCAGTAATTTTAAAAACACAGCAAAAGATTGAGTTAGTAGGCAGTTCGGTAGAAACCATCAAAGGGTAAGGTGGCCTATGGAGGGTAAAACTATTGAGGCTTCTAGTAAACTGAAGCAACCCCAAAGTCAGAGGCCACCTCTACAGTGTTGGGGTTGTGGAGCAGCACACTATTATCGAGATTGTCCACAGCGGTACAGAAACGAAGCAGTAACCAATCTACAGGAGGCTTCTACTGTGGGAGATGTTGCCCGAAGCGTACCCAAAATTAATGCGGCATTGGAAGATCGACAAGATGATTTCCAACCTACCATGACAGAGCTAGAAGGTAATTTGTTATCTCAAACTCTTTCCGTTTTGGTAGATCTGGGAGAAAGTTTAAGTTATATAAGTCCTAAACTAGTAGAGATCTGTAAATTACAAAGTAAAAAATTTAAAAAGACCTGGTTGGTTCAGTTAGCTACTGGAGCCAAAAGAAAATTTAGTGCCAAAATACCAGATTATGCACTACAAATCAGTGGACAAAAATTAATGGTAGACTTGAATATTTTTCCCTTGGGATCTTATGATGTGTTGCTTGGTATGGATTGGTTGGAGAAGCATTGGACTCTCATAGATTGCAAAGAGAATATTATCTACTACAAATATCAGAATGGCAATCGCCAAGAGATTCAGGGAATAAAGAATCCTGTACAGTTGCACCCAATTACAGCTTCCCAAATGGGAAAATGTATAAGAAAGGGATGTCAATTGTACGCTATACAAGTAGGATTATATGATTCTAAAGACAAAGATGCCATGCTGGAAAATATACCTGTAGTGCAAGAATTCAAGGATATATTTCCAGAAGAGATCCCGGACTGCCACCTAGAAGAGAAATAGACTTTACAATAGAATTGCTGCCAGGAGCATCACCGATTTCACGAGCACCATATCGTATGAGTGTGCTAGAATTCACTGAGCTGAAAATGCAGCTTCAAGAATTATTAGAAAAGGGATATATATGACCCAGTGTATCTCCATGGGGAGCACATGTACTGTTCGTCAAAAAGAAGGATGGAACCATGCGCATGTGCATGGATTACCGACAGTTAAACAAGCTGACTGTTAAGAACCGATATCATTTACCACGTATTGACGATCTGTTTGATTAGGTAAGAGGAGCTACTGTATTTTAAAAAATTGATTTGAGGTCCGGTTATCATCAAATCAGAATCAAAGATGAAGATATATATAAAACTGCCTTCCGCACAAGATATGGTCACTATGAATTCATGGTATTACCTTTTGGGTTGACTAATGCACCAACCGCTTTCATGAGACTGATGCATAGTATCTTCCACCCTTATTTGGATAATTTTGTGTTAATTTTCATTGATGACATATTATTTTACTCCAAGAATGTGGAAGAACACAAGGAACATTTGCGAATGGTACTAGAAATGTTAAGAAAGCATTAGCTATATGCGAAATTCAGCTAATGCGACTTCTTCAAGGAAGAAATACAATATCTAGGACATGTGATATCTGAAAAAGGTATAGCAGTAGACCTGGAGAAAATTAGAACTATTATGGAATGGAAGGTGCCACAAAATGTGGCAGATATACGATCATTTATGGGACTCGTTGGCTATTACCGACGATTTATTAAAGGGTTTTCCAAGATAGCTTTCCCTATTACTTCTTTGCAAAGGAAGGGAAAATTTTTTAAATGGTCACAAGAATGTAAAAATAGTTTTGAAAAATTGAAGCAATTATTAACATCAGCACCTGTGTTAAGTGTGGTTGATCCGAATAAGGAATTTGAGGTTTGCACAGACGCATGCAAGGAGGGTGTTGGGGCAGTTTTATCCCAAGAAGGAAAAGTAATTGCATATGAATCCCGTAAGTTAAAATATCACGAGCTATGCTATTCAACCTATGATTTGGAGCTGACTGCAGTCGTGCACGCCCTTCGCATATGGAGACATTATTTACTCGGGAAAATATTTGTATTGAAAACCGACCATAGCAATCTAACCAACTACTTAAAACAAGATGATTTATACTCCCGACAAGCAAGGTGGAATGCTTTCTTGAGTGAGTTTGACATTGATCTGCAACATGTAAAAGGAAAAGAGAACAAAGATGCAGATGCATTGAGCAGAAAACTGCATAACATTTAGGAGTTATATGTTAACCAAGTTGAAAGCATATTTTTAGATCAAATTAGAATGGAAGCAGGTAAAGACCCTGAATATAAATTCTTGTGGCAACAAGCATAGGAATCTGAACAACAAGGAAGGTTTGGGGATTATGAAATTAACTAGGATGGATTGGTGGTTTATAAGAAAAGGATAGTCATTCCAAACGGAGTGGACTTAAAAACTTTGGTACTAGATGAATATCATAGAAGCAACTATGCAGGGAATCCTGGGTACCAAAAGATGTTGACAGCAATCAGAAAGGATTACTGTTGGCCAGGTATGAGGAAGGACATAGCAAACTACCTAACCAAGTGTTTAGAGTACCAGTAGGTGAAAGTAGAACATCGGCATTTGGCTGGATTAATGCAGCCCATACCAATTCCAGAATGGAAATGGGAGGTGATCTCACTAGATTTCATTACTGGATTACCCAAATCAAAACGTGGTAACGACTCCATAATGGTAGTGGTGGACCGATTAAGTAAATCGGCACATTTCATACCTGTCCAGTCCACTTACAAGATAGTACAGATAGCAGATTTATTTATGCGGGAGATCTTCAGACTGCATGGCATTCCTAAGACAGTTATCTCAGATAGGGACGTAAAATTTACATCCACCTTTTGGAAGGCACTATTTATGGGTCTAGGAACTCAAGTTAATTTTAGTACTGCATATCATCCACAGATGGATGGACAAACGGAATGAGTAAACCAAGTGTTGGAGGTCATGCTAAGAATGTAGGTCATGCAACAACCGATTAGGTGGGAGGAATATCTACACTTAGTGGAATTTGAATATAATAACGGCTATCAAGAATCATTGAAAATGAGTCCATTTGAAGCCCTATACAGGCAGCAGTGCAGAACTCACATTAATTGGAGTAGTCCCGAGACCAAACTCATGCTAGGACTAGACATGCTAGCAGAAATGGAATTAGAAGTGAAGAAAATTAGACAAAATTTAAAGGCAGCACAGGATAGGCAAAAAGTGTATGCGGATAAAAAAAGGTCATACCGTGAAATATGAAGTGGGAGATCATGTGTATGTAAGAATTAAGCCAAATAAAAGTACATTAAGATGGGCATCTTGTGCAAAGTTAGCGCCCAGGTTTTGTGGTCCTTTCCAGATGCTGGAAAGAGTAGGACTGGTGGCATATCGCTTGGCTCTTCCTAGCCATATTTGGGTGCATAATGTTTTTCATGTGTCATTATTAAAACGATATGTTCATGATCCAAGACACATAATCCATTGGCAGAACATTCAGGTAGTGAGAGAACATAATAGTTAAAAATAATATTATGTTAAAGACTTATATAATTAACATGAGTCTATTGTGTGCAGGTAGAACCGGACGGAAAATTTATGGTCGAGCCTCACAATATAATCGATCGGAGGGAAATCATGCTCCGGAAACGAGCCATCGCCCAGGTTAAAGTGCAATGGAGGCACTTTGGACCAGAGGAGGCCACCTAGGAGGACGAATTTTTTTTCTGCGAAGCTTATCCTGAGCTTTTTGCTGAATTGGAATAAGAACACCGGGGACGCTGTTCTCTTCCAGAGGGGGAAAACTGTAACCACTGTCTTAGTTGTTGACAAACGGTTAGAATATTGTTAAGAATGGATTAATTATGACTGTTATTTTATTGCAAATAGAATACTATGAACAGAAATTAATTTTGGTATTGGAATAAAATATTACTTGTGAAATTAGTTTCATGAATAAAAAATGATGGTAAAAGTAATTCAAGATCTGGAGTTATTTGAACAGAAAAACAGTTCCACAGTTACCCGAGGAAAAACTCTGGAATAAATAAGGATTCTAGGAGAGAGTTTGGGGTACTGTGTGAAAAGGAAAAAGATGAAATACGTCATCCTGAGAAGTAACCCTTGAAGGGAAACTTGCAAAGGAGACTGTTCCACTGGAGTTGGAGAATTGGACCGGATTGTCCCAAGTTTCTCCCCCAGATTTTTTCTGTGTTCAACGAAGACTCAGACTTGGTTGCACGGGGGAGAGTTGCAGGATGTAATTTCCCAACTCGTGGAAGGGAGGAAACCAAATATCGTCAGTCAGATTTAAGTACAGATGAGTGGGATCTTTATTTTGTTAGTAGAATAAGTGATTATTTTCTTAAAATTTTTAGATGGAATCTGTAATTTTGACAGCAGGGTAAATGATTGTTTCTTAGTTTATTAGATGGAACCCTGTATCCTTGATAGAGGAATAAAATATTATATACCTAAATTTTCTTTTAGACAGGAAAACTAAAATGTTTGTAAGGACTGAAATAATTTAGGAGTTTCAGGGCAATAGATAGAAAATAAAAAGCTAGAAAAAAATTTTCTTTCACACTCTATATAAGTGTATTAACTCTGTTTAGGAAAGAAGCAATCTGAAGTATAACTAGCTAACCGAAGGACTTAGCCCACTACCCGTGACCAGATACCAAAGGCTGGTCGTCCTTCATGAATCCATGATATTACATGGACAAGTCGTGATCCGGACACAGTTCACAGGTAAGAATAGCATAACTGAGTCAAGATAAATTACTAAGGAGCTAGCCTACTCACAATAAATAGTTCCTCATTAAGCAAGTAGGAGAAGAATGCTAACAGAATGTACCAAATTTCCATATCCAGTTATAGTAAGAGAACAAAAGCTTCAGCGAGAATTGTAATTATATAACATAACCAAAACCATATGCATACATCATAACTACGAGGGATGTAGTTATACATTTATAACCGGGAATATATTCATACATAATAAATAGCGAGATGCGTAAGGCTAATTTCTACATAGAGGAAGATAAAATGAACTGACGAAGAAATCTAATTGCCAGCTATTCAAATAAACTTATCCATGGACCACGAAAAGAGAAAGAAAGAAACAAGGGAAAAACGAATGAGAATTCATGAACACACAGATAAGAACCTAGTCATGCTTAACTTGAAAATTAGAATAGGCAGACTGATAAATTCACTGATATAGTCACAATAGTACCAATGCGGAATGGATACTCTGTTAAAAAAGAACTACCACGCATATAATTCGACACAGTACTTAACCATATGTTCCAGAATTTAAAACCAAGTTTAAATAGCATATAAATAGTTAAAATCATGTCTGTCGATTATGGTAACAGCAGTGTAGAATCCATAGATGATAAATATGAGACAGGCCTGTGGCCGTAGCAGGAGGACAAAACCTTTTCTCTTAACCCTAGATGCGGCTATTAACCCTGAGTATCATACAAGTATATATCAAACTACTTCGAGGAAACTTTCAACCCAAGAGCCATAATTAATCACCAGTCGTTGCGGCTAAGGAATAATCCTAGGAAGTCGACAGGGGTACCTGTAGGAGCAGGATAAGCACCATTTAGCCCATTCCAAACCAGAGAAGTGTCGCTGCAAATATGCAAGCATAATACATGGTGCATGTAGGAGAGAAGAACATAATACCTACGGTACAGAAACAAAGAAATAGTTAAAACAAGAATTTGGCAACAGAAATCTAAACCCTATTCCTATAAATGACCATGTTCAACAACTTGGAACAAAGAATGGGAAAATTAACCGGAAGAACTCGAGAACCATTACCTGTCAGTTGTTCGAGGACATTTGTAGGACATGAGCTACACCATAAGTAGCCATGCAAGAACTGGAATTTATGAATTAGCACATGTGTAAGTAACTAAGCCTCAAAAATAGAGGAAGAATTAAAAAATACTCGCTGACAGGAAGGTAAAACCTTGTGGCAAGGGTAGCAACTCATCTTACCAGTTCTCCCATTGCAGTAGCGAAAAAAAAAATACTCCAGCTAGTGGGAAAACGCGCAACACACAGAGACGCTGGGATGATATCGAGTGGAAGCCATAAGCCAAGGAAAACGGAGGTAGGAAACCTAGAGCAGCAAGGTCAGCTCCAGAAGCTACCTCAGAGGAATTGTGAATGTGAAACAATGAGAGAAAAAGCAGTTACAAGCCGATAGACATTAGCCAAAACCTAATACATTTCCACCGTTCAATCATCACCAAATCCATGGTGAGTAGACACCCAGATGTCAATCAACCAAAATTAAAGAGCGCCAGAAATACAACTTACATACATCAATATGTAACTATTCGGTTCCTCTGAGAGGACCATTCTAGAAATCAAAGGTCTAATTACAACTTATTCAAATAACTGAACTGACAGATGGATCGAATCCAACTATTCAACTTCTACCAATCCTAACTAATCTAAATAAAAACAGTCAGCTAAGGTATTGACACCTAGCTGTTACAATTCAAGGATTTCGAACCCTCCTAGCCACAACATGTGGACAAACCTCCTACATTGCCGGCTAGTGTCTAATGCCCCTGCATCACAAATCCACGACGAGTAGACACCCAGATGTCAATCAACCAAAATTAAAGAGCGCCAGATTGCCAAAGGACAGTCGTGGAGATATTTAGTAATTGAGAGTACTTCATAATTTAAAACGATATGAATGCCATCAACATCGTCAAGCAATATTTTCATGGCGCAAATTTAAAAGTCCTTTAAACCATTGCTAATAACAAGAGCCATTATATCATATTGTCACGGTACAGGGTACATGGAATTTCATATTTAAAACAAAAATTATTATATGCAAGGTTAACCATGATCCGGTAGATTGAAATATCAATGTATTAATGATTGGGAGATTCCCATAAGACCTGTACGTGATTATTTAATCAATTATGGTGAATTTTGGTAGTTCTATTTTTATATGTGGGTAGATAATAAGAAATTTTTTTTACTGTTCGATGTTTGTTTAAGGGTGACAGTGACAGTTATTGGTGCATAATTTTTGTTAAAGTGGTGTCAGATAAGGAAGCCTATAGAGCAAGGTTTCATAAAAATAAGTTTAAGAAGACTGTCAAACAACTACTATTGTGAGTACGCCACCAAGAAGAGGAAGTTGAGAAAGAAGTGGGATGGAAAAGGATCTGAGGTTGGATTTGAGACACATCCAGGTGAGAATATAATCCTTGGAGACAACCCAGAGAGATCCCGACATGGAATAAATTAGCGAGAGAAAGGATATGAACTTAGAAGAGGAGATGGAAGTATCTCTAGGAATAGGAAAACCAAAGGAGAAAATTATAAAGTTGGTTACCAAAGTGGGGTCGAGGCCACAAAGGACGTGCCACTGTACGATGAAAACTTGAATGTGAAAGAGATACTTTATTGGATCAGATCATTAGATAAGTATTTCGAATAAAATATGGGGAGGATGATTAGAAGGTAAAATATGTTGCTACTAAGATAAGGGGACACACAAGAATTTGGTGGGATGAGCTACAAAGAGATAAAAGAAAGAAGGGAAGGGAGAAGATCAAGAGTTGGGATTGAATGGTAGCCAAGTCTAAGAGAAATTGTCTTCCCAAGGAGTTTCAGCTGAAATTATTTAGGAAACTATAAAACCTAGGGTAGGAATCTATGACAATGAAGTACACTGGAGAATTTTACAGGTTGAACATCATAACAGGCCACATAGAGGAATATTTTTAAAAGGTGTCAGACACGTTAATGGTCTAAGGTCTAAGATCTAGGATGGAATTGATCTCTTGCCCCTCAAGATAGTGGAGGATTCCTATTAGGAAGCATTACAAGAAAAAGAGAAGTTGGATAAAAAAAAAATCCAAAGGACTAGAGGAAGGAGTCCAAGCATAGGAAAATGACCTTCCGTTAGAGGAAGATTCTAGGATTCAAGAGAAGACATAGGCAACTCTAGTTTCCAATCTCCCAGAGGAGGAGGATGAGGGACAAAAGATTTTTTCTTGGAAGCAAAGGAAGTGGAAGAGAAATTAGGTGATACATATGTGGGAGAATAATATATAATTCATGGGATTCTTTTGACAGTAAATCAAAAAATTAACATGAAGCACATATTGCAGAAGCTAAGGAATAGGTAACAAAGACAAAGGTGAAAGAAGATGCTCGTGAAATGGATGAGTCACTGATCCTGAAGAGAATATTGGTAAAAGCTGAGAAGGAACCCCATGAACCAACTTAGAGGAGAAGTATGTTGAGGACAATGTTTAAATCCAAAAGGGAAACACTATAAAATGGTAATTTATAGCAGCAGCACTAACAATATGGTTTTTACAGAGATGGTGGAGAAGTGATGTCGCCCACACTTTATATCATGTTCAAAAACAAGTGATGCCACCCACATTTCAAATTTATTTTTTACAAAAATTGTTAGACTACATGGGCTACCCATGAGCATAGTCTTAGATTGAGACAAAAAAAATATTTGGAGCGTTTCAATGAAATTATGGAAGAATATTGGAAGAAACCTTATATATATATATCACTCTATTACCCTCAAATATATGGAATCACTGAAGTAGTTAACATAAGTTTAGGAAACATGTTCAGGAGTTTGGTAAATGAACATAAAAATCTATGACCCTAACTTCTTCCACAAGTTGCATTTGCCTATAATGTTTCTCCTAATAGGAGTACAAGAAGAAGTATATTTCAAATTTCATATGGAATGCACCCCAAAGGAATTACTACACCAAGGAACTTGGGAAAAGAGGAATTGATAAGTGTTGATACAAAGGACTTTTCTACATCAATTCAATAATTACATGAACGAGTAAAAGGACAACTTTAGGAAAACAACCATAAGTACCAAAAAGGAGTTGACCTCAAGAAAATAGAAGTAAATTTTAAACTTGGTGATATGATGCTAGCTCATTTCAGAAAGGAAAGATTTATTAGAAATGAGTATAATAAATTGAAGTTGAAGAAGATAGGACCTTGTAAAATTTTGAGGAAATTCTCAACAAATTCTTATAAAATTGAATTTCCACATGATATTGGGATTTCAACTATATTTAATGTTTCATACTTGTATCCCTATAGAGAAATTGAAGCATAGGATGGAGAAAATAAATATAATATTCTGTGGAGGGACAAAATTCTTACAACCCATAAGTTAGAGTTGGAAAATATCCTTGATCATAAATTTTGTGATAGAACTAGGAAGAAATATTATTATGAGTACTTCGTCAAATGGAAGGGTCTTCCAACCAAAGAGGTAATTTGGATGAATTCCATAAATATATAAACAAATGGAAAAAATAGTTGCATACCTCATGGATAGGAGTGCATGAAAACTTTTTTCTAAGGGAGTTTGATGCAGGAGGATCATAACATTTTTCTCTTTTCCTCATGAGCGAAAAAACTCCTTGTAAATATCCTCTACAAATATCTGGGTAGTTTAGCTTATGTGTCCCTTATGGGATAAATGCACTTAGTCAATTAGTAGAGGGATTGTAGAGAAAGCTAGATGTAATTTTCGAGAGAGGCATTTCTAGAAATCAACCTCCCCCTTCTGTTATCATATATTTCCTTTTGTTTGTAAATAAAACCAAGTACCCTGTAGACCTCATGAACGTGAGAAAGAGAGCCAAATATAGATCGATCTGAGAATGAAAATCGAACTCTGTAAATATCCTCATGAATAGAATTGGATTTCCTATTTTTCATTATGTTTTTTTGGTGGATCTGGTGTGTAATGAGTTGAGCCATTCCTAAATAATAATCCGTTGTTACTTTGAATATATTGATAATTATGAAAATTTCAAATTTCCCCTTAGTTTTTTGTATTTCAAATTTCTCCTTAGTTGTTTTTATCAATCAACCTTATAAATAACAACCTATTCATTACTTTTAAGAACCAAAATGTTGTTTAAATCCCATTGACCAAGTTTTTGGTTTCGTGCTTCAAACCAAATTTTTTTAGTTGTTAAAGTTAATCAAGTTATAAGCCCAATTTGAGGCTTAGTTAAATTAGGTAAATTGATTTGAAAAAAAACCTTGTTTTCGTGCTAAAAATATCTAGGTTCAACAAGATGTTTTCATTACAAATGTTTGGTCTGGGACCCAATTTGAACAGATTAGGGACTAGACCCATCCAACTGCACGAGAAAGTGCACACTGCTAAAACTACCATACTGTCAAACTAAGCTAGATATTTAGTGGGGAGGAGATATGGATTGAAGTGGAAGTAACATTGAAAAAATAGAACCAAATATTGGATACACTAGAATCATTCGGATCCTATGGCTATTGTGGGTCCAATGTGATTTAGGTGAGGTTTATATTTTTTATTAAATTTATTTGGTTTCTCTTTAAGAAAAACATAGTCATGATAGGGTTATGTTCCTTGACCCCAATTCATAATAGGGAGACAAAAAATTTCATAGCGAGGAGGCATTAAAAAAAATAAAGGTTGTAGGTTATGCGTTTTGGAGGGAGAAGTTGGACATTGGGTCCGAGCACATGGGAGTCACGAGTTTAGTTAGAAACAAAAATAAAAATAAAATAAAATAAAATAATAAAGGGTTCATTATCACATAAACTTTGTTAATAATGTACAATGGAATAATGGGTTAACGATAACAATTAAGGACAAAAATAATATAATATGCTTTGAAATTTTGTCAAATAGATTTTACCTTGATGATAGGGCTTAGTCTCACAATTGTTTTCGACAATTATTTCCCTAGCTCATACAATAGCTTACTCCAAATATTTTATTAATAGGTATTACTATAAATAACTAAGCAAGAATGAGAATATTTGCATGGTTATGTGAAAATATGATCAATTGGAGATGTGCAATAATATTCATTCAATAGATCAATCTTGAACATTTCAAGTACACATCAACATATTTTAAGGCTAAGAGTTTTTTTTTACGAAATTTGCATTCATAATATGAATATTCAACCCATCAAGATTAAAATTTGTGGACTAATATATTTCTCTTTTCTAAAATAAATAATGTAACTTTATAGTATAAATCTCATAATTAAAATTACATTTAACATGCATAAGGCACTAAAAATAAAAATAAAAATCCACTAAAAATTCTATATGGTTTACCTATCACATTTTATTATCTCTAAAAAAAATTCAATTTAAATATTAGTTTAATACTACACCATTAGAAAAAATAAAAAGAGGAGTTTCATCCTCAAATATTTAAATATTTCCGTGAAAAAGTTCCACTTGCTTTTAAGCTAAACATAGGACATAAAGAAAAGAAAAAATAAACATCATATACACTTGTAGGTTACCATTAGTTAGGGATTTGGAGGGGGTTGTACTGATGTTTCAATATGTTCACTTGTAGAAGCCCTATTTGTTTTGATATTAGTGCTATTGTTGATAGACCATTGGCTTTAGAATTGTATTTTCAATTGGCACTATTGAATCTTATTATATTAAATAAATCAATATCTTTGATTATTTGATTCAACAAGGGATTAAGAGGAAGGTTTGAAGTGTAACAATCCATTGCATCCATTTAATAACCAACATGGACTCACTCATGACTTGCATTCTTTAAATTTTTTTTGAAGACCAATTTCACATGGCTTTAAAATACATGTATTTCAATCCAACCATTAGATCTAGAATCTAGGAATATACTAAATGAAAATTTAATCAACTAGGCATAAACAAGACACCTCCAAAACCTCATGTACCTATATTTCCTTAGTTAGCACTATCAAAATAACCCCATACATATGACTTGTGCACCATTTAAGGGCTGGATGTTCAAAGGCTCTTCTAAACAATTGTGTGTGTGGGTGGAAGAATTCTAGAAGAGAGAAATTTCTACTAAAAAATAAGATTTCATTTCATGTGATCCATATTCGCAAGAAACAATACATGGAGGCTTTTATGATCTTCCAAAGCATTCAACCAAAAATAATTTGTTCCAATGCCCTCATTCCTCCAAATAACTAGTATACCTCCTATCTATATATATATATATATATATATATATATATATATATATATATATATATATATATATCAACTACATAAAATTACAATCATTTTCATAAAACATCAAAACTTGCTCTAATAAATGAATTTTACATGTAATTTCTTGAAGGACCAGGTTTATTACATAATTATATATTTTAGTGATTATATTTCGGAGCTTAGTTGTGATCCAGGTGGATATTGATGGCTACCTACCTATGCCACATCGACCTCCATTCGGGTTCATTGGTTTCCTTGTTTATAATACAATTTACTATTTTTAATAGTTTTTGGGGTCCTAAACTTAAAGAGTTTATTTGACCCCCTAGATGAATATTTTTTGAGGTCGATAGAAAGCCCATAACCATAGGAAAGCACATATTGAAAATATTGTAGTACTCAGAGAGATGTTTCGAACAAGTTATCGTACGTGCCAAACAGAGATCATATGACCAAGTTACAACCCCGAGAAGTTGGTTTCACAACTAACTCGCACTGCACAAACGATATCAAGGTCTCGGAGTGATGGGTGGTGCAAAACGAGTTCACTGAACAAAAATTACTATTAACAGTGCCAGCATAGGATCAGGGGATCGGTTCCGTGCTTATGGGTGATGCTGATAAGAATTGGTCAAAATATTTGGGCATAAGAAAAAGAATTAAATCCAAATTTCATGTTGCACCCTTTGTTGACTAACACATAAATGAGGGTAGAAAACCGCACTACTCCAGCTTCACATGAGAGAAAAAAAATTCCTCTCTCCACCCTCCAAGTCTCCATGCTTCAGCCACCAAGGCTCTTCACTTGTCTAGCCATCAATGCTTCACTGCAACCACTAAGTTTCTCCAGCCACCAAGGCTTCACACTTCCATTAAGGCTCATAATTCAACCACTAAGGCTTTCAAATGAACCACAAAGTCTCTGCATTGCCACTAGGGCTCTCCAAACACTAGGGCTCAATTCTGCCACCAAGGAACTCACTTCAGCCACCAAGGTTCACCATCTCTGATACTATGTTAAAATTGGAATATGAAACTTAGTGTTGGAGAGGTAAATCCCCTCTACAGACAAAGGCGATCCCTACTAGCCTAGATTGGGTCTAGCAACAATCAGGTCATGCAGTGACGCAGGTACCTAGTTACAAAACGACAAAAAACATAACGAATTGCATACCTCAAATCCTATGCAATGGTTGTTGAGCCCCAAGATTGTTCTTTCTTCCATTATACTTCACTCCATTTTATTTTGTCCATTGTTATCCCAGGCTCAAATGATCAATGAAATTAGTTAAAATTGCTTTAAGAATGAATATCATGGCTAACTTACTAAGTTTTGTGATTTTGTCATTGTAATACATTTTGAACTGAAACTAGCTACAGAATGTAGACATTCCGTAGGTAGTTGCAAATTATACAGCTTTCTTCATGTTCAAGAATGTTCTAGGTGTCCTCTCAGGAAGAGCCACACATGGGTGTATTCCACATCATGCCCTCAGTGTTTGTTGCTCACCATGAAGATAGAACGGAATTCTGGATGTGGTTTTGTACGTGGGAACTCACACAAGGAGGCAGACTTCTAATAGGACAAGGACAGTCCAGATGTCCTTTTTCATTTTACATTGCCACATTCAGAGTTCTAGTCCGATTTTGATATGAAAAGATAATGATCCCCGTGTATCTCAAGTTCTGTTATGAAGATTTGCTATAAATGTAACTCGGGAAACCGAGAGAAAAGTTCTAGATTTTGATTAGATTTCGTGGATTGAATTCTATATTTCTGAAGTCCGAGAATACTCTATTTTAAGTTATTTTCCTTTAATGAAGAAGACAACATTTCTTTGAACGCGTTGAGTTGATCTTGAGCTAGATTTCGTGCTACTCTGGTGGTAGAAGGCCCCTACCTCCTGAGCAGCTTTACTTTTGCAATTTAGATAAGTATCTTAGTTCGTTTTCAAGTTTTTGAAGTTTACGTTCATAGTTAATTTCATTAATCATTATGGCTATACTTGTTCTAAGAAACTCTTCCAAAAGATCATTACAATGAATAAGAAATGGCTATAGTGTTATAGATTTTATTCGCAATTCCTTTCGTTCATTATCACAGTTAAACTTACTCTAGTAAACTCTTCCAAGATATCATTATGATGACTAAGGCATAACTGTGGTACTATAGGTTTCAGTTTCTTGCTTACACTAAGTAGCATAGCTAATCTTACTCTTAAAAAGCTATTCCAAAACATCATAACAATTAGTAGGAAATAGATGTGATGTCTTAGTTTTTAATTGTATTCTCTTTCAGTTTTTATGTTTGTATTCCATTGCATTGAATTGTACAGCCAGGATTGTTCTAACAAGCTCTTCCAAAATACCATTCATGATGAGCGAAATAGGCTGTAGAATCCCATAGATTAATTGCATGTCAACTTAGTTAGAGCACTCCGGAGGAAAATTGCATTTAGTTCATGCCCTGTTATTTCATTTCAAGTTTGATAATGACTTTTTATCTTAGCACTGTTCACTGTAGACTAGTAGCACCCTAGTTCAGTTCTAGCTTAGCTCACTGTATTTACATTCCAAGTTTAGTTTCCATCCATTTCATTTTAAATTGCATTAGTTGTTAAACTTACATACCACGGTCTTCATTATTTAAAAAATTTCTTTTGTTCCAAACCTATATTAACTCATAATCATCTGGACAGAAGATAGTATCAGTCTAAGGCCTGGAGTACTTTTGCAACCTTTTTACCATTTCACAAACAAGCATTTCCTCAAAGACTATTCTAAAAGGAAATCTATAACTTTTGAGTGAGGTTTAGTGGTGTTAAACTAAGTTGCAGAATAGAATTAGGAGCTAGTTTTAGAGTAGAGATATTATGATGTTACAAATGTTCTTTTCCAAATATATTTCAACAAACCTTTAATCATGGATGAGATGTTGTGTCATTATAAGTTGATTGTTTAATTTTTTAGTTAGGAGAACTTTATTTACACTTAGCTGCCCATTTTTCAAGCTCTTCCAAAACATCTTTAATGAATGAATTGGACAAGTTAAGTTCATGTTGTGATTTATTCTCTTGAAGTCATTATCAAGCTTTGTATTTTGCTAAGTCGTAGTTTAGGTTTGGTTCTGTTTCAGTATTTGAATTTGTCATTTGTCATCCATAATTTAGGCTTCACTCTGTTTTTTTAACCAGTAGCTTCTTTCCACCATCATTTAGTTCTTTCCCTTGCAAACATAAAACCATAAAAACCCAAAAACATCATAAAATGCTAGACACAACACAGTAAGAAAAAAATACCGAGGCACATATAGTGCACCTCACTTCAGCATTTTACCAACCCTGGTTGACAATTAAATGAACTCAATTTAGGAGACTAGGTTGAGCACAAACATTTTGGCGCCGTTGCCGGGGAAGTGTAACTAGGTAGCATTTTTTCTTAACTCCAAAAAACAATGATATGCATAGAGAGAGAGACTCAAGGGGTAGATTCATAAGAAGCAGAAGCAGAAGTTTGATTCCTAGAACACCACTTGTTTCACCTAGACCAAGAGCTAGTACACCTTCAACTCAGACCCACAGTCCATCCTTTACTGATCCTAGACTTCTAGAAGACCTAAGATGAGATATTCCATTAGAGAGACCTTCCACTTCATCCACTGAACCTGTCTTAGAAGAAGATCCAAGGACTCCTGTTAGGGATGCAAACTTTTCCACTTCCACAGAAGAATCAACCATGGCAGAAGAAGGGGGAGGAGGAGTCTTTAATGGAGAACACACATTATTTGGAGGGGGTAGAGGTAGAGGTAGAGGAGAAGGAGGTAGAGGTATAGAAGGAGAAGGAGGTAGAGGAAGAGGTAGAAGAGAAATAGGAAGCTCTTTTGGGTTTCCTATAGTAGATGAAGAATCCAATACAACCATGAAAAACATTTCACCCTCTGTCCTTCCAAACTTCTATGGACTTAAAACTGAAGATCCTGAAACCCTCCTATTTGAATTTGAAGTCCTGTGTAGAACTTATGGCTACTTACAAGATGCTCAAAAACTTAAACTATTTCCTTCAACATTGAAAGGAGCAGCATTGAAGTGGTTTATGAGTTTGATTAATAGTTCTATTAGGACATGGGAAGACATGAAACAAGAATTTCTAGAGAGGTATTTGGATTATTGTATGCCAGTCAATCATAAGGAGGAAGTGTTTAAGATGTTACAAAAATAAGATGAAAACTTGGAAGATTTGTTGGAGAGATTTCATTACAACATGAAAAGAGAAAAAATGGAAAACTTAGATCAAGGCACCTTAAAAGCTCTTTTGTTGAAAAAAATTAGGGATGAATGGTTGGATATTATTAACATGATGGGAAAAGGGGATATATCACAGCTCACATTACCTGAAATATCTGAGTTATGTATCAACCTTTCAAGAGGGAAATCTAAAACTATAAAAAGTCCAAGAGATCCTGCTCTTGCAAGGGCGAGTAAGTCTGCTTCTGGGACAGTAAGTAGGGCAGAAATATGACATATTCTTGATGATTTCAAATCTGACATCTTAGGGAGTCGTATTGAACAAATAGACACCCTTAAGTTACAAAACAAGCAAAATGCTGAATCTGATGCCTTAGCAATCTTTTGTCCCAAATGTAGAAAGAAACATGCCTTGAGAGAGTGCCCTTTGGATGCAAAAGTTGTAGAGACTTGTGTCATTTGTTCTGAAAAACATGAGACCAAGAATTGTCCTTCCCTTCCTGGTCTCAAAGTTGTCTTTCAAGAGGAAACTCCTACAAATTACACAGAATCTCTCAATTTTGTCTCTAGAATTCCTTGGCAAGGACCTCAAACACACGGATTCCATGATCAAATGTATAACCAACCTCCACCAAATTGGAATTCTTGGCAGCAACCTTGGCCTCAATTTCAAAATCAATCTCAAGCTTGGGCACAAGGAGCACAAAGTCCCTATGGAAGATACTCTCAGTACTATCAGTATCCACCATCCTATCCACCATACCCACATTTTTCTCCTCAAAATCCTCAACAACATCATTAGAACCTACCACATCAAAATCAACCACTTCCATTGCCATTTCTTCAAAAATCAAATCAGTTACCTGCTACACCCATACCAAACCCCAACAATAAAAATCCTCAGAACACATACATGATAGAAGGCCAATAGTTTCCAACTTATTTAATTACTCCTTTAGACCTTAGTGATGTTCAACTTAGGTCTGGAAGAATACTTGAAAAGAGGAAACCTTCTGTGATCATACAAGAACAAGATAACTCTGAGGAATATTCTCTACGGGTGAATAAAAGTCTTGAGGAAGACACATCTTTTCAGGACCCAAACATTGAAAAATCAAAGCAAAAAGAACCAAAAATTTCAACTCCTGTATTAGAGCAGCCATCAACATCTACTTCTACACCTCCTTTTCCAGAAAGATTACAAAGTGATAGAGGTATATAAAAATAAATTATGGTGCCTAATTATGATTTCCTAGATGAGCTGAGAAATTTTTGCATTAAGATTCCATTATTAGAAGCCATCAAAGAAATTCCAATTTTAGCCAGAACAATAAAGGAGTTGAGCATGAAGAAAACAAGAAAAATAATAAGAGAGACAAAGAAAATTCAACTGGCAGGAAAAATAACAAACATTATGATGGGTAAGATTGCTATTCCAAAGTATCTAGACCCAGGAAATCCAGTTGTTAAAATTCACATCAATGGAATTGAAATCCAAAACACACTCATTGATTTAGGAGCAGCAATCAATATTATGAGTAGACAAATCATGGATAAACTGAAACTTCCTAATCTTATTTTTACACCCACATTATTACAATTAGCGGATAGATCTGTGATCAAACCTGATGGGGTAATAGAAGACATTCCAGTGTCCCTAGACTCTTGGGAGTATCCTGTGGATTTTATGATCCTAACTCCTAAGAATAATCTAGGAGGACACCCTATTATATTAGGAAGACCTTGGTTAGCTACAGCTGATGCTTTCATTAGTTGTAGATCCGGTGATATGTACATCTTTGATGGTATTTCAACTAAGAAATTCACTTTGTATCCTCCAGCAAGGACAATTACAGATTTAGATGATACTCAATGGATAGAGGATGAAGAAGACTTACAACCTCTCTTCACAATTTCAGAAATTAGTGAAGATAATCAAATTCTGAATACTCTAGAAAACTTTGAATCCTCTTCAGAATAAAAACATGAACCATTTCAAGAAGGATCCAACATTGAGTTTTTGTCATCAAGACAGATGTCTCTTCATTCTATGGATAAATTTGGCAGCTCTACAAGTGAGATATTTCCAGGCAAAACTTTGAACATAAACAAGAACCTAGAAAAATCTCAACAAGAAGAGTTAGTCAAGATATTACAGAGACATTCTTCTGCATATGCATCAGAGTACACTGACATGAAAGGGATAAGCCCCAATACTTGCACTCATCACATCTATAGAGAGGAAAATTGTAAACCAATCAGACAACCTCAAAGATGGATGAATCCAAATCTTAGGGAGATTGTTAAAGAAGAATTGCAAAAATTTTTAAATGTCAACTTCATCTATCCCATTTCAGATAGTCAGTGGGTTTCTCCTTTGGTAATTGTGCCAAATAAAAATGGTAAATGGAGGGTATGTATTGACTACCGAGAATTAAACAAAGCTACTCTTAAATACCATTTTCCCTTACCTTTCATAGATCAAGTGTTAGATACATTAGCTGGAAAAAATTACTTCTCATTCCTAGATGGGTTTAGTGGTTACAACCAAATCCAAGTAGCACTTGAATATCAAGACAAAACCACATTTACCTTTCCTTGGGGTACCTATGCTTACCGAGTATTTCCATTTGGATTATGCAATGCACCTACAACATTCCAAAGGGTGGTATTAGGAATTTTTTTAGATCTAATACATGATTGTGTAGAGGTATATATGGATGATTTCACAGTTTATGGAAACACATTTGAAGAAGCCTTAGCAAACTTGGAAAAAGTTTTAAAGAGATGTCAAGAAGAAAATCTTTCACTTAGTCATGAGAAATGTTTCATGATGTTTACTGAAGGTATTGTTTTGAGGCATCACATTTCAGGGGATGGGATTAGAGTTGATGAGTCAAAAGTTGAAGTCATCTCTAACTTATCTATTCCAAGTTGTCAAAAAGATGTTAGGATTTTTTTAGGATTTACAGGATATTATCGAAGGTTTATAGAAAACTTCACCAAGATAGCATCTCCACTTTTCAAATTACTTACCAAGGACTGTGAATTCAAGTGGAATCCTGATTTCTAGTTAGCCTTTGAGACCCTGAAAACAAAAATCTCTGAAGCACCTATTTTAAGGGGACCTAACTAGAAATTACCTTTTCATATTTCAACAGATGCCTCGGATACAACTTTAGGAGCAGTATTGGGACAAAAACACCTGATTCCTTATGACATCTACTATACCGGTAAAAATTTGACTCCTGCAGAGTTAAACTATACTGTAACTGAAAAAGAGTTTTTAGCTGTTGTTCATGCCATAAACAAATTTAGACACTATATAACAGGCTATGAAACTTTTGTTCACACTGATCATTCCGCAATTAGATACTTAATGAACAAATCAATTACTAATGGCAGAGTCATAAGATGGTTATTGCTTTTACAAGAATTCAATATTACCATTCTAGATAGGCCTGGAAAACAAAACACAGTAGCTGACTTCCTATCTAGACTCCAAAACATCAAAGATGACACTCCAGTTGAAGACTAATTTCCTTATGAGTATCTTTTTGCAATTTCTACTCAAACTCCTTGGTTTGCTGACATTGCTAATTATTTAGTTTCAGGAAAATTTCCTTCAATAATTAATGCAAGAGATAAAAGAAAAATCATTTATGACAGTGAAAAATATTCATGGGTTGCTAATGAGTTGTACAAGACAGGTCCAGATTTGATCATTAGGAGATGTGTTTGGGAAGATGAGATGCCTGAGATTCTCAAAGCATGTCATGATGAACCTTGTGGCGGACACTGTGCTGATAAGAGGACAGCCTATAAGATCCTTCATTTAGGATATTATTGTCCATCCTTGTTTAAAGATGCTAAAGAGTGTGTCAAAATGTGTGACAGTTGCCAAAGGGTAGGGAAACCTTCTCCTTCAGGTGAGATGCCATTACAACCTCAGGTAGATATTGAACCTTTTGAAAAATGGGCTTTGGATTTTGTAGGACCTATTAGTCCTCCATCAAGAAAACAGAGATATATATTAGTTTGCACTGATTATGTTACCAAATGGGTAGAGGCCAAGCCATTACTTTTTTCTAATGAAGCATCTGTAGTTAATTTTCTTTTTGAGGATATTTTTACTCGTTTTGGTGTCCCAAGGGAAATTGTTACAGATCAGGGAGCTCAATTTACATCGAGGCTAGTGGAACAAATGATGGAGAGGTACAAAATTAGGCATAGAAAATCTACTCCTTATCATCCACAAGCAAATGGTCAAGTGGAATCTACTAATAAGGTCATTGAAGGAATCCTAACAAAGATTGTTCATTTACATAGAAGAGATTGGGTAGATAGGCTTCCTGAAGCCTTGTGGGCCTATAGAACTACATGGAGAAACACAACATGCCATACTCCTTATGAACTTGTTTGTGGAAAGCAAGTTTTGTTTCCCATAGAGTTCCAGATTCAAACTTTCAAAATGGCAGTTCAGCTAGGACTTGATTTAACGGAGGCACAAAAGCATAGACTGGAGCAGATTAATGAATTGGATGAGATCAGACAAGATGCAGTTCAGAAAAAAAGTCTAGTCCAACAACAAAGGACTAGATGGCATGACAAGTACATCAAAGAGAAGAAGTTCAAATAAGGTGACTGGGCTCTCTTGTTTGATTCAAAATTCAAGGATTTTCAAGGTAAATTTCAAACACATTGGATTGGGCCATATGAAATTGTTAAATTTTTTTACAATGGAGCAGTAAAAATCAGGACAATAGATGAAGAAGAGGTCACTTTTCTTGTGAATGGTCATAGATTGAAGCTGTATCACAAACCACTCTCAAGAGAAGAATTTGTCAAGAAGTTCCAGGAAAACAGTAATGTGATGTTAATGAAGAAGAATCTTTCTTCTTCATCAACTTGATTGAATTTTCTGAAGTCATTTCTTTAAAAAATAAATAAATAAATAAATAAAGTATAGACATGAAAACCAATCACTGATTGGCATGTTTATACAGAAAAGATAGGGTGAAAATCAGAGTATTTCTGACACTCTAACTTTTCCATTTTGTTTCTGCAAGCAGCTGTTACAAAATCATAAGTTCAAATCCATTTCACTTATGATCCATCTCATTTCATTTCATTCCTTATCCATCCATACTCCATTTCATTCATTCATACTTCACTTCATTCCATATTTCATTCATCTCATTCCATACTTCATCCACCTCATTTCCATATTAAAATTTAAATTTTGATGTCTTTCTGCAATTGAATAACACATGTCATGAATTGCAGGCCATTTCTTATACTTTTCCACTCCATTTCATAAATTGTAATCCATCCCACTCCATCATTCACTTCATACATATCCCATTATACCATATTTCATCATCTATATTCACTCATTCCATATAATATTCCACTTATATTCCAAACCACTTCATTCCATGATTAAAGTTCTCTACAGGTACATTCTGCAGCTAAACAAATATTCTGCAGCTAATCAGACTTTTCGTAGCCAGACAGTCATTCCGCAGCTACAGATCCTGAAGGCACTGATCAGCAGACATTTGAATTACAACAAGATGATCCTGTATATCCATGAACAAGAAAAATAAAGAAGGATTATGAAGACTCACAAAGTAATGATTTCCAGAGGAGAACAAAGCATATAAAGATCACAAAAAGCAGATGAAAAGCAAAGGTAAAAAGTTCTGATTATAGTGGCATATCATGAAAAAATTTAGTATAGTCTAGTTATGAATCATTCGAAAAGTTGTTTTGATTATTTTTATTGATCATGCCAAATATACCCTCCGCAAAAATTTGGATAAAAATCCTTCAATTCAAATCCTATACCTGATCAACATTTAAATATCTAAGCGGTTAAAATGTTGAAGTAATTGATCTTCTCACGTCACCCCGCCAAATCATTTAATGATGATTTTTGAATCCGTTGCAAAATATCTCCGCGGTCTTTTCACTCATTGATTTGTTTTCTTCACCTCACTTCATTAACTCGTTTCGTAACCACTCCCTATTACTCCATCCCGTAGCCAACCCTTCATCATTTCATTCTGTAAAACAGAGGTATCTCTATCACCGTGAGCAGAGGTACATTGGTTTGAAAGTTGAAGCCACTGTCACCGTGAGCAGAGGTATATCAGTTTGAAGATTGAAACACTGTCACCGTGAAGAAAAGGAGTATTAATTTGAAGGTTGAAGTCATTGTCTCCGTGAGCAGAAAGAGTACTAATCTGAAGATTGAAGAAGAAATTATGGGCCTCATCATGAGAACTGAACCAGTAGGCACAAAATACCTGGAAGGATACCCTGAAAGCAGAGAAATGTTGCAACAAGCAAGATGGATGCAATTCTTTGAAAAATTTAATGGCATCCACAAAGAAGTTACTAAAACATTTGCAAGGTCATTCAAAGGAGCCAAGGTTGAAGTTGGAGATATTAAATTCATTGTCACAAAGGTTTTTATTGCAGAAGCAACATGATTTGCTAGACATGGAGAAAGATGGCTTAAGAACAGAGAATTTCATAATGAATCATGGAAGCAGATCCTCAAGTCACCAGGTATGGATGTCACTGTGTTTAAAAATGGAATTCCAAGCTCTGCATTAAAGAATAAATGGAGAAACATGTTGCTTATCCTACAAAAATTTATCACTTGTGAAGGTAGATATGGTACTTTCTATGTTTACCATATTAGGTTGATAATGCATTTCCTAGAAGAAGAGCTTAATTTTCCCTATTTATTGCTTCAAAGTTTAAAAAAGATGGCTTCAAATGTTCAAAGGAGAGTCCAATTCCTAGAAACAACTCTATACCATCATGGCTTGGTTAAGATTCTAATTGAACACCATTTAGCCAAAACAAGAGATACTTGGGATAATTTCTTGGTGAGAAATCACTTTGAGGAACCAAAAGAGCCTTCACCTAAACATCAGCCTACAAAGAGAAGAATAAAATGGAGAGCCTCTAAAATTGAAACTGGTAAAACAATACAGGAAAGTAGTGAAGAAATAATCTCTGAGAAGTTGACTCAGATTAAGAGACAGCTTAAGGAAGAGAGGGTAATCAGAAAATTTGCCACAGAAAAAGGAGAGGGACCATCCCAACTGAGAAGGAGCCATAGAATCAGGGGGAAACTAAGGAAAACACAGATTAAACAAACTGGGGTGATAAACATAGAATATGAAGAAACACCTATTGAAGAAGATGTTGAAGAAGATTTTGATGAAGAAGCCCCTGAAATTGACCCTGCACAGCAAGAAATTTATAACTATGTTGAAACATTGGAAAGGGAAGCTTCAGATAGTAGAAATAGAACCCCTGGTCCTCCACTGTCCGAAATAGATGTGTTAAGAAGAGATAGGTATGAGCTGGAAGTACTTAATAGACATATCAGGACTGAGAATGATATTCTGAAGGAACAAGTTAAACTAAAAACCAGTATGAACTCAACCTTGTCTCTACAAATGGACAAAGTGGAAAAGGCTAATGAAAAGTTGAAAAAGAGGAAAAAGAAGTTCACCAGGGCACTTACCAATTTAAGGTTCAAGATAGTCATCAGGAAGCCCATAAGACCTTTAACTTCCAGGCAAAGAAGAATAAGAGGGTTGGATGTTCTTGCAGAAGTCTCTAAGTTTATGTAATAAGTTGCATGAGGACATGCAAGAAGTCAGCAGTGGGGGTATGTTGAGCCCCAAGATTGTTCTTTCTTCCATTATACTTCACTCCATTTTTTTTTGTCCATTATTATCCCAGGCTCAAATGATCAATGAAATTAGTTAAAATTTCTTTAAGAATGAATATCATGGCTAACTTGCTAAGTTTTGTGATTTTGTCATTATAATACATTTTGAACTGAAACTAGCTACAGAATGTAGACATTCTGTAGCTAGTTGCCAATTCTGCAGCTGTCTTCATGTTCAAGCATGTTCCAGGTGTCCTATCAGGAAAAGCCACACATGGGTGTATTCCACATCATGCCCTCAGTGTTTGTTGCTCACCATGAAGATAGAACAAAATTCTGGACGTGGTTTTGTACGTGGAAACTCACACAAGGAGGCTGACTTCTAATAGGGCAAAGACAGTCCAGATGTCCTTTGTCATTTTACGCTGCCACCTTTAGAGTTCTAGTCCGATTTTGATATGAAAATACAATGATCCCCATGTATCTCAAGTTCTGTTATGAATATTTGCAATAAATGTAACTCGGGAAACCGAGAGAAAGTTCTAGATTTTGATTAGATTTCGTGGATTGACTGCTATATTTCTGAAGTTCGAGAATACTCTGTTTTAAGTTATTTTCCTTTAATGAAGAAGACAACATTTCTTTGAATGCGTTGAGTTGATCTTGAGCTAGATTTCATGCTACTCTAGTGGTAGAGGGCCCCTGCCTCCTGAGAAGCTTTACTTTTGCAATTTAGATAAGTATCTTAGTTCATTTTCAAGTTTTTGAAGTTTACGTTCATAGTTAATTTCATTAATCATTATGGCTATACTTGTTCTAAGAAACTCTTCCAAAAGATCATTACAATGAATAAGAAATGGCTGTAGTGTTATAGATTTTATTCGTAATTCCTTTCATTCATTATCACAGTTAAACTTACTCTAGTAAACTCTTCCAAGATATCATTATGATGACTAAGGCATAACTGTGGAACTATAGGTTTCAGTTGCTTGTTTACACTAAGTAGCATAGCTAATCTTACTCTTAAAAATATCCTCCAAAACATCATAACAATGAGTAGGAAATAGCTGTGATGTCTTAGTTTTTAATTGTATTCGCTTTCAGTTTTTATGTTTGTATTCCATTGCATTGAATTATACAGCCAGGATTGTTCTAACAAGCTCTTCCAAAATACCATTCATGATGAACGAAATAGGTTGTAGAATCCCATAGATTAATTGCATGTCAACTTAGTTAGAGCACTCTGGAGGAAAATTGCATTTAGTTCATGCCCTGTTATTTCATTTCAAGTTTGATAATGGCTTTTTAGTTTAGCACTGTTCACTGTAGACTAGTAGCACCCTAGTTCAGTTCTAGTTGAGCTCACTGTATTTACATTCCAAGTTTAGTTGCCATCCATTGCATTTTAAATTGCATTAGTTGTTAAACTTACATACCACGGTCTTCATTATTTACAAAAATTCTTTTGTTCCAAACCTATATTAACTAATAATCATCTGGACAGAAGATAGTATCAGTCTAAGGCCTGGAGTACTTTTGCAACCTTTTTACCATTTCACAAACAAGCCTTTCCTCAAAGACTATTGTAAAAGGAAATCTATAACTTTTGAGTGAGCTTTAGTGGTGTTAAACTAAGCTGCAGAATAGAATTAGGAGCTAGTTTTAGAGTAGAGATCTTATGATGTTACAAATTTTCTTTTCCAAATATATTTCAACAAACCTTTAATCATGGATGAGATGTTGTATCATTATAAGTTGATTGTTTAATTTTTTAGTTAGGAGAACTTTATTTACACCTAGCTACCCATTTCACAAGCTCTTCCAAAACATCTTTAATGAATGAATTGGACAAGTTAAGTTTATGTTGTGATTTATTCTCTTGAAGTCATTATCAAGCTTTGTATTTTGCTAAGTCATAGTTTAGGTTTGGTTCTGTTTCAGTATTTTCATTTGTCATTTGTCATCCATAATCTAGGCTTCACTCTATTTTTTTAACCAATAGCTTCTTTCCACCAGCATTTAGTTCTTTCCCTTGCAAAAATAAAACCATAAAAACCCAAAAACATCATAAAATGCTAGACACAATGCAGTAAGAAACAAATACCTAAGCACATATAGTGCACCTCACTTCAGCAGTTTACCAACCCTGGTTGACAATTAAATGAACTCAATTTAGGAGACTAGGTTGAGCACAAACATTTTGGTGCCGTTGTCGGGGAAGTGTAACTAGGTAGCCTTGTTTCTTAACTCCAAAAAAAAATGATATGCGTAGAGAGAGAGACTCAAGGGGTAGATTCATAAGAAGCAGAAGAAGAAGTTTGATTCCTAGAACACCACTTGTTTCACCTAGACCAAGAGCTAGTACACCTTCAACTCAGACCTACATTCCATCCTTTACTGATCCTAGACTTCTAAAAGACCTAAGATCAAATATTCCATTAGAGAGACCTTCCACTTCATCCACTGAACCTGTCTTAGAAGAAGATCCAAGGACTCCAGTTAGGGACACAAACTTTTCCACTTCCACAGAAGATTCAACCATGGCAGAAGAAGGGGGAGGAGGAGTTTTTAATGGAGAACACACATTATTTGGAGGGGGTAGAGGTAGAGATAGAGGAGAAGGAGGTAGAGGTATACAAGGAGAAGGAGGTAGAGGAAGAGGTAGAAGAGAAATAGGAAGCTCTTTTGGGTTTCCTATAGTAGATGAAGAAACCAATACAACCATGAATAACATTTCACCCTCTGTCCTTCCAAACTTCTATGGACTTAAAACTAAATATCATGAAACCTTCCTATTTGAATTTGAAGTCCTATGTAGAACTTATGACTACTTACAAGATGCTCAAAAACTTAAACTATTTCCTTCAACATTGAAAGGAGCAGCATTGAAGTGGTTTATGAGTTTGATTAACAGTTCTATTAGGACATGGGAAGACATGAAACAAGCATTTCTAGAGAGGTATTTGGATTATTGTATGCCATTCAATCATAAGGAGGAAGTGTTTACGATGTTATAGAAAGAAGATGAAAACTTGGAATATTTGTTGGAGATATTTCATTACAACATCAAAAGAGAAAAAATGGAAAACTTAGATCAAGACACCTTAAAAGCTCTTTTGTTGAAAACAATTAGGGATGAATGGTTGGATATTCTTAACATGATGGGAAAAGGGAATATATCACAGCTCACATTAACTGAAATATCTGAGTTATGTATCAACCTTTCAAGAGGGAAATTTAAAACTGTAAAAAGTCCAAGAGATCCTGCTCTTGCAAGGGAAAGTAAGTCTGCTTCTGGGACAGTAAATAGGGTAGAAATAGGACATATGCTTGATGATTTCAAATCTGACATCTTAGGGAGTCTTAGTGAACAAATATACACCCTTAAGTTACAAAACAAGAAAAAATTTGAACCTGATGCCTTAGCAATCTTTTGTCCCAAATGTAGAAAGAAACATGCCTTGAGAGAGTGCCCTTTGGATGCAAAAGTTGTAGAGACTTGTGTCATTTGTTCTGAAAAACATGAGACCAAGAATTGTCCTTCCCTTCCTGGTCTCAAAGCTTTCTTTCAAGAGGAAACTCCTACAAATTACACAGAATCTCTCAATTTTGTCTCTAGAAGGCCTTGGAAAGGACCTCAAACACAAGGATTCCATGATCAAATGTATAACCAACCTCCACCAAATTGGAATTCTTGGCAGCAACCTTGGCCCCAATTTCAAAATCAATCTCAAGCTTGGGCACAAGGAGCACAAAATCCCTATGAAAGATACTCTCAGTACTATCAGTATCCACCATCCTATCCACCATACCCACATTTTTATCCTCAAAATCCTCAACAAAATTTTCAAAAAAATCCTCAACAACATCATCAGAACCTACCACATCAAAATCAACCACTTCCATTACCATTTCCTCAAAAACCAAATCAGTTGCCTGCTCAACCCATACCAAACCCCAACAATAAAAATCCTCAGAGCACATACATGATAGAAGGCCAACAGTTTCCAGCTTATCTAATTACTCCTTTAGACCTTAGTGATGTTCAAATTAGGTCTGGAAGAATACTTGAAAAGAGGAAACCTTCTGTGATCATACAAGAACAAAATAACTCTAAGGAAGATTCTCTACGGGTGAATAAAAGTCTTGAGGAAGACACATGTTTTCAGGACCCAAACATTGAAAAATCAAAGCAAAAAGAACCAATAATTTCAACTCCTGTATTAGAGCAGCCATCAACATCTACTTCTACACCTCCCTTTCCAGAAAGATTACAAATTGATAGAGGTATAGAAAAACAAATTATGGTGCCTAATTATTGATTTCCCTGAATGATGCAAGAAATGTTTTACGATAAGATTCCATTATTACAAGCCATCGAAGAAATTCTGATTTGCTTCAAAGACCATAAAGGAGTTGAGCATGAAGAAAACAGGAAAAAGAATAAGAGAGATAAAGAAAATTCAACTGGCAGGAAAAATAGCAGATATCATGATGGGTAAGATTGCTATTCAAAAGTATCTAGACCCAGGAAATCCAGTTGTTAAAATTCACATCAATGGAATTGAAATCCAAAACACACTCATTGATTTAGGAGCAGCAATCAATATTATGAGTAGACAAATCATGGATAAGCTGAGGGCTTCCTAATCTTATTTTTACACCCACATTATTACAATTAGCAGATAGATCTGTGATCAAACCTGATGGGGTAATAGAAGACATTCCAGTGTCCCTAGATTCTTGGGAGTACCCTGTGGTTTTCATGATCCTAACTCCTAAGAATAATCTAGGAGGGCATCCTATTATATTAGGAAGACCTTGGTTAGCTACAGCTGATGCTTTCATTAGTTGTAGATACGGTGATATGTACATCTCTGATGGTAGTTCAAATAAGAAATTCACTTTGTATCCTCCAGCAAGGACAATTACAGATTTAGATGATACTCAATGGATAGAGGATGAAGAAGACTTACAACCTCTCTTCACAATTTCGGAAATTAGTGAAGATAGTCAAATTCTGAATACTTTAGAAAACTTTGAATCCTCTTCGGAACATAAACATGAACCATTTCAAGAAGAATCCAACATTGAGTTTTTTTCATCAAGACAGATGTCTCTTCATTCCATGGATAAATTTGGCAGCTCTACAAATGAGATATTTCCAGGCAAATCTTTAAACATAAACAAGAACCTAGAAAAATCTCAACAAGAAGAGTTAGTCAAGATATTATAGAGACATTCTTCTGCATATGCATGGGAGTACACTGACATGAAAGGGATAAGCCCCAAGACTTGCACTCATCACATCTATATAGAGGAAAATTTTAAACCAATCAGACAACCTCAAAGACGGATGAATCCAAATCTTAGGGAGATTGTTAAAGAAGAATTGCAGAAATTGTTGAATGTCAACTTTATCTATCCTATTTCAGATAGTCAGTGGGTTTCTCCTTTGGTAATTGTGCCAAAGAAAAATGTTAAATGGAGGGTATGTATTGACTACCGAGAATTAAACAAAGCTACTCTTAAAGACCATTTTCCCTTACCTTTCATAGATCAAGTGTTAGATACATTAGCTGGAAAAAAGTACTTCTCATTCCTAGATGGGTTTAGTAGTTACAACCAAATCCAAGTAGCACTTGAAGATCAAGACAAAACCACATTTACCTGTCCTTGGGGTACCTATGCTTACCGAGTATTGCCATTTGGATTATGCAATGCACCTGCAACATTCCAAAGGGCAGTATTAGGAATTTTTTCAAATCTAATACATGATTGTGTAGAGGTATATATGGATGATTTCACATTTTATGGAAACACATTTGAAGAAGCCTTAGAAAACTTGGAAAAAGTTTTAAAGAGATGTCAAGAAGAAAATCTTTCACTTAGTCATGAGAAATGTTTCATGATGTTTACTGAAGGTATTGTTTTGGGGCATCACATTTCAGGGGATGGGATTAGAGTTGATGAGTCAAAATTTGAAGTCATCTCTAACTTATCTATTCCAAGTTGTCAAAAAAATGTTAGGAGTTTTCTAGGATTTACAGGATATTATCGGAGGTTTATAGAAAACTTCACCAAGATAACATCTCCACTCTTCAAATTACTTACCAAAGATTGTGAATTCAAATGGAATTCTGATTGCCAGTTAGCCTTTGAAACCCTGAAAACAAAAATTTCTGAAGCACCTATTTTAAGGGGACCTAACTGGAAGTTACCTTTTCATATCTCAACAAATGCCTCTGATACAGCTCTAGGAGCAGTATTGGGACAAAAAGACCTGATTCCTTATGCCATCTAATATACCAGTAAAAATTTGACTCCAGCAGAGTTAAACTATACTGTAACTGAAAAAGAGTTTTTAGCTGTTGTTCATGCCATAAAAAAATTCAGACACTATATAACAGGCTATGAAACTTTTGTTCACATTGATCATTCTGCAATTAGATACTTAATGAACAAATCAATTACTAATGGCAGAGTCATAAGATGACTATTGCTTTTACAAGAATTCAATATTACCCTTCTAGATAGGCCTGGAAAACAAAACACAGTAGCTGAATTCCTATCTAGAATCCAAAACATCAAAGATGACACTCCAGTTGAAGACCAATTTCCTGATGAATATCTTTTTTCAATTTCTACTCAAACTCCTTGGTTTTCTGACATTGCTAATTATTTAGTTTCAGGAAAATTTCCTTCAATAATGAATGCAAGAGATAAAAGAAAAATCATTTATGACAGTGCAAAATATTCATGGGTTGCTAATGAGTTGTACAAGACAGGTCCAGATTTGATCATTAGGAGATGTGTTCGGGAAGATGAGATGCCTAAGATTCTCAAAGCATGTCATGATGAACCTTGTGGCGGACACTTTGTTGATAAGAGGACAGCTTATAAGATCCTTCATTTAGGATATTATTGGCCATCCTTGTTTAAAGATGCTAAAGAGTATGTCAAAAGGTGTGACAGTTGCCAAAGGGTAGGGAAACCTTCTCCTTCAGGTGAGATGCCATTACAACCTCAGGTACACATTGAACCTTTTGAAAAATGAGCTTTGGATTTTGTAGGACCTATTAGTCCTCCATCAAGACAAAAGAAATATATATTAGTTTGCACTGATTATGTTACCAAATGGGTAGAGGCCAAGCCATTACTTTTTGCTAATGAAGCATCTGTAGTTAATTTTCTTTTTGAGGATATTTTTACTCGTTTTGGTGTCCCAAGGGAAATTGTTACAGATCAGGGAGCTCAATTTACATCAAGGCTAGTGGAACAAATGATGGAGAGGTACAAAATCAGGCATAGAAAATCTACTCCTTATGTCACTACTCACAGGTCATAGAAAAGGCCCTCCAATGTGTGGTACGGGGGATTGTAGGGACGGTGAAAAACTACTGTGTAATAGATGCCCCCTAAAGCATGAGGCCCGAGATAGAGAGGGGTGAAATTATTTATGAGAACGTGCCCAACTGAAAACACTGCCATCGGAAAACCTGCATAGACAAATACAACTGATATCTCAAATACATGATGTGTGGTATGGGCGCAACCATCCATAATAGAGTATACAATAATCAGGATTCAAGGTATGGACGCAGCCATCCAGTAAGGATCAGTAAATAGACTTAGGTATGGTCGCAGCCATCCAATCAATGAGTCATGTAACCAATCATGATAATCCACAAAATCCGCAGCCTAGATTCCATCAGACAAACGCAGGGTCTTGCTCTCCATCTCGACCCGAACAGAGTACAAGTTCTATCATGTGAATAAGTGAGTTGAAGTCGGACATGTAAGAACATTGTCTGATTACCATCCAATGATGAAAGTTGTTAACAGACGCGAGAGGAACCACCAATAATGACAATGGCCCTCAAGGTACTATAAGTACAATCCACGGAATGTGAACATTGAGCTGGCATCGAACACTTGCAGAATCATCTGATCGAAGGTCAATTATGAAAACCTTACGTCAAATGCAAAGAAACTACCATTGAAGCATGCAGGCTCCAAGGTACCTGAAGGGAGTCTCTAGATTAGCTTCTTGGATAATGAGCTGAAGTCGACAGGAAGTGACCTTGATCGAAGGTGGGCCATAGTGTTTCCCATGTCATCGACATGAAACAGAGGAACATAATGTTTGTGAATCAAGATCAGTAGAGAATCAGAGGAGCGTTGAAAACTGCAGAGGTCAACTTCTCTTGAAAATATCAGCGGCACGACATTGGACTTGGCAGTATTTGACATCAAAAGATCTGAGGTCATGATGACAAAGCAAAGAGCAGATGAGCGGTCAAAAAGGATAACCCAAACCCACGAAGGCAAGCAGAAAATTAGATGAAATGTCCTCAACCTGACATGAATGCAGACAAGTGCCATGTTCAAGAGCGACATACTACCGACACAACGGTGATACTGGTTTCATTTTTCCCCACCATTTTTGGCGAGTACCACAATTATTTTTGAAAACAAGCTTGAAGGGGATAGCATATGCTTGCGATATAAGTTTGTCCTTCGGAAAAATCCAACCTAGTACATTTAACGATCCATAAGAAGGAGGAACTCGAGTATCGTGATTATGATGGAATCCGATGTCATCAGGTTTTAACGAGTTTGAAAAAGGGAGAACTCAGCATCTTTTCATGCTTAGAGAGTTTGAAAAGACAACGGAAAAGAAAACTCCAACAATCCCTTTTCGTAGATAGTTCCTCAGATCCGAAAAGGTAGAAAACTGTGTCTGAGAAAACATCCTAGTCGCGATAGGCTAGGGTATTCCTTTTTCATAAATAATCTATCCCAACCCCAAAAAGGGGTAAACGTATACTAGGCAGCTGTCATTTCGTAGCCAATTTAACAAGCTCAAAACGACAAGTGACTCGGAAATATTTTCAGTTTTAGAGAGTCAGAAAAGAGCTAAAAGTTGACTCCTCCTGGAGGAACGAGTGGTATAAAGGGTAGCAAATGGTTCCGATAATGGCGGAACTGCTAAAAAAAAGTAAAGTTCAAGAGGCTGGCTAACAAGACCACTCATCGCAGCAGTAACTCTGGAATGGGTAAAACAACCAAGTGAAGGCATATGATCGGCCAAGCAGATAGTGATGATGGAGTGAGAAGACCAAGGCTCATCTAGAAAAATAGGCTGATAAAATGGCAATCACAAGAGGTAAAATTGGAATGGTTTCATTTTTACACAAGCTTGAAATCAGGAAACTCTGCTTGAAGTTTGTTTCATTTTTACACAAGCTTGAAACAAAGATAAACTATGCTTGAAACCGGTTTCGTTTTTACACAAGCTTGAAACAGAAACAAACTATGCTTGAGAAAGTAAGCATGCCCCCAGTAGAGTGAATCAATTCGAGGTACATGCCCCCCAAGCTTCAGTCCATATGAAAAAATATGGAGTGAAGGTTCAAGTTACGAGATCAAGAGAAAGACTCAACTGGGATTTTACGAGATCTTATCAAAGACTTGAGTTGAACAGGAAAGTGTTTCATTGTTTTAACAAGGTTGACACATTAAAATAACTATCCTCATAAGAGCTTGTTTCATTTTTTAAGGAGCTTGACACAAGAAAACCAACTCTGCTCCGATGGTCTTGTTTCATTTTTTAAGGATCTTGGCACAAGAAAATGAACTCTGCTCAAATAGACCTTTCATCATAATGAAGAAGAAGTCATGGCTTCCAAGAGTTCCACACTGGATGGGAGAACAACATCTCGGAAATCAGGACCCAATGCCCCCAACACTCTATGTACAACAACATTGTCATTGAATGCGGGCACGAGACAGGTAGCCACATAATTAAAATGTGGCGGGGATGACACAACCGGCGGATAAAGATCCGACAGAGATGATGGTGGATTAGCTGCCATATTGGAACCAAAGAACACAAGCTAATCGATGGTCACGATCTGACCTAGGTGTGGAAAACACATCACACGAAAGAGGGAGGAGACAAGTGCTCCCATGGCATAAGTATAATCACGGCCCAGGAGTAAATTAAAGTCCAAGGGGCCAGGAACAACCATCACGTCCATATGGATAGTTTTCCCTCCCAAAGTAACAGGCAACTTCGGAAGGATCCCTAATGGTTGACTAGTGCCTCTATTAAAATCCAATAGATTCTAGATAAAAGGCACAAGCGGTGGCGAACCGAAAGCTTACCAATTAGTTGAGGATAAAATACTAACAGACGCGCCTTCATATATAATGGTGCTGGGTATGACCAGACCAAAGGTATGTACCTTTATCTTGAAAGGCACATAAGATGGAAGGCGGTATCCCGCAAATCGATTCCAATCAAAGGAAGTGACCAAACTACTCGAAGGGTCTATCATCGAATTGAGATGGTCTTCCCCTGGTGTTACACAAGAAGAAAGAGCATCCTCCACGACCTCCATCACGGAGTTGGGAAGGGGATCCTCTGGGACCTCCATCACGGGGGTGGAGGAGAAGCTTCTTGAGGTATAGGGACAGGAGAATATTTATCCAAGTCTGAAGAATCTGAAGAAACAAGAACAACCTGAGGGATGTGAGATCCACTCTAAATGGAAAGGACCTGGTGCACCACAGATGGGGCCAGCTCAACCGATCCCACAACTAATGGTTGGTCAGGGATGGATTCATGAATTTGATTTTCTAGGGGAGTGGGATCAACCAAGGATGACTCTTGACCAATCGTAGGATCAGCTAGTGGAGGACTCAAAGAAAGCCGTTTATAACCAGTCGGGAGGCATGGTGCAGAAACAATTGAGTTGTCCAAAACTCGTTTGGCTTCATTCATATACGGACAAAGGTGAATGGGATGATTCCCTTCACACAACTTATAGGGATTGGTGAGCTTACCCTGAAACGTAAGAGCTTTACTAGCACCAGTTGAAGACGTGCCCTCAACTTGACTCCCAGAAGCCAAAGGCAATGGTGGGCGACCGTTGGACCATACTTCGAGCACTTTGGGAATACCAGAGCAGTCTCGAAGAAGATGGTTTCCCTGACACAACATGCAAGAGAATTTTACTTTTCGCGAAGGGTTGGAAGATTTATCAAGAGAAGATGTTTGAGAGGCAGTAGCTGTAGCCTTAGCCTCTCTCTTGTCAGACTTCTTCTTCTTTGTCTTCTTCTTCTTCTTCTTAGCCACCTGGTTACTAGAATCCAGAATTTCACCAGGCGAAGTAGAAGAGGAGGATGAATAAATGGGCGAAGAAGGGGAGGGGTCCACTTTAGAATCAACATGATGTTGTTCAGGTGGAGGAGATGGTTGAATAGAGATTGAGGCATTCGAGACCACCGAGGTTTAAAATAACCAAACAGGAAACCCAACAGTTAACCCAGGAAGGGACAACATTGCCATGTAAGGAGCGCCAACATTTCCAAAAGGAGGAAAAGGACCGGGATTCCATTCGGAGGGGATTCCTTGGTTGGTGAACTCCAGAAAAGTTGCCTTAGGAAACGAACCAAAACAACACCCTAAGAAAACTAACTTTAACTAGGAATTTTTTGTGGGTAGTTAATTTTTAAAACATTGAAACAAAACTCTACTATTTCATATTTTAAGAGTCAAGAAACAAGTAAAATATGACTCTATCTCTTTCAGTTTGGAAACAAACGTGAAAGGACAAGTGCTTGATGATCTTTTCAAATTTAGGGAGTCAGTAAAGATCAAACTGACTACTCTGGTAATCTAGGTAAGAGGTGTACCAAGTTTCCGTGAACTGCAATATACACGTTGGTGATCAAATGAAAGAGAAATGACCAAGGACTTTCCGTACGTGTAGGTAGTCTCCCCGAATGTTGTGTTCGGTGTATCGCAGTTACAAGGCGGCAGACTCGGCTTCCTATGGATAACATGATTGAAACTTAGTGGGGTCTCCCGTTATATACTCGATGGTATGGGGAGCACAAGTCTGTAATAGCACTGTCTAAAGCTAGATGGAAAATGACAGCTACTAGGTTTGAAGACGCCAGAACACGTCTCTAGCCTAGACCACTAAAATGTTTGCGTTAAGTTCCAATGTTTCCTTAGGTTCATTCAATAAATTTTAAAGTTGATCTTCAATTATGTCTCGGTTTCAAGGCCCTACCACATGTCATCTAACAATCTCCTATATGCAGCTATATGAGAAAATAAAATTTTCAATTCGATGAATGCTATCTAGTTAAGGGAAGAGCTTCAAACAATGATGCAACAAACATCAATACTGAAAACGAAACTTTTTCCAAAATAGATAACTTTCACTATCCAAAAGTACTCCCAAACATTCAATGATGCAAATAATGGAATGTAATATATGCAAAATCCTCTTTTTCAAAAACTATGCAATTGTAATCTATGCACAATTTCTTTTTCTTTTCAAATGGTAAGAATGCACTCAATGCATTTTTTGATGAAACGAGAATCTACTTAATGCACGCTTTTAATGAAAGAGAATGCACTCAAAGAGATTTTTAGCTTTCAATCATTAAACAATGTGATCTAAGTGTTACACTAAAATCTGTCATCCTAACATTTTACCATGAGTATGAGCTCATTATTACTCATACTTCCTCCTTTTGCAAGTCCAACATATCAGCTCCTCATGTCAAGCTTCAAAATCAGAGAAAATTCCCTAAAATCCCTTAAGAATTGCCATCGCACTTTCTCTATGCATTCCCTGCGGTCCTGCACCTAAAGGTCAGCATGCATGCGGAACCATAACGCACGTTCTTTTTGTAATGGGTGTGGACCTCTGTAAAACATAAAAAGGCGAGAAAGTGAAGATAAAAAGTGAATTCCAGGTGAATTCTAGAAGATTCTAGATGGGAATTTTCAGGAATGGATACGCTTTAAGAAGGTTCATGCATCCCTCACTTGATGGAGCTAACCCCTTGATGTAAGGAGCTAATCCCTTTGAAGAAGGATTCTATCCCTTCATATTTGGAACAAGAAACCTCCTCTTTTCCACTATAAAAAGAGGCCTTGGGTAGCCTCAAAGGGAGTTCAAGCTGAAGATATTTGAAGTTAAATGTTGTTGAGATTCAGTCTCAATTAACTAAGACTTTCTGTGAGGTTAAATCACTCTTTCTGTGAGGTTAAATCACTCATCTCTATTTGTCTTGGTTCAAAGAGTGCAATGCTTGTCAAATTAGAAGAGATTCCTGCTTCGGACCCCAGGAGGACCTGCACAACATCAAGGCACAGGTTGTAAAGGTTTTCTTTTATTTGAAGTTAATACAAATATACTCATTTCTCTCATTAAACTGTCTATTCATGGTTTATTTCATAAATTCCTTGATCATTATGATAAGTATGGTTTATAATAATGTCTATACAGGTGCTGCGTAATCTTTTTTCTTGTTTTTGACTGCAGATTCACGAGGAACGTTCTTTCAAGTGCACGGGAAGGACTTCAACGAGATCAAGCAAGCGCTGGATATAAGGTAGGCCTTACACCTATATAGTATTTTTATGAATCTTGTATGCTTAGAGAGAGATTAGTATAATTGGTTGTTTGTTGCTAGTTACTTTTAGTACTAGAGAGATCGGTCTTGTCCACAAGACGGATTAATCTACACAACAAAATGGCGACTCCGCTGGGGAAAGAACTTGTTGTTTTTGGTTCTCTTTTATTTTTGATTTGAGGAAACATTTTTTCCTGATTTTTGATTGATACACATCTGTCTGGGTACTTTAGATTTTTTCTTGTTTTTCAAAATTTAGAAGTATTTTGAGTTTTTCTATAATTTTTCTTAGGACCACACTCTGCCTAACTTTGACAGTGCGGGCAGGTTCGCACGTTCTTTACAGAACACAGTGCGGGACCGCACCTGTCAACACTGGTTGCCTGCGGACCCTGTAAAAATTTTAGAAAATCTCTAGGTTTCTTTTTCTAGTTTATTTTTAGATCTTTGGTTTCTGCCCAGACTGGTTATTGTGTCTATCAAGAATTTATTGTGAATGAACTCCAACAGTGTTAATGTTTTGATGATTTTCTAGAAGATTTTGCCGATTGGATTGTTTTTCCTGCTTGGTCTTTGTAGTGATTCGAACTTTTGACAATTTGCAGTATCTCAGATTACATTGATCTCTTTTTGTCTTTTGAATCCGACCTGATTGTGAAAACATCCTATATTGAGAAATTAAGCCTTTTGTTTCTTTGCAAATCTTCGAAAAAAACTTGGTTCAAAGTTTTGAATTTCATTTTTGTAAAAACATATTTTGAGTGTTTTTGATCTGTTTGTTATCTGAACGAATAGATTCTTAGTTTGCTGAACAACTAAGGAAAACATTCATAAAAAAAAATCTAAAAAGCTTTTACTCAATTTAGATCATAGATCTTAAGATTAGATTTTGTAGTTTTGATTAGTTTTAGTTTTGTAGTTTTCTTTCGAAGAAAAATTGTTTTGTAGCTTCTAGTTTGGAAAAGAAAAGGATTTTTCTTGTGAGCTTTGATAGTTTATTGAAAAGAAAAAATAGTTTCTTTCAATTATTTTTCGCGTTTAAAAGAGGAATTTAAAGGATTGCATTCTCTAACTCTTTCTTTAGATAGAAATTTCATTGAAAGAAAAAAGACTTGAATATCACCATAGGTGCATTTTAGTGTTTTTTTGGAAGTCGAGTCTTCACACCATCCAAAGTTTCACTTCCACACCCATTGACTTAAGAAACAACTCTTAAAAGTAACGCTTAAATAAAATTCATCTAGTAATCTTTTTATTTCTAGGGCTCTTATCACCAACATAGCTTAGGCTAGTATCTTGGAGTAGGGAGTAATTAACTCTCCAAGATAGCTAAAACAAACAAGTAGATAAATCTTGCGGTAGGAAGAATTCCAGTTGTTGCATGTATGCTCTGGGAAGCTCCTCTTAAAGGAGTTAAGCACGAGATCATATTTGAACCAGTGGGGTAATCAATCCTTCCTCATTGGGAACGATAGAAGATATACACGTATTAAAAACGGTAAACCTCGGATAGACCATTGTCGAGGAGCCAGGGGTCACTTGTCGGTAAACCTTGGATTCTGTTCAAGGAGCCTTCAAGGGGATTGAGCTTTTTTACTCTGCCCTTGCGTGTGTGTCGGATCGTAGACTGTTCCCCCAGGTATATTTGTTTCAGTTGGTAACCTTAGAGGCCATAATATTTAGGATTCTTTCCTAAGGTGACAGTGGAGGGAAGATCCCACTGTACCTGGAACAGACGTCGACTAGACTCACTTGGACTCTCTGGGGGGTTCTCTTCACTCGAGATGGTTATGTGAAGAAACTTGTGCTAGTCTGTTTCATTAAGCAGGTTGTCGGGGTAACTGTTCCAACCGCCCTTTTCGTGTTAAAACTCTACTAAGTTGGATTTCATCACCAACTAGTGATTTTAGTACGGAAAGTTACCTGTTTGTGTGTGGTTTGAACTCTTAGATTTTTTAAGCGAATGATTCAATTGTTTGTTTCTTAGAGACTTTAGGTGTTTTCATTGAAATTTTTCTTTGTTTGCGTGTGATTAGATATTTTTTAATCGTGGCGGAATTGCCGAGACAATCCCGGAGAATACAAGGAAAACCTCCTGAATATTCACCAGGACAACTTGAAGGGCTTCGAGCTCTGGTACCACACAGTAGCCGTAGACTTAGATCAACAGAAGTTGAAAGCTCTGCTATAGTAATACATCCTGATCATCAAATACCTACAACAGAATACATTCAAGAACCGATTTCAGTTTCTGAAGTTACTGAAAATATTTCTCCTTCTGGTGAATTATCTGACGAACCTGAAATCTCTGAACCTGAAACTAAATCTTCTGTGTTAGAAACATCCTCAGGATTTATCTCACCAACTTCTAGCAATCCAGGTTCACCTAGGGTAAGAAATATCATTACAGAAAATCTTCCCTCTGGACTTATTTCTATTGAAGAACTTACTAATCCAGACGAAGACATATCTCTTCCCAACTCCCCTCAATCGTTAAATCTTAGGGAGCGTGAATCTATTTTCTACAGCCCCATTCGAACTAATCCCTGGTATCTCTCTTTAACAGATTTTTTTAGAGAATCCAGGTCTTGCTTTTTATCCACCTCCAGTTCCATTTCATCCTACACCTAGAGGTTATTATCCATCATCTATTATGGCTGGAGAGTCATCCATGTTTTCTCAAATGCCTGAATCATTTTTACATGGTGGTCCTTCTATTCCTTCGGGATATCAGTCTTTGTCTGGTACTTTCTCGGGAGCAGCTCCTCAACCCATCAAAAATGTGTTATCAGCTGGTCTTGATAGACTTAAAATTGAAACGTCGAATGCAGAGCAATTTTTTATGATGTCTGGTAATATTCCTAATTCTCAAGTTCAAGGCAGTTAGTTACCGCCTGGGGGGCAACCTCAAGGTAGTCAGTTACCACCTGGGGCACAACCTAAAGGTAAATTTTTCCCAGGACAAACCATGGATCCATATTGTTTTGGGGGGCAACCCCAGGGATAGTACATACCTCAGGGTTACCAACCTCAAGGACAGTACATTCCTCAAGGTCAACCCCAAACTCAATATGCTCCTCAGGGTCCTCAACAACCCCAACTTCAGTACGTGCCTCAAGGTTATCAACCTCAAGGACAGTACCCAATGCAAGGTTACCAACAGCCTTCTGGTCAACCATCTGTTCAAGGAACCAGAACTTTACCTTATTATCAACCCTACATTCAACTAGGTTTTGGTCCTTACGTTCAACCTTCTACGGGACAATACCCCGGAATGATGGTATGGGATCCATCCCAATATCAACAGCCTTTGCAGCCTAATGTGCAGTTACCTTATCAACCTGGTCAGCCATTGGTTTCTGGTTCTACTCAGCAACCTGTTCAACCAGCTATTCAAACTCCTGCACCTAGTTCAGTTCAGCAGGCTGGGCCTAGTACACCTCAGACTCCGCCCCAAACTGCTGCAACTGCTGCAACGCCTGTTCAACCTGTCACACCTGTTTCTGGAGTATCTGTAGCCCCGAGTTCGGCTATCCCTGTATCCGTGCAAATCCCTCAAGTCTCTGTACCTCAGTCAGGACCCTCAGTTCAGACTACAGTTCAGATGCCTGCAGGACAAACCGGTACAAGTACAGTTGTTACGAGTCAACCTCAATTTACTTATCAACCGTACCAGGGATAGCCACAATTCGGTCCCTATGTACAGAATCCAAGCTATCAACCGTACCCTGGTTATACTTATCAACAACCTCAGTATGGTCCGATTCATCCTGGTTATCCGGGAGGTTATACGATACCGAATGCTAATCCAATTCCTAGTTATCCTGGGTATCCGCCTCCTGGATCTGCTTTGGCTTCTCAAGGTTTTCGTGACCCTAACCGTCAATTGCCATTTATCGCAACTTTGGACTTACCTGATTTGACGCGCCTTACAAATGATCCTATTTTTTGTTATCAGAATTGGCCGTCAATGCCTCATAAGTTGCCCAGTGATATACCAAAATTTGAAGGTAAGGCAGGAGAGGATCCATCAAATCATGTTATGACTTATCACCTTTGGTGTGCATCTAATTCAATTATTGATGATTCGATTCGCTTACGTCTTTTCCAAAGAACCCTCATAGGTCTTGCAGCCAAATGGTACATTGAGTTGCCACGAGGCTCGTTTCATAATTTTAGTCAGTTAGAAACATCTTTCCTAACTCATTTCCAGTTGCCTGTCAGATACGACAATGGCACAGAATTATTAACTTCGCTAAAACAATCTACGTCCACGTATATTTCTGATCATATTCATGAATGGCGACGTAGACGACGTTTGGTGAAAGTTTATATTCCGGATCAAATTTTGGCAGAATTGTTTGTTAAATCATTATTACCCAAGATCACTGAAGATGTAGCTAAGGCTGGTGTTATTACTGAAGAGAAAGTAATTTCTCAGGCTCAGTACCTAGACCTCGTTTATACGCAGTCAGGTACTCTACATGAGAAAATTCCCGATCTTCCCAAACAAGGTCAAATAGCTGCTGCTCCTTCAGGGTCTCATGCCGCTGACGGTATGATTGGTACAGTTAGTTCTAAAAGTAAGAAGAAATCCTCAAAGAATTCTTCTCCAATTATAACTTTACCTGATTCCCCGAAAGGAGAATCCTCTCCCGAAGTTTCCGCCGACATTCATGTCGTTGAAACATCTACGGCAAAATCAAAATACGGTGGTAAAAAGAAGGGGAGGAACAAAAACAGAAAGAATTCGAAAGAAAAAATAGATAAAGATGAATCCAATGACGAAAAACGTAAACCTCGTTATCCTTGCTTCATTTGTGAACAAGATCATTTCACGAAAGACTGTCCATATCGAGAGGAAGTTACGAAACTCGTTAAAGGATCCCAACAACCTGCTGTCTTGAAGGATCCCTTTCCAATTCAAGATAGTAAGATGATTGGTTCTTCCTCGACTACTTTAGAAGAGCCTATTATGATGATGTCTCATGTACGGATTGCGACGCGATCGCAGGATTACGGTTCTAAGAATCCCGTCGATGGCAAAGAAGGAGAGTCTTCTAATGCCAACACATCAAATACAACTCCTCTTGTTTCCAGTCCGTTACAGATCGAGAAACAAAATCCAGACTTGATAATCAAACTGCCTGCTAAAGGTGTTCTTCGTAAATCAGATTTCAATCCACATGCGAGAGCTGCTCAGAATTACAACATTGTTGAAGATTTAGCTGTTTCTCCTTCAGCAATGTCAGCTTTGGAAGTGCTGCAATCGTGTCCAGCACAGCGTAAATTATTATTGTCTGCCATAGGAGATGTTGATGTTCAGGATTCTAACCTTATAATCTTCGATTTAGAAACTAGTACACCACGTCTTCCTCACCAAATGGCTTTCCAGATTCCAGTGTTAGTAAAAAACATACCTATTTTTCAGACTGTGGTTGATGAGGGAGCTTCAACGTGTATTATGTCGATTCAGTGTTGGAAATCTCTTGGTTCTCCTACACTTAACCAATCTCCAGCGATTCTAAAAGCTTTTGATGGTTGAGGTTTTCAACCTTATGGTATTTTGCAGGATTTACCCATAGGGGTTGAAGGAAAAATCGTTAATCTAGATGTGGAAGTGGTTGATGCCCCTCTAGATTACAACCTTCTTCTGGGTCGTAGTTGGTCCTACGCTATGACTGTTGTTGTCTCTTCAGTCTTTTGACTCATTAAATTTCCATATCAAGGAAAGATCATGACAATAGATCAGTTAATTTATTTCTCGTCCGACCCAGCCTCTACAGAAACAATCCAGCATGTTGGTAAAACGGCTATCCCTTATAAGGATGTTGGAGTAGGCTTGATTAAAGATGCTGGTTTACTAGGAACTTTTTCCTTTCCTCCTCCTAACGTATCGCCTTCTACTGAAACTATTCATATGATTTCGTCAGACACTGTTATGTTTGACGATCCTTGGATTATTCCTTCAGAATCCGAGATAGATTCATTTAATGGCGCGATGCCTTTGAGTCCATTTTAAATTCCGTACCAGGCTGTACAGTCTTTTTCCGACCCCTCTTCAACCGAAACCGATCCAATGAATGGGATCCAAGAGGAATCGCTTTCCATATCTAGTTCAGCTACAACGACATTTCCCGAACTTGTTCATACAGATGAGCAAATTCGTGAGTTTTTGTCTGTTGATGATTTACCATGGGAAGATCTACATCACCGATCTTCATTTTTACCTGAATTAGATCATTTTGAAAATGATTTCGCTTCAATTTTTACTGCTGAATGTGCCAAGGAACCTCAGAATCCATTGCAAAATCCTGATTCTGAGTTAAATTTGGAAAATATATCTAGAACGGTTCCAATTGACATTTCAGTAAAACCAGGAATAATTGAAAACATTCATATAGGTGCTTGTTGTTCAGACGAAGAAATTCAGACTTATAAAGCCCTATTTCAAGAATTCCGTGACGTGTTTGCCTGGTCTTATGAGGAAATGCCAGGAATTGATCCATCGATCGTAGTACATGAAATCAAGACTTACCCGGATGCTAAACCTGTTCGTCAACGATTACGTCAAATACATCCTAGAAAAGTTGCTGCTATAAAAGCTGAAGTTGAAAAATTACTTCGAGCAGGATTCATTTATCCAATTCCTTTAACGGATTGGGTATCGAATATTGTTCCTGTGACTAAAAAACAAGGAACAATAAGAGTATGTATCGATTATAGGGATATTAATCGAGCGTGTCCAAAAGACAATTATCCAACTCCCTATATCGATCAAATAATCGATGATTGTGCTGGTAGCGAATTATTCTCCTTCATGGATGGTTTTTCCGGCTACAATCAAATAAACATACTCCCTGCAGATCAACCCAAAACAGCTTTCATCTATCCATGGGGAACGTTTGCTTATTGTAAACTACCTTTTCGACTAAAGAATGCTGGAGCAAATTTTCAACGGGCTATGTCTTATGCATTTCATGACATTAAGCACATTGTTCAGCCATATCTCGATGACTTACCTGCTCATTCATTACGCAGGGCCGATCATCCCACTCATTTACGAGCAATTTTTATGAGATGTAGGCATTATCGGATAAGGCTGAATCTGCATAAATGTGTTTTCTGCGTAGAATCGGGTCGATTACTAGGATTTGTTGTTTCGAAATCAGGCATTCGTGTCGATCCATCAAAGGTTGAAGCTATCATTAAATTGCCTCCTCCTTCGACTTTACACCAACTCCAAAGTTTGCAGGGGAAAGCAAACTTTTTACGTAGATTTATTCCTAACTATGCCGAGCTTACAAAGGGTTTTACCTGGTTGTTGAAACATGACATTCCTTTCTTTTGGGACGAGATCACTGATCGATCTTTTGATGCACTCAAACACGTGTTAACCCATCCACCATTATTGCATCCTCCCAACTACAACCAAGATTACATTTTGTATCTCGCTGCTTCTCATTCCACTATTGGGATGGTACTAGTTCAGGAAGATGAATCTCACAATGAACATGTGATTTATTATCTTAGTCGAAATCTGAATCCAACTGAAATCAAATACACACATGTGGAGAAATTGGCCTTGGCAGCTGTTCAAGCTGTCCAACGTTTCAGACATTACATCTTGTTACGTAAAACCACGATAATTTCTAATTGCAACCCTATGATGTATATCTTGACCAAACAATTGCTAGGGGGCAAATATTCCAAATGGATAGTTATCCTGCAGGAATTTGACTTGGAATTTGAAAAATCCAAGGCAAAGAAATCTTTGGTATTTGCAGAACTGATGTGCGATTTCCCCTCTATTGATATTGAAACAGTGGTAGAAGAGTCCATTGCGGATGAATCTTTGTTTCTTATCAGTACACTTGATCCATGGTATGGGGATATTATTGTGTATCTCCAAACCCAATATTTTCGGCCTAACATTTCACAAACTCAGCGACGGAAAATACACTTCCAATCCCAGCAATATAATATCATTGGTGATACACTTTATCGACGGGGAGCGGATTCTATTTTCCGACGTTGTCTAACTCATTAAGAAGCTGAGAAGGTTCTAAATGACTATCATTCTGGAGCATGTGGCGATCATATGTCTGGGTATGCCACCGCCCAAAAGATATTGCGTGTAGGTTATTTCTGGCCAACGTTGTTCAAAGATTGCATTTATGCGGTTCGGAAATGCCACAACTGTCAAATTTTTTATAGAAAAATGCGCGTGCCACTCTCTCCTCTTCACCCTATAATTGTTGTTGGTCCTTTCGCAAAATGGGGTATCGATTTTATCACATGTAACCCTCACTCGGCCGGGGGGCATGCCTATATTATTCTCGCAGTAGATTATTTTACAAAATGGGCCGAGGCGATGCCTACATATTCAGCTGACGGCAATACTGCTGCAACATTCGTATTTAATCACATAATTTCTAGGTTTTGTGTTCCTCAAGCTATTATTACGGATCATGGAAGTCATTTTCGGAATATCATGATGACTGAACTAACAGAACAACTTGGCCTATGCCACGATAGTTCCACTCCGTACTATCCATAAGCAAATGGTCTGGTTGAAGCCATTAATAAAGTTTTAGTTACCATGATTAAATGAATCATTGGTATTCATAAGATGAATTGGCATTCCATGTTATTTTCAGCGCTTTGGGCATATCGAACCTCAGTCAAAACATCAACGGGTTTCACTCCTTTTCAACTGGTTTACGGTTTGGAAGCTGTGTTACCGATTGAATGCGAAATTCCATCACTAAAATTAGCCGTAGAATTACTTCCAGCTACGTCTGAAGAGGAAAAACGTTTCTTGTACTTAGCCCAATTAGATGAGAATCGACGAAACGCTGCAATAGCAAACGAGGCTCATGTTAAAAGGATAAAAGCTCAGTATGATAGAAATGTGACCCCTCGAAATTTTTCAGAAGGAGACCTAGTTTTACTTTATGATCAAGCTAACGATAAGCTAGGAGCTGGGAAATTCGTGCCTATGTGGCATGGTCCTTACATTGTGAAACAAAAGTTAGCAAAAGGGGCCTATGAGTTGATAGATTTTGACGGTGTCCCTTTGGATAAACCCAGAAATGGGCTTTATCTAAAGCGATATTATGCTTAAACAAGGTGTGGAGATTTTTGTTAGTTTAGATTTCTTTACTGCTGGTGTGTTTTAGATTAGAAAAGTGTGCCGAGTTTAGAAGTGTGTTTTGTCACTATTACTGCTTATCTGAGTTTTACTCTTGATATTGCAGATGTCGACGTCTCTTCAAACCTACATTGGTTTTGCTGATGGTGCTTGTCATAGTACACAGAACATTTCTTCCACAATTTGGGTTATCTATTCGCCCTCTGACGAGTTAGTATCCATGCATGGGGTAAGCCTTGGTCAAACAACAAATAACATTGCCGAGTATAGTGCAGTGATTGAGTTATTATATGAATCCATATCATTTGGAATTCGGAGTTTGATTGTAAGGTTGGATTCAGAACTTGTTGTATTACAGCTTAACAGGGTTTATACCATTAGAAATCCAGTGTTATTATGGTTGTTTTTGAGAGTTCGTCTCTTGGAACATGAGTTTAATTATATTGAATATCAGCATATTCCAAGACATTTAAATACATTAGCAGATTCAATTGCTCCTAGTATGATAAATAGACATTTTCAATAATAAAAACAGTAAAACAAACAACATTCATATATGTACACAGATAGCTGGAAAAATGGTGATATATCATAGCATAGGAGTGTGTTCAAAAAATATACATCATCTTCGATCATAGGTTGGAAACACCTTATGATCGGAAAAAATGGTAATACAAAAGTCAAAAATCAGTCTACACGATCATCCCATCACTGATGGTGATCTCGATAAGAAACAACCGCCCGGGCCACCCTACATAGGAACCTCCTGAAAGGTCCTGGGACTCCAATCACATATCTCTGTAGCCTGAGAGGAATGTCATTTATACTGGTCTCTGGTATATCTAGAGTCAAGCGCTCTAGATGATGCTCCAAATCAGTCAAAATCTCTACTGATTGGCCTGCTGGGGCTGGTGCGGGCGCAACTGGTTGTCTCCTCTCAAAAGGTTGGAGATGAGCTGGTCGTTGTGGACCCACGTCTGTATTCAAAAAAAAATTGGTTATTAGTTTTCTAAGACGATAAAAAAAAAAAAAATTTAAAAAAATTAGAACTTAGCAAATGTTGAAAAATAATTTTACCTGAATCATCCCACTGTTCCCCTGCAGGGAGAGACATCTCTCTGTCACCGTGGAAATCTATTCCGGCATACGGAAAAGCCTCTATCATGAAAAGTTGGCGATCCAGCCAACGAAAATACGAAGAAATGAATCGTACAATCTCAGTGCCCTCAATAGCATGATGGGCCATCAGCGCGGACCAACGAACCATTCTTGGTTCTCGAGGTCGACCGGCATCAACAGCAATACTTTGTGGAGCTAATATGGGGATCCTCTCTAGAGCAAAAGAAACGACAATGGATCCATATCCAAATTTTTTCAGTTTCCCAGTTTTTGCTCTGGTTAGTTGGCCTTTTACATTGGCCAACACAGCTTCACACCAGTTAAAGATGGTGTCGCGAAAACAGTCCACAGCAACACGCATTTGGGAACCAGTAGCTACATGAAGCGCGACGCTCTCACACAATTTGGTAACAGTAAAAGCTATAACTTTCAACTCAGGACGGATGATATGTTTTATGTCAATCCGTTTGTCCCGAGGATTTGCCAAATCATTGCAAAATTCTAGTTGAAGACTAGCGACAGTCTGGCCACCTGGCCTAGTCCCAAACAAGGATACTTGTTTGCCCCTTTTGGACAAACCAGTCAAAAAGTATATATCCTCCAGCTCAATTTCGAGCCGGTGGCCACCAATGAAGAAGCACTGGTCCTCCACATGCCATCTGTCTACCAACCATGTTAAGAGTTCCACTTGTGCCCTCATGCCAGAGATGGCCTAGAATTTGTATAAGCCACATGCTTTTAATGCCCTTTGTGTGGGCAAATGAATTATTACAGCTTCATCCACTTCCTCATGCTCTCTTTCTCGCCAGATAAGCATCTTGTTAATCCTGCAATACAAAATAAGGCAAGTTAGAATGATATTATTTGAAATTTTTTGGCAAAATAATGAGAAATCATTGTTTTAAAATGGACCGCGCGGGTACCGCACCCGCTCTTTGTAAAAAGAGCGTAGCTCCGCACTCAGACTGTGTAATGGGTGCGGTACCCATGATTTTTTCTCTTTAAGAAAAAATCGGGGTCCGCAGGTAACCTGTGTCCCACCTGCGGACCTCGCGGGCGCATTTTTGAACCCTTTTTTGCCCTAAAAAATCAAACTAAAGCCTAAAAATGAATTTTAAACAGATGAAAAACAAGATAAAGAGGTCGTGGATTACCTGGGACTGACGATTTTCGATTCCAACGGTTGAATTTTCCAGAATCTTCAAGGGAACTTTTTTATCCAAAAGCTTTTTACTTTTCACTCTGGAACTGAACGGTAAAAATGAAATAGAAAAAGTCCATTTTATAAGTTTTTTCGAATGAATGAATTTTTAATTTGTTTATTTTTCACTTTAAAAGGGTATCTTTGAAAGCATTTTTACTTATTTTAAACAGGTATGTGTAATGTTTTGAGTTTTTGTGCAGAAACAGGATTTTTCAGGTGAACTGATCATTTTTCAACAAAGAGCATACTTTTATCACTTTTTCGGACTCTTTCAAAAATTTTACGAAAAAGCGAAACCTTGGAGTCCTCTTTTAAGCCCTTTTCAGACTCTCTAAACATGAAAAGATTGCTGAGTACTTGACTATTCGAACTCGTTAAAGTAAATGAACAGTCGTCCCTTCAGTATAAGTTTATCCCTTTTACGGACTGAAATGGACTATTTACGAAAAAGTAATACGTTGACTAAATCCGGTCAATAGAGTTCTCTCCCGCATTATTTTATCCTTTTTCGGGCTCGAGAGACTAAATTTACGAAAAAGTACACCCATGGAGTTTTCTTAAGTTTTTCTTCTGACTCCCTAAAACTGAAAAACACCGAGTTTCTCCTATACTGGACTCGTTAAAACTTAACAGTAAAGGACCTGTTTAATTTTCAACATGAACGAACCACTCCTTTTTAGGGTTCGAATTTTAAACTAAGTTGGACTCATCCGAAGGATGAGCTTATAATCAAGCAAATGTTATCCTCCTCAAGCTTGTCAAAAATAAAGAGGTACTTGCCAGAAATGGCGGGGGAAAAGAGAGAAAAATGGGCGTGTTTGTTGTATTTTAAATCTTCGAAAACTCAGTCAACCACTCTTGGACACGACACTTTTTATTCACCTGGGTTGGGAAATCCTTTGCCTAACAGTTAATCAAACCACATTGAAATTTTTCAGCCGGTTTTTGGGTATTAGCTTTGGGTCAATTGTCACCAAGCCATCTGCAGTGTCGTTATGTGTCCAAGAGAACAGTTCAAATAAACGATTCATCTTCAAAATATCTGTCATCCATTTTTTACCATCCCTGAGTCAGTCCTTGCCAATATATTTTCAAAACTTGATCTATGATTTCGTGTTGTGGGCTTGCCTACGACAGATCGCTTTCTATCGACATCAGCACATTATCTAGGAAGTTGATCTAGAAATCGTCAGTACCTTGAAATCTGCATGCCTCAATGGCAGGTTTCTCGCCTTCGACGACAGGTTGCATCATTGACCTTCGATCAAATGATTTCATGAGATGTTCGAGTTCAGCTCATTCATTCACATTTCATGGATTGTACTGAGTACTTTGAGAGCCATTAACATTACTGGTGGTTTCTCTCACACTTGTTAACAGTTCACATTATTGACTGGTAATCAAGTGGTTTCTACCATGTTCGACTTCGACACATTCATTCACATGGATAGAATCGTACTGGTTCGAGATGCGGAAATCAAGACCCTGGATCTAGTTTCCACCATCCAGGCTACGAGGAATTTTGTTGTCATCTATACAGTAGACTATTTATAAACAGATGGCTGCGTCCATACTGTGTCTACATATATCTGTACTATGATGTATTCAAAATCATTCTTGTATCAGAACGATTTCAGTTAGTTTATAGTTAGTTTTTATCTGAGTATGGGAATGCCTACCTCAGTGATGACATATACATGTATATATTTTGCATTGAATGTTTTTATAGGTTCCGACTGGGGTGTCCACAGGATGATCTTTGAAATGATAAAGTACCGCACTCTTCATATATGACAGACTACAGCTTCATCTATTCCAGACTTTGCACTTTAGGGGGCAATTTGTTACACTAAAATCTGTCATCCTGACATTTTACCATGAGTATGAGCTCATTATTACTCATACTTCCTCCTTTTGCAAGTCCAACATATCAGCTCCTCATGTCAAGCTTCAAAATTAGAGAAAAGTCCCTAAAATCCCCTAAGAATTGGTATCGCACTTTCTCTATGCATTCCCTGCGGTCCCGCACCTAAAGTTCAGCCTGCATGCGGAACCATGCCGCACGTTCTTTGTGTAATGGGTGCGGACCTCTGTAAAATATAAAAAGGCGAGAAAGTAAATATAAAAAGTGAATTTCAGATGAATTCTAGAAGATTATGGATGGGAATTTTCGGGAATGGATACGCTTTGAGAAGGTTCATGCATCCCTCACTTGATGGAGCTAACCCCTTGATGTAAGGAGCTAATCCCTTTGAAGGAGGATTCTATCCCTTCATATTTGGAACAGAAAACCTCCTCTTTTCCACTATAAAAGAGGCCTTGGGTAGCCTCAAAGGGAGTTCAAGCTTAAGATATTTGAAGTTAAATGTTGTTGAGATTCAGACTCAGTTAACTAAGACTTTCTGTGAGGTTAAATCACTCATCTCTATTTGTCTTGGTTCAAAGAGTGCAATGCTTGTCAAATTAGAAGAGATTCCTACTTCGGACCCCAGGAGAACCTGCACAACATCAAGGCACAGGTTGTAAAGGTTTTCTTTATTTGAAGTTAATACAAATATACTCATTTCTCTCATTAAACTGTCTATTCATGGTTTATTTCATAAATTCCTTGATCATTATGATAAGTATGGTTTATAATAATGTCTATACAGGTGCTGCTTAATCGTTTTGCTTGTTTGTGACTGCAGATTCACGAGGAACGTTCTTTCAGTGCACGGGAAGGACTTCAACGAAATCAAGCAAGTGTTGGACATAAGGTAAGCCTTACACCTATATAGTGTTTTATGAATCTTATATGCTTAGAGAGAGATTAGTATAATTGGCTGTTTGTTGCTAGTTACCTTTTGTACTAGAGAGATCGGTCTTGTCCGCAAGACGGATTAATCTACACAACACTAATTTCAATGATAAATCTAAAAAATACGTTTCAATGCAATGTGATCTAATGCATTTAATGAAAAGAAAACTTTGAAACAAAAACTAAAAGAATGCAAATCTTCTTAATGAAGGATAAAGGCAAAAGGGATGCAAACAAACACTAAGAATGCAATCGTTTTTTTAAACACTTTCTAACGAAATTCCTCAAAAGGCTACAAGACATATGAGGTCAAGCACAAAAAGGAATTCCCAAAGCATGAGTTCAAAACAAGGCATTCATACCCTTTTACATCAAGAAATCATAGAAAGAAGACATTTCAGCTGAACAATGAGAAATGTAATCTATGCTCATATAGATAAAAGACTAGAAGGGAAAGACACAATGGTGAAGGATTTAAGGAAAAAGTCTCAATTTTCACACACCTTGAAATTGGCACGACTTTGTGGGTGAAACTAGGGCCAACTAGCGTGACTTTCTCACTGAAAACTAGCGCCAATGGCCAATTGGCGCTGGTTTCTAACTGAAAACAAGCGCCAATGCCTGAAAATGAAAAAACAAATAATTTCTCCCAACCAAAACCAGACTCGCCACTTCAAGCAAAATCTAAAAATAACCCAGAAGCAAAATTATTGACCAAAAAAACTCCCGAACAAGGGAAAACCCTAGCACCTACAGGAAATGGCGTGACTGTCTGGCTGTAATCAGCGCCAGACAGGGGATGGCGCGGGTGATGAACTGGCAACTTGCACCAATGGGCATGACTGTCAGGGTGGAAACCGCGCCAATCAAGCCAACCATACAAATGACAAAGGAGGCGAACCAGAAGAGCAAATAAATCAATCAAAAGCCAAAAACAACCAAAAGAGAAGAGAGTAACTCCAACTGACTATCCCCAGTATGGTTTCCAATTTTTTGGAGAGGAAAATCCCCTCTACGGACAGAGGCAATCCCTACTAGCCCGGATCGGGTCTAGCAACAATCAGGTCACATAGTGACGCAGGTTCCTAGTTACAAAACGACAAAAAACATAACGAATTACCTACCTCAAATCCTACGCAATGGTCGTTGAATAAAGGATGACGGTTCCCGTCCCTCGCTTGGCAGGTCATGATTCTTCCGCTCGACACGTCTAAACACCTGCACACATGCAAAAGATACAATGATACCCAACGTAAAATATAAATTTTGTAACCATACATCAGTCAGAGAGGATGTAATTCATTGCATCAAGAAAATAGACACATGAATAGAACCATAATCAAAGTCGCTTATCATTAATAAAAACGAGAGAAAGATACAACCCAAATCTCTGATGTTGGATCTTCCTTCGGCGGGGTCGACAGTGGAGCACGTCTCAATGAAGCTCGTCAAAAATGGAACGAAGCTCTCTCTCTTCGGCTTGGCTCTCAAGAGCTGTATGGCTATAGTTTCCTTGCTACAAGTTCAGCTCTTCTGTTCTCTAGTACTACTAGGACTAGCTTGCTAAGGGAAAAAGACAAGCTTATATAGATGGTAGAAGGGGAGTTGGGATCCCTACAATTGTCAGATTGGCCCTATCCTCAAGGAAGCTTCCATGATAGGTGGAAAACCACCTCCCATACATGGAGATCTGGAGCCAAACCTCCCAACTCATTTTAGAGACTCGTTCAGGAGTTTGTTGGAATCAAACTTCCACCATTTATTTTTAAAAAATAATCCTTATTAAGCTTGGCACAAGCGAGACACTGGGACAGAGTGCCAGTTGGCATGCCTTCTATGGTGGATTTTTCCCATTGGCACGAGGGCTGAACGGGCTAGTTGTGCCGAGGCCAAAAGATCAGTTTTTAGGGTTTTACAAGGGAAACTTTCTTCAGAGGAATGATTTTCCTTATCAAGGGGGATTCCATGAAAGTGGTTTCAGGTTATGTCACTACTCACAGGTCATGGAAAAGGCCCTCCAATGTGCAGGACAGGGGATTGCAGGGACGGTGGCAAATTATTGTGTAACACTTAGATATTGAAACTAGCAGCCCACACGTGAGAAAGGTGCACCTGGATACTACTCAATAATAACACTCTATTCAGTTTATCATCATATCACAAATATATAAGTTTACATCATTTTAGGGAGATTAGAGATAACTCCTAGAAAAAAGGAACTAATCCTAATCTAGGATACACACACAACTAAGAAACAAACTCTCTCCAATAATACATATTCTCCATTATTTTCAACTTGTAAATATCCTAAAAGGAAAGCGGATGAAAAAATTATTACAAGTTATGTAATAATACTTGTTGAACATCAGTGGCTCAAGAAAGATATTATTTTCTCAATATTGTAGGTGAAATTGGTGGATGAGTGGCAACATGTACTAAAATTGTTCAAGGTGTGAAGAAAAGTTTAAGTGAAAAAATCAATGCTCATAAGCAAGGAAAGGTAGTCTAAGAAGTGGAAAAAAAAAAGATACACTCATGGGAAGAGAAAATGTTATTAATTCAACATCAAGTTCCTTTCCATCATTTATGGCATCTACAAAAACTTCTATGGCATATGGATAACAAAGAGAACATGTTTTACCATATGTTAATCCGACACAAAAAACATTAAAGAAATCTTGGAAGCCATTGGAATGAAATGAGGTAGATAATGTAGTTTATGATTTTTTCTTTAGTTGTGATATCTCTTTCAACATTATAAAAAACTTTTTATTTCACGATATCTTAAAAATGGTTGTCCATTTTTTTCCCTCATTTGTTCTATAATATCCCAAACAGGTAAAATATGAATATATGTATAATACTATCATTTTTTTTTTTAAATTATCGTTAAGAAAATATGACAATTTCACGAGATATAGGAATGTGACACATAACATAAAATAATACGAAAATTGCAACCACTTATTTCTGTTGATTATTACGAAAAAAATACATGCCGATACAAATAATAATGAAGCCCTTCTTAATGGTATGAATGAATTCTCATCAAATTACTAAGCTAAAATAATGAAACACACTTGTGAACCCTAAATGGATCCATTAAAAAAATTCAGCATTGGGTTTTCGTCTGAGGATCAAGGTAGAACAGATCATGCCAAGTTCTCAACAAATAGACACTAAGATAGAAAAATCGAGGATGATCCAATTCCTTGCTCCTTTCCCCTTTTATAGGCTTGATGGAAGCTCTAGAAATATTTATTTCATTATTTTTCTCTAAAAAAGGAGGGTAAATACCATAAGTAAATAGCATGGGAAAACACCACACGGAAATACCGTTCTTGTAACCTAGGTGCCACCAACACTAGAGGTCCATCTTGACCACATAAAAAAAAGGGAATATTACAAATCCTCCCTTCCCAATATTTATTTCCCTTAAGAAATTCAGAAATGTCTACTAGTATGGAAGTCCAATGTAATTGAGTGCCATATTGAGGTCCTATATGAACCATTGAATCATCACAATATGCCACTCTATTACCCAATCAAGGATAGATCGCCTAATTCCTAGATCCTAGATCAACCTCTGAGTCCAGTACCCATCAACAGATCCACTAGCATGTGAAATTCCCCTTGGATTCCATTCAAATTGTTGATTCCACTTTCCATCAATTGATCCTCCTAGATCCTAATGACACCATAACCCAGCTTCATAGCTAATGCATCATGGTTCTAATTGTATTATGTCCTTGGATAATAATTTCCTCCCAAGAATTATCTCATCAATCGGGTACTAGATCATAATCTCCTGTGTGTACATACTGATATGAGGAACAATCCCAGCATGTTGATGTTGCGCTACTCTCATTTTAATTGGGATACTCCTAAGTTTTCAAATTGTTGATCAACCTTGGCTCACTTCAATACCCATATGTAGGGATTCCATTAGATCTAATTGGAATATTTTTCCATTTTCCTCCAATGCATGGAGGTGTGTTGATAGAGTTTCAAGCTCTATTGATGTATCCCCAAATATGGCTTCTTTGTGACTCCCAAGTATATTACTCTTTCTTTCTTGTGAGGGATTTGAGCCTTTCCTTAACACTATAAAACTTGGCCACTGACTCGGGACATACCCCCATGAGCTCCTCAATTTTCAATTTATCCTATAATAAAATGGCGTGAACTATTCAAATTATTTGGTTCAACATCATAATATTTGTCTTAAATTTCTTAATCTTTTCCCATGAGTCTTGTCCTAGCAATTTTGGTGCTCTGCTGAATGTCTTTATATTTTTTTCCGCTAGATTCCCAATTATCACAGCTCCAACTTCAGCTTTTGATTGTCTCCCTGGAAATGGATCATCCTCAACACTATGTTTTTCATGCTCCCAATAATGTTCATGCTCGTCATGTTGGTTCACTACTACTAGCTCCTCATTCAAGTCTCCCTGAATATCTTCCCCCTAGACTTCTCAATCGATGGAGACAATCTATTGTTCATCCTCTTCGGTTGTCAAACATGGATGCACTCTTATACCTATTTTCTCATATTCTTCATGAACGTTCCCCTTGAAATCTATAGACTTAGTTGTACAAGAAGAATTTCCTCCTTCCTTTCTCCATGCACTTCTAAGTGCTTGTCGTGTTGGCTGATTATTATCGAATTATCCTACAAGTCTCTTTGAATAGCATAATTTTGTTGCTCACCATATAGATTTGATTGCTCATATTCTTCATGTGTGCTTCCCTGAAGATCAATGGACCCAATTATAGAAGAATCCCCATGATCAGAAGGAATCTCCTCCTATTCTTACCTCGTTGTCTCCCTTGTCTTACCTACACATGAATGGTTAGATACCCAAGGTCCCTTGTAGATAAAGTATAAATCTTTTTGTCTTAGCTCATTCTTGATGCTATTTTTATCCCTTTGTTCTTGATTTCACCATCAATCCTTTTCAGCTCCCTTCTAAGTAGTTTAATGTTCTACCTGACCAACCTCTCAACTAATTCATAGGCAGTTGGTAACATGCTAATTTTCTTTCTCCAAATGACCAAGAATTTGGATCTTAGTGTTTTGCAAATGTCAACATCTCCACCTAAGAATATGAACACAAGATTTTTCATGCGTGTTTTGATGTTGTCTGGATGAGATGTTGTAATTCTGGTGTAAAAGTACTAGATCATTTGAAAGATTAAGTATTCAATTCCAAATTCAGCATGAATGTGCCAAAGATGAATTTTTCCATGAGTTCTAAAATTTTGCACCTCTTCTTAAAGGTAGGAAGCATGATGTTGTCTAACCCTTGAAGGGTTTCTACTATCAACTATAATTTCTCCCTCATGATATATTTATTGTAAGGTTATAGTGGTGATGTTAAAGCTATGATATTGTTGAGATAGGAGGATACTATGAACCTAACCTCTTCACAAGGACACTACCAAAAATTGGGTTGTATCAGGGCAAGCATGGATGATTTAAGAACCAAATTGAGTTTATTCCATTTAGCTTATCTCACCTTGGATAGGCATGTGTCTAATTCCTCCAAATTATGAAGGACTATTAGTGACTACGTTCATTTCAACTTAGATCCAAGTATGAAGAGAGTAGTCCCTCTTCCTTATCCTTCCCATGGATGCTTCTGTTGTAGTATGACATGGAATATTTTCGAGATCCTTGCAACTGAGATCCAAGTATGATGTTAGGTACCCATATTACTAGTTTAGTCCCTTATTTATATTAGTGTAGGCCCCTTATTTTTATTGTTGTGCCCATGTAACCCCCATATTATTATTATTGTTCCCTTGCATTATTATTGTTAGGTTGGCTAGGTTTATATTGTGATCCCATGGACCCCTGTATATAGAAGGAGATTTTGTCATTTGTATCATCCAAGAATTGTTCATTTATGTAATGTATTGGAGTTTTCCACCTTGAAGTGGCTTATTTCTAAGGCATTTTTGTAACTGGTTTCATAATATTTGGTATCAGAGCCTTGTATTCTCGGGTTTTGCTACTCCAAACAGGTCATCATGGAATTTTCAATATAAATTATTTTCTATGAAGGTTCAGAAGCTGAAATTTTTAGAACGTGAAGCAGAAATCTTGAGGAATGTCTTGGAAAAGTTTCAAATCTTGGTTCGCAATAATTTTAGAGATACAATCTGTGGGAATTAGGGCTTGTGTGGGCTCCTAAATTTAACCTAAACAAGTCATAGTGGAATTTTCGCAATAACGTTTTTTCTAGGAGGTTTCAGAAGATGAAATTTTTACAGAGAAAAGCCGAAATCCTGAGGAAAGTCATGGAAAATGTTCAGAGCTTTATTCACAATATTTTCAGAGATATGATCTATGGAAGTTAGTGTTGTTTTAGGCTTCCAAATTTCATCTCAAAGAGGTGACCCTAGGAAAATCATCATAACTCTCACTCTAAGCATCAGATTGGAATTCTATATAAAGTGGCTGAAATCACATAGACTGTAGTTTTCCTTGTATCAATTTCAGATCCAAAGGAGGAAACAATGACATGTGGCATGCCGTACAAGTTTTCTCTAGTGAACAAGTCTATAATTAGTTCATTGCAGGAGATTGGGCATAACTTTGTCTTCAAGAATCCAAATTAGGTGATACCTATGGCAATTGAAAGAAGCTTGAGAGGGCTAATACAAGGCCGAATTTCTTATATTGAGGATCCAAAATCACAGAGATAGTTTAGTTTCAATATTGAGCTCCTCAAAATCAATAAAAAGGTGTGTATTTTTTTTTTCAAATTGCATAAGCCTTGTGTGAAAAATCAGTTTGAATTGATTCCAAGGGCACATTGTAGAATAAATATCAGTATTTCGGTTATAAAAGTCCTCCTAAAAATAATTCAACACCCATTAAGCCTTTAGACCACTCTACTATGACTCATGAAGATGAAGAATTGCAACATTCCATACCAAAAGTACAAGAGAAAGTGCACCAAATTTCGCTCTCACAAAGAGAAACAAAAAATGAAATGGAAGCTTTGAAGAAAGGCATGGAAGCTAAGATGGATGGCATGGAAGCTGGCATGGAAGCTAAGATGGATGACATGAAAGACAACATGGAAAACATGAAGAATGATCTAAATGCACACATGGAAGGTTTGACAAAGTTGATACAAGAAATGTTTTCTAATGCCGAAAAGATAATAGAGGAAACTCATGATGAGAACAAAATAAATGTTAATTGTGATTTCATAAAATCTAATTTTGGATGGAATAACCACCATATTTCAAAGATGGATATGAGGAAATTTTATGCAAGGATCCTGTAACATGGATAGTACAGATGGAGCAATATTTTAATCTCAATAATGTGCAAAACACACAAAGGATATGCATTGCAATTTTACATTTAGAACAAAATACATTTGTATGGTATCGATGGCTTTGCTCCCATTAAAAAATTGTCGCTTGGTAAATTTTTACAGAGGAAATGATAGAACATTATGAGGATACAAAGAGCAACACCTTCTTCAGCCGATTGATAAATATCAAACAAAAGGGTTCAGTGGTGGAGCACATTGAGGACTTCCAAAAATTGAATATAAGGGTAACTAATATTCCAGAGGAACACAGGATTGATGTCTTCATAGGGACTTTAAAGGATAAAATCCAACATGAAGTTCGCATTTGGGAACCTGATTCATTGGAGAAGGCATTCAGGTTGGAAAGAAAAATTGAATGTAAAGTTATGGCTATAAGGAAGCCTACCACTCACATCTATAAGGATGGAAGTATTTCTACTCCTAGACTTCCACAACCTACAAGGTTGACACCACAACAATTGGAAGAAAAAAGAGCAAAAGGGCTTTTCTATAGTTGTGATGGCAAATACAGTAAAGGTCATAAGTGTGCTGGGAAGAAATTATTTTACATATATTGTGAAGAGGAGGAAGAAAATGAAAAAGAATCTTAAAAAGAAGAGGATATACACCAGGAACCAACCCTAGAAGAAGAAGAAATGAGTCCGACCATATCGTGTAAAGAATTGGCAAGAATTACCACTCCTCAAACTCTCAAGATAGAAGGACATATCAAGAAGAAAAAGGTAGTAGTGTTGATTGATTTAGGTAGCACCCGTAAATTTTTTCATTGTAAGGTAGGCAAGGAATTGAATTGTTTCTTATACCAAGCACTAGAATGTCAAGTCATGGTTGCAAATGGAGTGATCCAGATTTATGTAGGAATGCCACAAAATAAACACATAACCATAAATACAGAGATTTAGTGCAAATAACACTTCATTTCATTAATATCAAAGAACTGAAATTTGCTTACAGACAGAATGGAAATAAAACTAGCTAGGGCGCTGGTAGGTATCTCTGAGAAGAGATGTGGTGGCTACAGGCCTCTGAAATGAGTAAAAATGAGGCTTGAGGGCCTATTTATTATCGAGAAACAATGGAGAACTCTAAAAATCCAAAAACCTAACCCTAGGAGATGAAGCGCCAAAACTATGGGCCCCGTTTGGGTCAATTGGTGTTTCAACTTCCCAGGGACGTAATTTTTGCATACTATCTCTGTTTGACGCACATGATACATCATTAGAAAGATCAATATGAGGAAGAAAACTTTCGCCATGAATATCCATTCCAAAATAGAATGATATTCGTTGGAGGCGCGATGCCAAAAAATGTCGTTTAGGGCCTCAAAATAGCTCCGGAAGTTTAGGACCCAAAAAACTGCTAAAAATAGTAAGTTGTGCCGAAACTGGAAAAATGAAAGAGACAATGGTGGGGCCCCAAGTGGAATAGGCAGGTGGCCACCAATATCCACCTAGATCATTCTTTCCCCCTTAGGAAGCAATGGTCCACATTGCGTTGAGTTCCTCCATGAGATGAGGAAACTTCTGCTGAACTTGGTCCTTAGTGAACCACTTGCCTTGGTGCAGGAGTTGGCTAGCTTTGACAACCCGATACAGTTGGATATTATTTTGGCAAGTGCTCTTTATTTTCATGTCCATGATACAATCTGTGGTGGCCTGTTCCATGCAGTCTGGGTTTAACTCTATTGGTGTGAGTTGTTCTGCAATGTCAGAGGTGTCCAGTAGAGGTGGGAAGTAAGGATGAAGGCAATCCACATTGAAGACTGGGTGCAGAACAAGGAATGGTGGAATACTGATCTCGAAGGCGTTATTCCCTATAACCTTGGTGATGGTGTACGACCCGTATCGGAGCAGGCGAAGCTTGCGTTGGGGTCCAGTGAGGTGCTCCTTCTGCAAATGTAGCCATATTTTGTCGCCCACCTGGAAGTTGTGTGGCACTCGGTGTTGATCATGGCATTTCTTGTACTTGGCATGGGCTCTGTCCAATATATCATGAACCTGTTAGTGGATGTGTTGAATGTGCTCGATGAAGCTACTTGCTTTGTCAACTTCAGACTGGACATGAGCTGAATTGGCCTGAGTAGCTGCAAATGGTATGGCTACGTCAATAGGACATAGTGGCTGGAATCCAAAGCCCACCTGAAAGGGTCTATGGCTGATTGAACCGTGGAGAGCCTGATTATAACTATGTTTTACATATGGGAGGCTCTCGTCCCATGTGCGTGGATGCTTTGAATTGTACATGCGCAAAATGTGTACAATCATTCTGTTGACGACCTCTGTCTGGCCATCTGTTTGGGGATGGAAAGCTGTGGACTTGGTGAGCTTTGTGTCCAACATTGACCAGAGGCTGGACCAAAATGTGCTGAGGAACCTGCTATCTCGATCTGATATGATAGACTGTGGGATCCCAAAGTGCACCCACACTCATTCGAAGAAGAGTTTAGCAGTGGCTTCTGCTGTGATATTCTTCTTACAGGCCGCCATGATGGCCATCTTCGAGAATCTGTCAACGACCACGAAAACACAGTCATTTCCATTCTTAGTAGAAGGTAGGCCCGACATGTAATCCATGGAGATGGATTCCCAAGGTCGACTAGGGGTAGGTAGTGGAGTATATAGGCCTTTCTTCTTGATGGTCGGTTTGGCAATGGCACAAGCAGTGCAGGATCTGATGTGCTTCTCGACATCCTTTCGAAGGTTTGGCCAATAGAAATACTTCTGTAGTATTGCTACTGTTTCTCGACCCCGAAATGCCCAGCGACTCGACTGTAGTGTGCTTCCCATATCATCTTGGCACGCTCGCTTGAAGGAACACAAAGGTGTCCCAGGTGACATAAAAGTGCATCTTGGAAGTGAAAATTTGGAACTTGCGTGCCCCCCAAGAGTGCCTTGTAAGTGTGGCCGAATTCTGGGTCACTCTCATAGAGAAGCGGCCAATCAGAAGTCTCGTGCCCACAAGAGTTGAGCACAGTGGTGAGCGCCACGATCGGTGGTCGGCTGAGGCAGTCTGCAACATGATTGGTGCTACCCTTCTTGTACTTAATGTTCAAATGAAACTGTTGCAGATATGTGGACCACTTCTGATGGCGATCATTCTGCAACTTCCCTTGTGTCTGTATGAACTGCAGGGGCCAGTGGTCTGTGTGGATGATTGTTTCCTTCCCAAAAATGTAATGCTTCCATTGTCGACAGGCTTGCACAATGGAATACATTTCTTTGTCATAGGTGGGATACTTGCGAACTGTCTCCGACAATGTCTCACTGTGATATGCCACTGGATGTCCCTGTTGAGTAAGAATTGCCCCAATAGCATAGTCAGAGGCATCTGTCTCGATCTCAAATGGCTGCTGCAAGTCTGGTAAGGTGAGCACTGGGGCAGAACAGAGGCGATTTTTCAATTCTATGAACGCCTTCTGTTGAGGTTCCGACCAAAAGAATTTTGCTCTCGCTCCTCCTTTGGTGACTTGACTCAAGGGCCAAGTGATATGAGAGAATCCCAACACGAATCTACGGTAGAAATTAGCAAGACCCAGAAAGTTGTGAAGCTCTGTTATAGTAGTCGGGGCTGGCCAATCCCGAATGACTTGGATCTTGGCTGGATCCACATGCACCCCCCTTTCATCAATAATGTATCCCAGATATTGAACCTGGGTCATGCCAAAAGTGCATTTCTCCAAATTGGCACACAACTTGTGTTGCCGCAGTGTTTGGAGGACTTGTCGGATGTGGTGAAGGTGCTCTTCCCAAGTGTGGCTGAAGATCAGAATATCATCCAAGTACACCACTACAAATGAGTTGGTGAATGGCCGCAAGATGTCATCCATCATCCTCATGAAGGTGGCGGGAGCATTCGTCAACCCGAAAGGCATGACCAGCCATTCGAAAAGGCCTTCCTTGGATTTGAAGGCAGTCTTCCACACATCGGAGGGTTCAATTGGTACCTGGTGATACCCAGACTTCAGGTCGATCTTGCTGAAATATTTTGCACCTTTGAGTTGGTCCAGAAGGTCATCAATCCGTGGGATTGGGTACCTATTCCGGACAGTGATCTTGTTCAGCGCCCGATAGTCAATACAGAGTCTCCACGTTCCATCCTTCTTCTGTACCAACACGATCGGGCTCCCACAGGGCGATGAACTTGGTCTGATGTGACCTTTCTGCAACAGCTCCTGAATCTGCCTCTTGATTTCATCATTTTCCAGAACAGAGCGTTGATAGATCGGTCCATTGGGTAGTGGCGCACCTGGGGTCAGATCAATCGGGTGCTTGACCTGGCAGTGCAGAGGAACCCCTGTGGGTGAGGTGAAGATGTCCCCGTACTCCTCCACGACCTTATCCATTTGTTTTTGTCGTGTAGAGGGGCCCTGTCTGGAGGTCGTGGCCACAGTCTTCTTCTTGCCCTGGGGGCGGATCATCAGGAAAACGAATTTCCTGGTTTGGGAAATGAGTTTACTGCATTGTTTTGCAGTAACCAAAGAGATAGCAGTAGGAGGTGGTACCTCTGGTATCCTATACAACTTATTTCCCAAAGTAACAATAACAGCACGAGGCCGAGACTCATACACAGCATGACACTTCCACAAGTATGGTTGTCCTAATAATACATCAGAAACATCAATAGGAGCAACGTCACATAATACCTCATCCGTGAAGGGCTTGATACTATAGGGAAGGCGACACTGCCGGCTGACGCGGAGATCTCGTCCTTGGTGAAGCCACCCGATGGTGTATGGATGTGGGTGAGCTGTGGTCGGCAAGCCCAACCGCTTCACGGCGTCTGCTGAAATGAGGTTCTTTTGCCTCCCATTGTCGACAATGAACTGTACAGGGGAGCCCTTTACCCACATCTAGGAGTGGAAGAGACGTTCCTCCTCCTCTGGATCTTCCGGTTCCTCCTTCTGGATCTTTGTAGTGGCAACAGTGGCATTGGGCTCCGCATCAATAATCTGTTTCCCTTTTTCATTCCCCTTTTCAGGTTCTGATTCAAAGTCGGAGCATGCATCTGACTTAGAAGCCCTCATCTCGGCCACTAGCGACTGCTTGGCCCGACACTCACTTGTGTTGTGAGTGGAGCTCTTATGGAACTCACACCACTTTCCCGTGTCCTTCTTTGGCTTTGCGGTGTTGTTCTTTGCTTGTGGCTTCGACAGGTTGTCTTGAGTCACCATGCCTTGGCTCTGTCCTTTGTTTTGCGGTTTGGGAGCACCTTTCCCTTGCTTTTGATTCGCAGATCCAAAGTCTCGCTTCTTCTGTTTGAATTTCTGCTCAATCTTGGCAGCATACCGGTATGCCGTACCAAGCGAGGAGATGTCGAGGAACTCCATTTCCTCCTGAATGTATCTGTGCAGACAACTGCAATACTTTAGCACCAGATGTTTCTCTGAATCTTTGATACCCAACTTGGTGCATAGGGTATGGAACAGATTCATCAGCTCATGCACATCTTGATCCCTTTATTGCCGCAGTGTGCTCCATTGTATGTACTTGTCCTCATAGCTCCCCATGGGATAGTATTGCTCCTTGATGACATTTCAGAAAGAATTCCAAGTGGGTACGGCTGAGAACAGAGAGGGTTCTATCTCGTCCTTTTTCTCACAGTGGGTTTACCACCAATCCTTGACATGGGGGGCAGCTTTGAGGAGTGCAAAAATAATCTTCTCCCTGTCGGAAAAGTCATGAAACGAGAAATATCCCTCTAATATATTCAACCATCTATCTACGACATCTGCATCTATTTGACCCTCAAATATGGGAATGTCAAAATTTACTTGTACCTTAAAAGGAGTCACACCTCCAGAGTGGCTAATGGATGCAGATGCGTCGCCGGTGGGAAGTCGTTGAAGGATCTGGGAAAAGTTATCCATCATCATGTTCCTTTGTTTTTCGAGGGCCTCCTCGAGCAATATTTTGATAGGATCTCCTGGTCCCTCATCTTTCTTTTTGTCCCTCATGGTCGTTCGTCGGGGTTTGCGAGTATGATCTTGCAAAGGTTCCACCAGATCGAGCCCTAACTACTTATTCCCCGACCTCGTTGGGGACATGCAAAGAAGGATCGAGAAAAAGCAGACCGCTCTGATACCACTAATCCGGATTTATATAGGAACGTAACAAAATAAACACATAACCATAAATACAGAGATGCAGTGGAAATAACACTTCATTTCATTAATATCAAAGAACTGAAATTTGCTTACATACAAAATGGAAATAAAACTAGCTAGGGTGCTAGTAGCTATCTCTGAGAAGAGATGTGGTGGCTACAGGCCTATGAACTGAGTTAAAATGAGGCTCGAGGGCCTATTTATTATTGAGAAACAATGGAGAACTCTAAACATCCAAAAACCTAACCCTAGGAGATGAAGCGCCAAAACTATGGGCCCCGTTTGGGTAAATTGGTGTTTCAACTTCCCAGGGACGTAACTTCGACATACTATCTCCGTTTGATGCACATGATACATCATTAGAAAGATCTATTCGAGGACTAAAAATTTCACCATAAATATCCATTCCAAAATAGAATGATATTTTTTGGAGGCGCGATTCCCAAAAAACGTTGTTTAGGGCCTCAAAACGGCTCCGGAAGTTCAGGACCCGAAAAACTGCTAAAAATAGTAAGTTGTGCTGAAACTGAAAAAATGAAAGAGACAATGGTGGGGCCCCAAGTGGAATAGGCGGGTGGCCACCAATATCCACTTGGATCATGGAGGAACTATAAATTGCTCTGGAAAATTCCATACTATCAAACTAATCATGGGGGAATATGTATTGAATAATTAAATGCTTTCCATTCCAATGGGAGGCGTTGATGTTGTACTAGGAGTACAATGGTTACAATATTTGGGGATGGTAGCTTTTAATTTTCAAGAACTTTTCTTGAATTTTTTTTTGGAAGGAAAGGAAATCGAATTATGGGTTATCGCAAGGAAGCCGGGAAAGATAATAATCTCTAATGTCATGACAAAGCTTCTGAAGAAAGAACAACGAGGTGTAATTTCACAATTATGCTCACTAGAAGTTCCAACATCAAAATTATCTATTTCTCTAGATCTCCAAAAAGACGTGGACAACCATTACAAGGTGTTTGATACTCCGAAAGTACTCCCACCTATTCATGATCATGATCATGCTATTCATTTGATTCCAGGAAGTGTTCCTGTAAACATCAGACCTTACAGATGTCCTTATGTCCAAAAGAGAGAAATTGAGCGTATGATTGCAGAAATGTTAGAAGCTGCTATAATTCAACCTATTCAAAGTTCTTTCTCTGCTCCAGTAGTATTGGTGCACAAGAAGGATGGATCATGGCGCATGTGTCTGGATTATAGGGAGCTCAATAAGCTCACTATTCAAGATAAATTTCCGATTACTGTGATTGATGAATTATTGGATGAATTACATGGCGCTATTTATTTTACCAAGTTGGATCTTCGTTCAGGATATCATCAAATTAGAATGAATACTGAAGATATTCCTAAAAAATCATTTCGAACTCATGAGGGTCATTATGAATTTTTGGTCATGCCTTTTGGCCTTACCAATGCACCTTGTACATTTCAAGGGTTGGTGAATTCCATTTTGAAACCCTTCCTTAGAAATTTTTTGCTAGTATTTTTTGATGACATACTAATCTATAGTAGGTCTTGGAAGGATCATGTTCAACATGTTGATAGCATGCTTAAACTATTGGACAAGAAGCAATTATATGAAAAAACATCCAAATGTTTCTTTGGAGTACAAGAGGTGGAATATCAGGGTCATATTATATCTCAAGAGGGTGTTAAGGTAGACCCTAATAAAATTAAATCCATTAAGGAATGGCAAATTCCCACAACCATAAAGCAGTTGCAAGGATTTCTCAGGTTAACAGGGTATTATCGCAAGTTTGTTAAGAATTATGGGAGAATAAGAGCACCTCTAACAACGTTATTGAAGAAAGATGCATTTTCATGGACTCTTGAAGCAACTAAGGCCTTTGAACATCTTAAAGAGGAAATGTGCCTAGCACCGGTCTTAGCTATGCCAGACTTCACAAAAACCTTTATTGTGGAATGTGATGCCTTGGGAAATGGATTTGGTGTTGTGTTAATGCAAGAAGGAAGACCCATTTCTTTTGAAATTCATCCAATCAAAGGAAAGTATTTACAGAAAGATATTTATGAGAAGGAAATATTGGAAATACTACATGCACTAAAGAAATGACAACCTTACCTAATGGAAAGGCACTTGAAGGTAAAAACTCATCATGATAGTCTTAAACACTTTTTGGAACAAAGACTATCTTCAGAAGAGCAACAAAAATGGGTCACAAAGATGTTGGGTTATGACTTTGAAATAATCTATAAAAGAGGGAAGCTAAATATTTTTGTAGATGCACTCTCAAGAAGGGATGAAGAGGTGGACGCATTTCTTTGTGCAGTTTCTATTATCCAACCAGATTGGATAACCGAGGAAAGAGATGAATGGAAGAAGGATGAAGAAGTGTAGACACTCATTCAAACGTTGAAGCAAGATCCTAGTACATCTGATACATTTAGTTGGAAAAATTATTCATTATGGTATAAGGATCAGTTATATCTTTGTAAGAATTCCCAAATAAAAAAAATATTCTTTTGGAATTGCAAACTTATCCTTTAGGAGGACACTCAGGATTTTAAAAGTCTTACCACAAGGTGAAGAAAGAATTTTTTTGGGATGGCCTTAAATGTGATATTCAAAATTTTATGGGAGAATGTTTGGTTTTCCAGCAAAATAAAGTTGAGACAATTAAGACCTTGGGTCTTCTACAGTCTTTATCCATTCCAGGTCAACGTTGGGAGGATATTTCAATTGATTTTATCACAGGTTTACCTAAGTCCGAAGGAAAGAGTGTCATCATGGTGGTAGTTGATAGACTTACCAAGTATGCATACTTTTGTGCATTATCTCATCCATTTAAAGCAAGTACAGTTTCTACTACATTTATGGAAACAATTCAAAAGCTACATGGAACCTAAAGATTATGGTAAGCGACAAAGATCCCATTTTTACTGGAAATTTTTGGACGGAATTATTTTCTTGTTTGGGTACTCAACTAGCTCATATCTCATCTTATCATCCTCAATCTGATGGTAAAACTGAGATAGTGAACAAATGTTTGGAAGGATAACTTCGTCGTTTTGTATCTGATAAAAAAACACAATGGGTCAAGTGGTTACCTATGACAGGATGGTGGTATAATAATTCCTTCCATACTGCAGCAAAATTGACCCCATTTATGGCACTTTATCACATTGAGCATCAAAAACAAGTTCTCCAACTCCTAAAGGATAACCTCAATTTGGCACAAATATCAACAACAGGCATATCAACATTGGGGCGAGACAAGTTTTGATGTAGGAGACTAGGTATTTTTACGGCTACAACCATACAAAAAAAGGTCCCTAAAGCAAGCTAAGAAGTATAATAAATTATCCTGAATGCGAATGGCCTTTAAACACCTATGCACCCTTTGTGCGATGTTCAACAGTCTTGGAATTGTGGATCTATCCACAAATATCTACACAATGCCCCCACAATTTTAGATTTCTACCTATTGGCTTTATCAACCTTCCAAATGCTTGCTCATCCCCCATGGCTGTGTGATGAGCTTGATTGGACTGTCGGCCTCCAATACCTACACTTCCCTCAAACAACTATGTGATGATTTTGTGGTATGGATTCTCCACCGCAACAACGATGCTTCCACGACAAGAGAATTCAGCTCCAACTCAATTTTGTGGTTGGTTAATATTTGATTTGTCCAACATCCGTATAAGTAATCAACCCGCCATAAGAAAAAATACTCGTTCTTTGATTTAATTCTCCTGAAAATACAACATTGCCCTAATAACACGTGAGAGAACGAAGATATTTCAGGTGGCAGATGAAAACGAAGAAGTGACGAAAAAATGTAAGTTCTTAAGAGCTGCACACTTTGGTTGAGAAGTTTCATGCTAATTGGTTGACCCAGTGATAACAAGGTATTCATGCTAGATAAATCACAAGCATTATTAGACCATTAAAAAAAAACCATAGATCTAGACTGAATAATAGGTAGTGGAAATAATGTAGATTGTCTCAAAACAAGACCGTCAAAATCTAATTGACAAAATCTTGCATTTTTTTTTGATATTGCTAGTTGGAAATTTCAATCCATTTAATTGAATCATGAACGTGGAGATCCTATCCCCTTCCCTATAGATGCCACATTACCTAAATGGGGCCCGATTTATCCATGGGCATGTTGTACGACGCTTAAAATTTATTCCTTACACTCTCAAGGTACCCATGGTCAATAATTTATGACAATAGTGAGACCGAGATTGAAGAATCAACCTTAAGAAAAACATTTGTACCTTGCAAAGAACGAGAATCACCACTAATAGGGAAGCTTGGCCCTAATTCGCTCAACCTTGAAATTAATCCTTTTGTTGAAATATTTTGGCCTTTTATGACCTCTTCAATAATGAAATATTTTCATGTCCCTTTACAATAATATTCCTCATATATTTTCATGGCCCTTTACAATAATACTCCTTGTTCACATAAACGTAAGGTAATGCAGCCAAATTAAATATTTGGCTACAACCCAAGAAATTTTTTTTGGCTCCTTCTGAATAATTTTTTTTGGAAAGTAAGAACCCTTCAATAAATAATCTAGAAAAAGTAATGTTCTCTCTTTCTTTTTTAATAAAATAATAATGCTTGAACCAATGCATAAAACTCCCTTTTCAATCAATTGAAAAATAAAACTGTTAGGTCCCTATATTACTAGTATAGTCCCTTATTGTTGTTAGTGTAAAACCCTTATTGTTATTATTGTACCCCTGTAACCCCCATATTTTTATTATTGTGCCCTTAAATTATTATTTTTAGGTCGGCTAGGATTACATTGTGGCCCCAGGAACTCTTATATATAGAAAAGAGGTTTTGTAATTTGTATCATCCAAGAATTGTTCATTCATGTAATCTATTGGAGGTTACCCCCTTGAAGTGGCTTATTTCTAAGGCGTTCATATCTCTTTTATTCTATTTTTGGAGATGGCTTCACAACATTTGGTATTAGAGGTTTGGATTCTAGGGTTTTGCTGCTCCAAACAGGTCATCGTGGAATTTTCGCTATAAATTTTTTTCTACGAAGTTTCAGAAGCTGAAATTTTTAGGGTGCAAAGCCAAAATTCTAAGGAACATCGTTGCAAAATTTCAGAGCTTCGTTCGCAATAGTTTTGGAGATATGATCTCTGGAAGGTAGTGTTTTTTCAGGCTCCTGAATTTCATCTCAAAGAGGTGATCGTGGGAAAATCTTCATAACTCTCTCTCTGAGCATCAGATTAGAGTGTTGTAAAAAGTGGTCACAAGTACACGGACTGTAGTTTCTTTGCTATAAATTTCAGAGTATCTGATCAAGTGGAAGAACTTACCCACTGAAGATTCTACATGGGAGGATGATAATTTTATACAGAAGCACCTAGAGCTACTCAAGCGTTGAGGACAACACTTTTTTGAAGGAGAGGGGCATTTTAGGTCCCTATATTACTAGTATAGTCCCTTATTGTTGTTAGTGTAAGCCCCTTATTGTTATTATTGTACCCCTGTAACCCCCATATTGTTATTATTGTGCCCTTAAATTATTATTGTTAGGTCGGCTAGGATTAGACTGTGGCCCCACTAGGATTACATTGTGGCCCCAGGGACTCCTATATATAGAAAGGAGGTTTTGTAATTTTTATCATCCACGAATTGTTCATTCATGTAATGTATTGGAGGTTGCCCCCTCGAAGTGGCTTATTTCTAAGGCGTTGATATCTCTTTTCTTCTATTTTTGGAGCTGGCTTCACAAAAAAAACCCACTAAGGTGATACCGAATACCTCTTAAGATGGAATCTTAAGATGGAAATGTCACTTAGGGTGAGAATAAATACCACCAAATATCCTTGAATGAAACCCCCAAACAATCTTGTAGATAATTTGGAATTTGTCAATAAAACCACAGGTTGGTAAGATGAACAATTCTTATACCACTGTAAGATCCCAAACAGGAAAAATATGAAGAGATCTAGAATACTATAATTTTCCGTTTTAAATTCTCGTAAGAAAATATGACAATTTCACCAAATACTCAAATGCGACACAAAACATAAAATAATATAAAAACTGCAACCACTTATTCCTATTAATAATTATTGAAACGATACATGCCAATAAAAATAATAATGAAGCCTCTGCCAATGGCATGACTGTATTCTCATCAAATGAATAAGCTAAAATACTAAAGCAGCTTATGAACCCTAGATGGATCCACCAAAAAAATTTCACCTCGGGGTTTTCATCCCGGGATCAAGATGGAACTTGCCACACCAAGTTCTCAACAAATACAGGATGATGCAATTTCCTTTCTCCTCTCCCCTTTTATAAGCTTGATGGAATCTCTAGAAGTTTTTATTTTATTATTTTTTCTTTAAAAAAGGAGGGTAAATACCATGAGTAAGTACCATGGGAATACACCATGAGAAAATACCATTCTTGTAACGTGGCGGCCACCAATTCTAGAGGTCTATCTTGACCATAGTGGAAAAAAGGAATATTACATGTCCTTCCAAGCTATGAAAGTTTTAGGACCAAAAGAGTTGAAATGAGCAAATATAGAATAGAGAAAATAGTTAAGCCAATAAAGGATTCATGGGCCATTTTTGGTTGCACTCTAGTTAGTGATGGTTAGAGAAATCACTAGTTTAGATCTCTTGTGAAGACGCTTTCTTGTTGTCCTTAGGGAGTGATTCATTTTCTACCATTGATTATATGAACAAAACAAAGTTTGCTAAATATTTATTCAAGATATTGAGGCACACTTTCTTATCCATAGGACATGACAATGTAGTCCAAGTTGTCACTAATAATGCATCCAATTTTGTTTTTACTTGTGAGTTATTGATGGGACATTTACCTAAGTTGTTTTGGACAAACTGTAGGACACATTATATTTATCTACCCCTTCATGACATTGGTAAAATAATTTGGGTCAAAGTAAATATATCTTAAACAAGAAAAATGTTCAAATTTATTCTTAAACACTAATTGGGTTTGAATATATTTAGAAATTAGAAAATTAGAAATCCATTGAGACTCAATGGCACTAGGTTATCCACCCATTTCATTACACTACAAAGGCTGGTAGAACAAAAATATGCATTAAGATCATTTGTATGTAATGATGAGTGGGTGAAATCTCCTTTATCAAGGTCACAAGGTGGTAAATTAGTAGAGTAAACAATCTTCAAAGAAATATTTGGTCATGTGTAGAAAAAATCATTTCTATTTCTCAACCTATTTTACAAATATTGAGGATGGTAGATTCCAATGCTGCATGGATTTTTTTTTTTATATGAGGGCATGGAGAGAGTAAGATAAAATATATCATTGATATGTAATAATGATAGTTTAATATATAAAATGATATGAGACATTGCCGACAAAAGGTGGTGTATGTTGCATAGGCCATTACATGCCGTGGGGCTTTTCTTAATTCCTAATTACTTTCAAGTTCCTAAAGATAGAGACACCATGAAGGGATTTTATAATTGTATAGAGATGATGTATCCTAAATTATGAGATACACTATTAGATATGAATACAATCAATATCATATAGGCAAGGGATTTACCATACTTTCACTGCAACTAGGTGATACGAGATGTGCACAATTTGAAAGTCACCTCGGCTCAATGTTTCTTTCACCATTGATACGAGACACCTCAATTATAAACGTTTCAAATTAGGGTGTTGATTCAAGTATGTAGGACATCAAAATAATTTATACCTTTTATGTACATTTGCAAATTGTTACATGTAAATTCTTGTACTAATATTAATATTATTTTCATGTAGAAAAAATAGGTCACTAGTTCATCATCATGTGAGAGGAGTTGGAGAATTCACTAGTTCATCCATAGTAGGCAAAGAAACCATTTAGGAGCTAGGAAATTAACACATTTAGCTATTATTCATTGCAATTTATAGTTGCGTATGAAGTCTTCGGAGTATACGAGAACAACTTCAAAGAAAGTATGAGAGGTTCCTCATATTTTTAATGCATCTAGTCTAACTTCAAAAGCACTAATTTTAGAGTTATTTTCCACATCTTCACATCACATCAATGAGAATGATATCCTACTTAGAGATATTCTCGAGGAGAGTCTTATTAGTGATAATTCCTCATGACTCAATACAATGATGTTGACGATGACAATGGAGATGAGATGGCCTACACACCTTGAGATAGTTTTGGCCTTTCATTTATGATCATGATCATAATATTTCCTTTATACATAACATGTTTTAACTATAATAAAAAATGAGCATGAAGTAAAGATTATAAATTCAAAATTCAGTTCTAAACCAGATATGATTGCTCTTGGCCTTGAAGAAGTCTCTATAGGATATTTTGGATATGCGGAGATTGTGGATAGGCCCAAGAGACTCTTTCTCCAATAGTGGTATGAATGTTTGTAGATGGCATTTATGTTTTCCAAGTTTACAAACATGGCATTTACATTTTCCAAGTTTACATGGATTTATTTAGTGACTCACACATAAATTTTCTTGTATATCACTTGAAGTCTACTTTTAATATGGAATATCTCAATCTTTATATTTGACTCTAAGTTTGAGTTTGTTGCATTTTGTTTCTCAATATTTTTAGAGCATTTTAAATAAGAGGGGTCAATAACATCTTAGACATCTGAGACATGGTAGATTAATATTGAAGATAACTAAACAAGAATATCTTTCTCAAAGGAAAAAAAATAATGAGTTTTTCTATTTATAACATAATGATTATTTGGCCTTGATTATGACCATCCAAAACTTGAGTGGTACGGATAAAAAATATTACACAGTTCTATTTCAGAAATCTCCCAAGACAATAATGATTATTATTTAAATTTCAAATATTTTGAAAAATTTATATATTTAAAATTCTATAAAATATATAATCTTGAATTTTTTATCTTACAGATAAAACATATTACACAGTTTTATTTCAGAGATCTCCGACAACAATAATGATTATTATTTAAGTTTTAAATATTTTGAAAAAATTGTATATTTAAAACTCTGTAAGTTTGTAAAATATATATTCTTATTTTTTTTGGGTATATTTTAAAAAAAAATTTATTCTTATTTTTGGGGTATATTTTACAATTTTTTTTTTTTTTTTTAAGAATATTCTATAGAATAGAATTCAAAGTCGAATTTGATATTTTTTTTGGTGGCATAGAATGGAATTTAAATTCGAATTTGATAGCTGTGGATGGTTTTAAAAGAAAACAAGTATAACTGGAATTGAAAAGAAAGAGATGTCGTCGTTATTGTTAGGTGGAATTTGAAAGAAATAAATTTTGTTGGTTTTCGGTGTAATTGGAAATGGAGTAAACGAGTGCTATGATAAACATGGAAGAAAGAAGAGAGACAAAATTCAAGTTGTTAATGAACACCATGGTTACGAACAAAGCCAATCGATCCATCGTTGTCATTCTGGATAGGGAATGCAGAATTTGGGGTGACGTGGAATTGGGCAGCGAGTAAATATGTGTAGAAAGAGGGAAGGAAGAAGACACACGGAATTAGAAATGAATATGACGTTACTGGTGATTAATCGGAAGTCTTTTAGCGTACTTTTCGCTGCCCACCAGGTCTACGGCTGAAAATAATTTGACTAATATTAATATTATTTCACTAGTTGATCGAGGAGTTTGGAGCATTAATTACTTCATCCATAGTAGGAAAAGAAACCATTTAGGAGCTAGGAAATTGACACATTTGAGTAGTAGTCATTGCAATTTAAGTTATGGATGATGTTTTTGGAGAAGAGAACAAATTTAAAGATAGTATGAGAGGTTTTTATTTTTAATGTATCTAGTTCAATTTATTTTCCACATCTTTACATTACATTAATGAGAATAATATCTTGTATAGAAATATTTTGGAGAGTTTTATTAGTGATAATGCTTAAGGACTCAATACAATGATGTCTATGATGATAATGGAGATGAGATGACTTACACATCTTGAGATAGTTTTGGCCTTTTATTTATGGTGATGATTATAACATTTTCATTTTTATCAACAATTTTGTATAAGTATTTATCTTATAAGCTACGTTTTAACTTTTTGACATTTTATGTTTGAGTTGTTATTGTTTGACATGTTATTATTCTTCATTACTTTCCTTGGATTGTTTTGTAAGATTTAAAACATTTCCTTTATACCTAACATGTTTTAATTATAAGAGCATGAAGTAAAGGTTATAAATTCAAAATTATGTTCTAAACCAAATATCATTACTCTTGGTGTTCAAGAAAGCTCTACAGGAGATTGTGGATATGCCAACAGAGACTCAATTTCTCTACTAGTGATCTGAATGTTTATAGATGGCATTTAGATTTTCCAAATTTACATGAATTTATTTAGTGAATCACACATAAATTTCCTTGTATATCACTTGAAATCTACTTTTAATATCCAATATCTCAATTTTTATATTTAATTTTAAATCGAATTTTGTGACTTATAGTACGTGTTTTCCTGATCTACACTTGATGCATTTTATTTCTCACTATTTTTAAAACATTTTAAATAAGAATGGTCAATATCATCTTAGACATGGTAGATTAATTAATATTGAAGATAAGTAAACAAGAATATCTTTCTCAAAAGGAGAAAAATAACAGGGAAGGCCGAAATTGGGGTGACGTGGAATTGGACATGGAATAAATATGTGTAGAAAAAGGAAAGGAAGAAGACACACGGAATTAGAAATGAATACGAACGGCATTGTTTGATGTTACTGGTGATTGGCCGAAGTCTTTTTGCGTACTTTTCGCTGGCCAACTGGTGTGCGGGGCAAAATAATTTGAATCATATGGAACAATTTATTTAGCATATGCATAATTTGGTTCCATCGACGTAAGCCACTATATATACCTACATACCAAGCCAATCAAGCAAGCAAAATTTGTTTGCCAAATTCCATTTCAGTGCATATAGCTAATATTTGCTGGAAGAAATTGGTGTAATGGCTAGCGTTTTTGTTGCTTCTTCTACTCTGTCGACACGTAGCAGCAGCAGCGTGATGAGGAGAACGGCCAATCCTCATCCTAATGTCTGGGATGACGATTTTGTGCAATCTCTTCAATCCCCTTATACTGTGAGTAACAGTATTAATGTTTCTTCTGTTCCATTGTGCGTAAATTTTTACTTCTTCTGAACAGATCAAGTATATATATCACTTTTGTTAATGATCACTAACTGTGTTAATTGAACAGGACTCTTGCTATGGAGAACGCGCGGAGACAGTTATTAGTGAGATTAAGCTCATGCTTAGTGGTGAAGCCGGAGATGAGTTAATGATCACCCCATCTGCTTATGACACAGCATGGGTAGCCAGGGTGCCCGCCATTGATGGTTCTTCCCGCCCGCAATTTCCCCAAACATTTGATTGGATTTTGAAAAACCAGTTAAAAGATGGTTCATGGGGAACTGAGTCGCAATTTCTACTCTCCGACCGCCTGCTTGCCACTCTTTCTTGTGCGCTTGCGCTCCATAAATGGAAAGTTGGGGATGTGCAACTAGAGCAGGGTAAGAATTAAGTTTGGGATATGAGAATTGCGTTTCAAATTTATTTATCATTGTAATTATGTAGGTTTAATATTCTCAATGTAGAGGTTAATATTAGCAATGTGATAATTTTCCAAATTTTTTTAAAGGAAAAATTATTTGCCACATATTCTAAGGTTTTCATATAAGGGGGAGAGTAAGACTAGCTAGAGTTTCTAAACTTGGATAAAGAGATAATTTTTGTGGATATAAAACTTGCAGTAACCTCTTGATCATGTAATTCTAATGACAATTGCCATTGATTTGTATATACAGGCATTGAATTTATCAAAAGCAATCTGGAAGCAACAAAAGGATGAAAGCGATCAGGATAGTTGTGTAACAGAGTTTGAGATCATCTTTCCTTCCTTGTTAAGAGAAGCTCAATCTTTGCACCTCGGACTTCCCTATGACATGCCTTATGTGCATATGCTCCAGATGAAACGACACGAGAGATTAGCCAAGTATGTGAATTCAAATTAACATGACATTGTCAATTCAACAAATGAATTAGACCTAATGCTGTGCAAATTCTAATAAATGAATGTTGCAGTCTCTCCAGGGTCGAAATTCATGGCGGAACATTGTTGTCATCTTTGGAGGGCATACGAGATATGGTGGAGTGGGAAAGAATAATGAATGTTCAAAGCCAAGATGGGTCTTTCTCAGGCTCACCTGCTTCTACTGCCTGTGTCTTCATTCACACTGGAGACATGAAATGCCTTGAATTCTTGAACAACGTACTCGCAAAGTTTAGCAGTTTTGGTATGTATGGAGGTTTTATGTTGTTTGCAGCCTCGCCCTATTTTTACGTTCTAGCTTTACTTTTTAAATTTCATTATATTTAATTAACTGCGCATATTGCAGTTCCCTTCCTGTATCCTATGGATCTGCTGGAAGGCCTTTTAATGGTGGATAATATTGTGTGTCTTGGAATTGTTGAAAATATTAAAGTCACCTGTGTACCCTGTGCAGGTAGAAACAAAGTACAACAGGGGCAACAGAAGAAGGTTGTGTATACGCTTCTGTGCATTTAATAGAGATGGAGAAAAACAGTAAGGAGGAATTAATGTTTATGGGCAGCAGCCACCATTACAGAGGAGAATTAATTTTGTTATGTGCGTAGCCCTCTTTCTAGAGGAAGTGAAGACTTTTGTGGTTAAACCACGGAAGAACAGAGTTTTTTATTAAAGACAGTCTTTTCGGGTATTTAAGCCCTCAACAACCAAATATGGAGAATTTTGTTCAAAAGCGCCAAGTCATTTTTTTTTTGTTTTGAATGGGACAAGTCATGGTGGTCCCCACCAATCCCTTTATGAATCACAATCGCAAAATCGCAGCAGCGAAGTGTTAAGTGTCTTGTTGATATGGAAGTTTGCGATGCGATGCGATGTGGTCCCACCACAATTGCAATCGCAAATCACAATGGAACAATGTATGTTTCCGCCATTGCAATGTTTCACCGATTGTAAGTTTGCGATTCGATCGCAATCGCAAATTGCAAATCACTCGTGGCAATATGTTGTTTCCACCATATATTGTGTTCAAAGAAAAGTTGCGATGCGATTGGCGCAATCGCAAGTCACATATATCACCCTCCGCCCAAACCGAAGTCGCATTGTAATTTTGCGATGCGATCCAATCGCAATCGCAATATCGCATGGTCGTTTGTTCAACCGTTCCGCTTATTGTTTTCCGCCGATGCGATTAGCGCCAATCGCAATCGCTCAATCGCAAGTTTTGTTTTCAACACATAGTTGCATCGCTGATTGCCGATTGTTGACTACGACGTGGACCCCACTCGTACGTCGCGCCTATGTTAAATTTTATGTTTCGACAAAGGTTTTTCTTTGTATTTTTAATATTTCCTAGTTTTATGTTTTATAACGCGCGACATATAAAAAGCGTTGTATTACATTGTTTCATGTATTGAAAAGTTAGTTGTGTTGTGTTTTTCTGTGTATGAGCCTGCAGGCTATTTTGTAATAGAGACAGTATTTCCTTTGTAACAGAGACAGAGAGTATTAGCACTGTGTTTATGCAGCATTCTAGTTTTTGTAATCCCTCTGTGTGAGGAATATTTTGTAACAGTTTTTGATTAATGAAATAGAAGTGTTGTTGTGTGCAAAATCTGTCTCCAGCAAGCAAAGTTTTTATTAATTGCTTTGTGTTTAGAGGAGAGTATTATTCTCTCTGTGTTCTATTCTGGAATTATCATAAATTCCAACATGGTATCAGAGCTAGTCCAGGCTCTTTTAGAGTGTCAAAGAAGCTGAAGGAAGGATTTTTGTTGTAGCAGCTTCTCTGACAGAGTGAAGACTCAGTCAAGAAGAATCCAAGCTATTTCTCAGTATAGATTTTGTGTTATTGTTTGAAGACAGTCAGTTTATAAATTTACAGTCAAGTATTTGAAGCATAGTTCAAAGTGCAAGAATGGCAGGAGCCAGCACTAGCATGAGTATTGGTAATGCTCAGCTCCCATAATTTAATGGGAAAAACTATGATTACTGGGAAATAACTATGAGAGCCTTGTTTGTCTCTCAAGACCTATGGGAACTTGTTGAGGATGGTTTTGAAGAGCCAGTGGATGAAAATGAGTTTAATGCTTTAACACAAGCAGAGAAGGACTTGTTGAAGAGAAATATGAAAAGGGACTCTAAAGCCCTCTTCTAATTGTATCAAGAAGTGCATGAGAGTGTGTTTCCAAGGATAGCAGTAGCCAAGAGATCCAAATAAGTATGGGAAACTCTCAAGACAGCCTATCAAGGCATGGAGAAAGTGAAGACAACAAAACTACAGTTGCTGAGGAGAGATTTTGAAACTCTTTGCATGAAGGAGTCAGATAACATTGACTCATTCTTCACACATGTGATTGGAATGGTCACACAGATAAGGTCTCATGGAGAGACACTTGAAGAAAGGAGGATTGTGGAGAAACTATTGATGATATTACCCTCAAGGTTTGACGTTATAGTCACCACCATCGAAGAGACAAAGGATCTCACAAAATTTTCAGTTGATGAGCTACATGCATCACTTATGACACATGAATAGAGATTGGGTAGAAATGAAAACTCATTTTTGGAGCATGCCTTCAAGACCCAAATGTCCTTTGGAAGAGGAAGAGGCAGAAGCCAAAACAGAGGTGGAAGAAATAGTCTAGCAAATGCTCAAGGAAGGGGCAGCAATAAAAATCAGAACCAAGGCCAAGGAAGCAACCAGCAAGGTGGACAGCAACATGCTCATGGACAAAGGTATGATAAATCCAATGTCCAATGTCATTATTGTAAAAAATATGGGCATTATGCAAATGAATGTAGGAAGAAGCAACATGATATGGGTAATAAACCCAGTGCAAATTTCACTAGAGAAAATATCAGCCAAGATAAATTGTTTTTAGCTTGTAATATGGCTGAGGAAAAGAGTGAAGATTTATGGTTTCTATACTCAGGTTGCAGTAACCATATGACAGGAAACATAGCCATGTTTTCTATGTTAGATGAGAATATGAAGTCACAAGTCACATTAGGGACAGATAGTAAAGTTTCTGTTATGGGAAAAGGAGATGTAGGTGTCTTAACAAGAAAAGGAGAAAATAAATCCATAACAGATTTTTATTATGTTCCTGGAATGAAATGTAACCTCTTAAGAATTGGACATCTTGTTCAAAATGGGTACAATGTTTTCTTTGAAGATGATGTATGCACCATCATGAATAAACCACCAAGCAAACAATGTATTGTTGAAGTGAAGATGACAAGGAATAGAATGTTCCCTCTCAGGATGAGGGCAGATTTGAAAAATGGAGAAGAAATGGCAGCAGTGACACAAGAGGCTTTCCAAAGAGAAACAAAAGATGAGAATTGGTTATGGCACTTGAGATTTGGACATCTCAACTTTGGAGGTCTTAACTTGTTGCACAGAAAATGAATGGTAAGAGGCTTGCCATTGATTGAGAAACCGGATAGCCTTTGTGAAGGTTGTATCTTGGGTAAACAACACAGAGAAAGTTTACCATCCGAGAAAAGAAAAAGGGCAAAAGCACCGTTAGAAATTGTCCACTCAGATTTATGTGGACCGATGCAAACACCATCACTTGCAAGCAGCCACTATATGTTAAAATTTATTGATGATTTTACAAGAAAAACTTGGGTTTACTTTTTGAAAAATAAAAGTGAAGTGTTTGAAAGATTCTGCAATTTCAAAGCACTTGTGGAGAACCAAAGTGGGCTGCATATCAAAGTCCTAAGAACTAATAGAGGAGGTGAGTATATCTCCAAAGAATTTCTGCGTTTTTGTAGAGAAAATGGGATTCATAAGCAATTTATAGCAAGGTACACTCTGCAACAAAATGGAGTTGCCAAAAAAAAGAATAGAACAATCATGGATATGGTAAGGAATATGCTAAAGGAAAAACACTTGCCAAATGATTATTGAGCTGAAGTTGTACATTGTGCAGCATATATCTTGAATAGATGCCCAACAAAGGAAGTTATGAACAAAGTTCCAGAAGAACCATGGAGTGGGACAAAGCAAGGAGTCACCCACATGAAAGTTTTTGGTTGTGTGGCTTATGCACACATACCAGATCAGTTAAGGAAGAAGTTGGATAGCAAGGGGGAGAAATGTATTTTTATTGGATATAGTGAGGAATCCAAAGCTTATAGGTTGTATAACCCATCCACCAAAAAGTTAATTGTGAGCAGAGATGTTCAGTTTACTGAAGAGGAAGCTTTGTATGGAAGCATAGAGAAAACAATGAATGTTAAAAACTTTTTGTCTCATGATGAAGATGATGAAGAGATGGCTGAAATACATCCCTCACTAGTAGCACCAACACAAGGACGGCAAGGAACACCCTTGAAGAGAAATGAAAGTGCTTCTCCAAGCACACCACAAGGTGGAGATTTGAGTTCTACTTCAAGCACTTGTACACCAAATGAAAGAGGAACAAAGTTCAGAAATTTAAATGAGATTTATGAGCAAGAGGAAGCAAATGAAGGTATGAAATCATTGTTTGCTTTATATTCTCATGTTGATGATCCTATTCATTTTGAGGAAGCTGTAAAAGATAGGAAATGGATAGAAGCTATGGATGAAGAAATTAATTCTATAGAAAGAAACAAGATATGGGATTTGGTTGAACTCCCAAAAGGTAAGGAAGTCATTGGAGTGAAATGGGTCTATAAGACCAAGAGTAATGCTGAAGGAAAGATTGAGAGACACAAGGCTGGACTTGTTGTCAAAGGGTATAAGCAACAGTATGGGAGAGACTATGAGGAAACTTTCGCACCGGTTGCAATAATGGAAACAGTGAGAGCAGTGTTGTCCATAGCAGCACAAAACAAGTGGAAAGTTTACCAAATGGATGTGAAGTCAACATTCCTAAATGGAGTGTTAATGGAAGAGGTTTATATTGAACAACCTCTAGGCTACGAGAAGAAAGGCCAAGAGCACAAAGTGTGTAGATTGAAGAAAGCTTTTTATGGGCTGAAGCAAGTGCCAAGAGCATGCTACAGTAGGATAGATTCCTATCTACTGGAAAATGGATTTGAAAAATGTGAGGGAGAACCCACCCTATACATAAAAGAAAAAGATGGTAAGATGCTGATTGTAGTGTTATATGTTGATGATGTGATTTTTACAGGTAATGATGATTACTTTGTTGAAAATTTTAAAACAGTCATGAATGATGAATTTGAAATGACTGACATGGGTTTGCTGAAATACTTCTTAGGAATAGAAGTAAAACGGGATGAAAATAAAATTTTTATTTCTCAAGAAAAGTATGTTAATGAAGTGTTGGAGAGATTTAACATGCAGGATTGCAAGGCAGCAATAACACCCACAGTGATGGGATTAAAACTCAGCAAAGAGGACAACAATAAGAATTTTGATCCTAGTTTGTACAAGAGCATAGTTGGCAGCCTCATGTATTTGACTGCAACTAGGTCGGATATAATGCATGTTGTTAGTTTTATTTCCAGATTCATGGAGAGGCCAAAATAAGCACATTGGCAGGCAGCGAAGAGAATTCTGAGGTATGTTAAAGGAACTAAAAGGTATGGAATATTATATACTACATCAGAAAGTTCAGAATTAATTAGATACACTGATAGTGATTGGGCTGGAAGTGTAGATGATCGGAAAAGCACATCCAGTTATGTTTTTCATATGGGTTCAGGAGCCATTTCATGGGCTTCTAAGAAAAAACCTATTGTAGCGTTGTCTACAGCAGAGGCAGAGTATGTGGCAGCTACAGCAGCAGCGTGTCAATTAGTTTGGATGAGGAGGATGTTGAGAAGTTTATGCCAAGAGCAAGAAAACGGCACAATGATTTATTGTGGCAATAGCTCAGCTATTGCATTATCAAAAATTTGTGTGTTTCACAAGAGAACGAAACACATAGATACAAAGTTTCACTATATCATAGAATTGGTGAACAATGGTGAAATTGTTTTACAACATTGTAGAATAGAGGAGAAGTTTGCAGACATATTGACAAAGCCATTGGGGCAAAAGAGTTTTGAATACTTAATAAAATGTTTGGGTATGACTGATAACCCAGCAGCTGACTTTAAGGGGGAGTGTTGAAAATATTAAAGTCACCTGTGTACCCTATGCAAGTAGAAACAGAGTACAAAAGGGGTAGCAATAGAAGGTTGTGTATATGCTTTTGTGCATTTAACAGAGATGGAGAAAAACAGTAGGGAGGAATTAATGTTTATGGGCAGCAACCACCATTGCAGAGGAGAATTAATTTTGTTATGGGCATAGCCGTCTTTGGAGAGGAAGTGAAGACTTTTGTGGTTAAACCACGCAAGAACAGAGTTTTTTATTAAAGACAGTCTTTTCAGGCTTTTAAGCCCTCAACAACAAAATATGAATAATTTTGTTCAAAAGCGCCAAGTCATTTTTATTTTTATTTTTTTGAATGGGACAAGTCGTGGTGGTCCCCACCAGTCCCTTTATGGATCACAATTGCAAAATCACAGCAGCGAAGTGTTAAGTGTCTTGCTAATATGGAAGTTTGCGATGTGATGCGATGTGATCCCACCACAATTACAATAACAAATCAGAAGGGAACAATGTATGTTTCCGCCATTGCAATGTTCTGTCGATTTTAAGTTTGTGATGCGATCGCAATCGCAAATCGCAAATTGCTCGTCGCAATATGTTGTTTCCACCATATGTTGTGTTCAAAGAAAAGTTGCGATGCGATTGGCGCAATCGCATAATCGCAATCGCAAGTCACATATATTGCCCTCTGCCCAAACCAAAGTCACATTGTAATTTTGCAATATCGCATGGTCGTTTGTTCAACCGTTCCGCTTATTGTTTTTCGTCGATGCAATTAGCACCAATCGCAATCGCTCAATCGCAAGTTTTGTTTTCAGCACATAGCTGTATTGCCGATTTCTGATTTCTGACTGCGATGTGGACCCCACTCGTACGTCGCGCCTATGTTAAATTTTATGTTTCGACAAAGGTTTTTCTTTGTATTTTTAATATTTCTTAGTTTTATGTTTTATAACGCATGGCATATAAAAAGCGTTGTATTACATTGTTTCATGTATTGAAAAGTTAGTTGTGTTGTGTTTTGCTGTGTATGAGCTCGCAGGCTATTTTGTAATAGAGACAGAGTATTTCCTCTGTAATAGAGATAGAGAGTATTAGCACTGTGTTTATGCAATAGTCTAGTTTTTGTAATCCCTCTGTGTGAGGAAGATTTTGTAACAGTTTTTTATTAATGAAATAGAAGTTTTGTTGTGTGAAAACTCTGTCTCCAGCAAGCAAACTTTTTATTAATTTCCCTGTGTTTAGAGGATAGTATTATTCTCTCTATGTTATGTTCTAGAATTATCAGAAATTCCAACATGAATCGATAGACACTTTGAAAAGGAAATCAAGGAAATTATCGATTGTGTTTACAGGTATCATAAAACTTTTAATTTGACTAACCTTCCCTTCCTTAGTTTGTTTGAAAATCCTTCAACGTAACATTTATGACATGTCCTGCATATAGGCATTGGAACGAAATACTAAACCCCATTACAGACCTTGAGATCACTGCGTTGGGATTTCGACTTCTTCGACTGCATTGTTGGAATTTCTGAGAATTCCAGAAGAATACACAAAGAGAATGATACTCTCCTTCTTAACACAGAGAAATTAAAAAAAATTCACAGGGACAGAGTTTCAACACTTTGAAAACTTTCTATTTCATAAGAAAAAACTATTACAAAATCTTCCTCACACAGAGGGATTACAAAAATGACTGCTATAAACACAGTGCATAAAATGTTCTCTATCTCACACAGAAAATACACTCTTTGTTCTCTATTTTAAAACAATACTTTGTCTCTATTAAAAAACAATACACTGCTGTGTAAAAACAAAAATTACATTAGAATGCCTTTCGGGCTCTTTTTTTATTTATATGTCGTAGCGCATATAAAACAAACATAACAAACTACATATAAAAACTAAAGCTAAAACTAAAATTACGTATGCCTATGGCCCACCGGGGCTCCTTTTACAAAGCGCATATAATATATATATATGAACCAAGGTTTAAATAAACCTTTGTGCACAACATGTATCCTTATAACATTATAACATAATTTTCATAACAAAAATTTAACACCAAAGGCATCGCGCGATAACAAAACATTAATCAAAACATAAACAAACCTCCGCCCGGACTTCAAAAGTTATGAACCAAATTGCAATGGAGAATTTCGCGTTACAAATCGGGACCCGTGACGTCACCATTTGAACGCACAATGGATTATGAAATCCATCCTATAAAATGATATCGCGTCCGCAAAATGTTTTTGGGTACGACATATTTTGAATGCGCGATGAATATTTCAATCGCGCCTATAAACAACACTGCGTCTGGAAATGGGTTTTCAGATGGACTCAAAATGGAACACGATGCAATCAAAAACCTCCATGTTTCTGCTGCGCTGGCTGCTATCATGGCCGCGGGGACCATCGGTCTTTAAACATTTAAACACCTCCCATTGACATGGTCTGTGGGACCACCAAACTCCCGTGCTTAAAACAAAAGAAAAAGCAATGCTCTATTTCCCCTTTTTTTTAACTCTGTTTCCATTGTACAGAGACTGGCGTCGAATAACAAAATCTCTGATTCAAACATCGGATTGTAAGAGTTCTTAAATGAAAATGACTGTGCAACTATTTTGGAAAGCGGCTGCAGTCAGAAATTCTTCAAACACAAAATAGAAAGTGGCCAGAGTACAGAACTTGATGAAACAATTTTGGAAAGCAGCTCTGTATAGGGCTGCAGTTGAAATTAACATTTCAACACTCCCCCTTAAGTTAAACTGCTGGGTTATCAGTCATACCCAGACATTTCCTTAAAAACTCAAAACTCTTCTGCCCCAATGGCTTGGTCAGAATGTCTGCAAACTTCTCCCGAGTTCTGCAATGTTCTAAAACAATTTCTCCATTGTTCACCAATTCCCTGGTGTAGTGAAACTTGGTATCAATGTGTTTCCTTCTTTTACGAAACACAAAATTCTTTGATAATGCAATAGCTGAGCTATTGTCGCAATAAATCACTGTGCCTTTTACCTATTCTTGACATAAAATCCTTAGCATCCTTCTCATCCACACTGCTTGACATGCTACTACTGTAGCTACCACATACTCTGCCTCTGCTGTAGACAACGCTACAATAGGATATTTCTTAGAAGCCCATGAAATGTCTCCTGAACCCATGTGAAAAACATAACCGGATGTGCTTTTTCGATCATCTACACTTCCAGCCCAATCACTATCAGTGTATCCAATTAAATCTAAACTTTCTGAAGTAGTATATAAAATACCATACTTTTTAGTTCCTTTAACATGCCTCAGAATTCTCTTTGCTACTTACTAATGTGCTTATTTTGGCCTCTCCATGAATATGGAAATCAAAATAACAACATGCATAATATCCGGCCTAGTTGCAGTCAAATACATGAGGCTGCCAACTATGCTCTTGTATCCTTGCTGCTGTCCTCTTTGCTGAGTTTTAATCCCATCACTGTGGGAGTTATTGCTGCTTTGCAATCCTTCATGTTAAATCTCTCCAAAACCTCATTAACATATTTTTCTTGAGAAATAAAAATTTTATTTTCATCCCGCTTTACTTCTATTCCTAAGAAGTATTTCAGCAAACCCATATCATTCATTTCAAATTCATCTTTCATGACTGTTTTAAATTTTCAACAAGGTAATCATCATTACCTGTAAAAATCACATCATCAACATATAACACAACAATCAACATCCTACCATATTTTTCTTTGATGTATAAGGTGGGTTCACCTTCACGTTTCTCAAATCCATTTTCCAGTAGACAGGAATCTATCCTACTGTACCATGCTCTTGGGGCTTGCTTCAGCCCATAAAGAGCTTTCTTCAATCTGCACACTTTGTGTTCTTGGCCTTTCTTCAAATAGCTGAGAGGTTGTTCAACATATACCTCTTCCATTAACACTCCATTTAGAAATGCTGACTTCACATCCATTTGGTAAACTTTCCACTTGTTTTGTGCTGCTATGGACAACACTGCTCTCACAGTTTCCATTCTTACAATCGGTGCGAAAGTTTCCTCATAGTCTCTCCCATGCTGCTGCTTATACCCTTTGACAACAAGTTTGGCCTTGTGTCTCTCAATTTTTCCTTCAGAATTACTCGGTCTTTTAGACCCATTTAACTCCAATAACTTCTTTACCTTTTGGGAGTTCAACTAAATCCCATGTCTTGTTTCTTTCTATGACATTAATCTCTTCATCCATAGCTTCTATCCATTTCCTATCTTTAATAGCTTCTTCAAAATGAATAGGCTCATCAACATGACAATACAAATCAAAAAAAGAGTTCATACCTTCATTTGCTGCCTCTTGCTCATAAATCTCATTTAAATTTCTGAACTTTGTTCCTATTTCATTTGGTGTACAATTGCTTGAAGTAGCACTCAAATCTCCTCCTTGTCGTGTGCTTGGAGAAGCACATTCATTTCTCCTCAAGGGTGTTCCTTTCTATCCTTGTGTTGGTGTTGCTATTGAGGGATGTATTTCAGTCATCTCTTCATCATCTTCATCATGAGACAAACAGTTTTTAACATTCACTGTTTTCTCTATGCTTCCATCCCATGCTTCCTCCTCAATAAACTGAACATCTCTGCTCACAATAAACTTCTTGGTGGATGGGTTATACAACCTATAAGCTTTGGATTCCTCACTGTATCCAATAAAAATACATTTCTCCCCCTTGCTATCCAACTTCTTCTTTAGCTGATCTGGAATGTGTGCATAAGCCACACAACTAAAAAATTTCATGTGGGTGACTCCTTGCTTTGTCCCACTCCATGCTTCTTCTAGAACTTTGTTCATGACTTCTTTTGTTGGGCACCTATTCAAAATGTACGTTGCACAATGTACAGCTTCAGCCCAACAATCATTTGGAAAATGCTTTTCCTTTAGCATACTCCTTACCATATCCATGACTGTCCGATTCTTCTTTTCGGCAACTCCATTTTGCTGCGGAGTGTACCTTGCTGTAAATTGCTTGTGTATGCCATTTTCTCTGCAAAAATGCAGAAATTATTTAGATATATATTCACCTCCTCTATCAGTTCTTAGAACTTTGATATGCAGCCCACTTTGGTTCTCCACAAGTGCTTTGAAATTGCAGAATCTTTCAAACACTTCACTTTTGTTTTTCAAAAAGTAAACTCAAGTTTTTCTAGTAAAATCATCAATAAATGTTAACATATAGTGGCTGCTAGCAAGTGATGGTGTTTGCATCGGTCCACATAAATCTGAGTGGACAATTTCTAAGGGTGATTTTTCCCTTATGCTTTTCTCGGATGGAAAACTTTCTCTGTGTTGTTTACCCAAGATACAACCTTCACAAAGGCTGTCAGGTTTCTCTATCAATGGCAAACCTCTTACTATTCCTTTCTTGTTCAACAAGTTAAGATCTCCAAAGTTGAGATGTCCAAATCTCAAGTGCCATAAAAAATTCTCATATTTTGTTTCTCTTTAGAAAGCCTCTTGTGTCACTGTTGTCATTTCTTCTCCATTTTTCAAATCTGCCCTCATCCTGAGAGGGAACATTCTGTTCCTTGTCATCTTGACTTCAACAATACATTGTTTTCTTGGTGGTTTATCCATGATGGTGCATACATCATCTCCCAAGAAAACATTGTACCTCTTTTGAACAAGCTGTCCAATACTTAAGAGGTTACATTTCATTCCAGAAACATAATAAACATCTGCTATGGATTTCTTTTCTCCTTTCCTTGTTAAGACATTTACATCTCCTTTTCTCATAACAAAAACTTTACTATCTGTCCCTAATGTGACTTGTGACTTCACATGCTCATCTAACATAGAAAACATGGCTATGTTTTCTGTCATATGGTTACTACAACCTGAGTCTAGAAACCATAAATCTTCACTCTTTTCCTCAGCCATATTACAAGCTAAAAATAATTTATCTTGGTTGATATTTTCTCTAGTGAAATTTGCACTGGGTCTATTACCCATATCATGCTGCTTCTTCCTACATTCATTTGCATAATGCCCGTATTTTTTACAATAATGACACTGGACATTGGATTTATCATACCTTTGTCCATGAGCATGTTGTTGTCCACCTTGTTAGTTGCTGCTTTGGCCTTGGTTCTGATTTTGATTGCTACCCCTTCCTTGAGCATTTGCTGGACTGTTTCTTCCATCTCTGTTTTGGCTTCTACCTCTTCCTCTCTTTTTTCCTCTGCCTTGACCTCTTCCTCTTGCAAAAGACATCTGGGTCTTAAAGGCATGCTCCAGAGATGATTTTTCATTTCTACCCAATCTCTGTTCATGTGTCATCAGTGATGCATGAAGCTCATCAACTAAAAATTTTGTGAGATCCTTTGTCTCTTCTATGGTGGTGACAATCACATCAAACCTTGAGGGTAGGCTCCTCAATAGTTTCTCCACAATCCTCCTTTCTTCAAGTGTCTCTCCATGAGACCTTATCTGTGTGACCATTCCAATCACATGTGTGAAGAATGAGTCAATGTTATATGACTCCTTCATGTAGAGAGTCTCAAAATCTCTCCTCAGCAATTGTAGTTTTGCTGTCTTCACTTTCTCCATGCTTTGATAGGCTGTCTTGAGATTTTCCCATGCTTCTTTGGATCTCTTAGCTGCTGCTATTGTTGGAAACACACTCTCATGCATTGCTTGATACAAATAGAAGAGGGCTTTAGAGTCCTTCTTCTTATTTCTCTTCAACAAGTCCTTCTCTGCTTGTGTTAATCCATTAAAATAATTTTCATCCACTAGTTCTTCAAAACCATCTTCAACAAGTTCCCACAGGTCTTCAGAGCCAAATAGGGCTCTCATAGTTATTTCCCAATAATCATAGTTTTTCCCATTAAATTGTGGGAGCTGAGCATTACCAATACTCATGCTAGTGCTGGCTCCTGCCATTCTTGCACTCTGAACTATGCTTCAAATACTTGACTGTGTTTTTTAATTTAAACTGACTGTCTTCAAACAGTAACACAAAAAAATGTATTGAGAATACCTTGGATTCTTTTTTACTGAGCCTTCACTGTGTTGGAGAAGCTGCTGCAACAAAAAATCCTTCCTTCAGCTTCTTTGAAACCTTCAAAGAGCCTTGACTAGCTCCGATACCATGTTGGAATTTCACAGAATTCCAGAACAATACACAGAGAGAATGATACTCTCCTTCTTAACACAGACAAATTAAAAATTTTCTTCACAGGGATAGAGTTTCAACACTTTGAAAACTTTCTATTTCATAAACCAAAACTATTACAAAATCTTCCTCACACAGAGCGATTACAAAAATCACTGCGGCATAAACACAGTGCATAAAATGTTCTCAGTCTCACACATAAAATACACTCTTTGTTCTCTATTTTAAAACAATACTCTGTCTCTGTTAAAAAAAATACACTGCTGTGTAAGAAAAAAAATTTCATTACAATGCCTCTCGGGCTCTTTTTGTATTTATATGTCGTAGCGCATATAAACCAAACATAACAAACTACATATAAAAACTAAAGCTAAAACTAAAATTATGTATTCCTATGGCCCAGCAGGGCTCCTTTTACAAAGCGCATATAATATATATATGAACCAAGGTTTAAATAAACCTTTGTGTGCGGCATGTATCCATATTACATTATAACATAATTTTTATAACAAAACTTTAACACCAAAGGCATCGCGCGATAAAAAAACATTAATCAAAACATAAACGAACCTCCGCCCAGACTTCAAACGTTATGAACCAAATTTTAAAGGAGAATTTCACGTTACAAATGGGGACCCGTGACGTCACCATTTGGACGCGTGATGGATTATGAAATCCATCCTATAAAATGATATCACGTCCGCAAAATGTTTTTGGGTATGTCAGATTTTGAACGTGCAATGAATATTTCAATTGCGCCTATAAACAACATCGCATCCGGAAATGGGTTTTCCGATGGACTCAAAATGGAATGTGATGCAATCAAAAACCTCCATGTGTCTTCTGCGCTAGCTACTATCGTGGCGGCAGGGACCACCGGTCTTTAAACATTTAAACACTTCCCATTGATGTGGTCTGTGGGACCACCAAACTCCCGCACATAAAACAAAATAAAAAACAATGCTCTGTTTCCTTTATTTTTTTTACTCTATTTCCATTGTACAAAGACTGGCGCTGAATAACAAAAAAATCTGATTCAAACACAGGACTATAAGGGTTCTGAAATGAAAATGACTGTGCAACTATTTTGGAAAGCGGATGCAGTCAGAAATTCTTCAAACACAAAATAGAAAGTGGCTAGAGTACAGAACTTGATGAAAAGTTTTTGGAAAGAGGCTCTGTACAGAGCTATAGTTGAAATTAACATTTCAACATGCATCGGTACAATGTAACTCCATGTGGATACTATGGATACTATCAATTAGTTTAAAAATTCATTGTGTTTTTTTTTTAAGGGGTTACATGTTTAAATCTAGAGGGATAGGGATATAGTATGCAGAATTTTATAGAGGCAATTTTATTTAGATTAGACATTTTAGGAATAGTAGGGATAGAGATAAGAGTAAGATCAATTTTTTAACCTTCCCAAAATTTTAAAATATTTTCAAAATTTGAAGTTCAAAAATCCTTGAATTTTAATATTGAAATTAATATGAAAAAAAAGCCTCTTATCTCACAAACAAGAATATTTGATACACTAGCCTTTTATCTCTAATACATTAATTTAATATCTGAATTAAAATTATCATTCTTCTCCCTTCTGACCTTTGGGCATTGTATTAACAGCCGTTTTCGACCACTTCAAAGATGCCAATGGGCATTTATTTGGCTCAACCAGTCAATTTAACAGAGATGTAGCAAGCATGTTGAGCCTGTATAGAGCTTCCCAGCTCGCATTTCCTAGAGAAAGTATTTTGTATGAAGCTAGAGACTTCACCACAAAATATTTAAGAGAAGCTCTTCAGAAAAGGGAGATTTTCACTGCATGGAACAACAAACAAAATCTCAGCCATGAGGTAAACTACTGTCCATACATGTGAACTCACTTATTTGTTTTCTCAACAGAAGAAGCTATTGGATGAGTTTCTAATATTTTTTTTACCATGGTTAGATTCAATATGAGCTAGACAATTCTTGGCATGTCAGTGTCGCTAGAGTGGAAGCAAAGAGATATTGTCAGGTGTATAGCTCAGATTATGTACGCCTAGCAAAAAGTCTTTACAAGTAAGTTTATTTTCACTTTCATTATTTTCATCCTTTTCCAAAATTTAGCATAATTTGCAGGTTCTTTCTTTACTTGCTTTGTTGACAATGGTAAAATAAGACAATGATAATAAGACTAACCAGATGCTGCATTTTTTCTAATTTCAGACTGCCAAGGGTGAACAACCAAAATTTTTTAGAGCTGGCCAAACTCGACTTCAACATTGTCCACGAAATTCATCAAAAAGAGTTGAAGAATGTCACCAAGTAGTTAATTTTGGCTACTGTTCCAAAATGTACTATATATCTACTTTAATTTTTCAGTTTCAAATTTATTCTAATCCCTTCTTTGATTCATTCTGCACCACAGCTGGTTTAAACATTCAGAATTCCCTTTATTACCCTTCGGTCGAGAGAGGTATGTGGTATGTTTCTTTTTAGTAGCAAGGGGCACGTATGAGCCCAAGTATGCCAAATGCAGATTCCTCTTTCAGAAGTGGCATGCTTGTGTATTTTTTTGGATGATATGTATGATACATATGGAACCCTTGATGAATTGAAGCTGTTCACCGAGGCTGTGAGAAGGTAGGATGTTATTCCAATTATCATCACCATCTGCATTGGCATTGTATATCATTTTTCTTTGTGCCTAATTATATTATGATGGCTCTTCAGATGGGACCTTTCCTTGAAAGAAAGCCTTCTATAATATATGAAACTCTGCTACAAAATATTTTACGACATTGTTCACGAAGTGGTTTGGGAGGCAGAGAAGTTATAGGGGCGTGAATTGCTTAGCTTTTTCAGAAAGGGAGTAAGTAGTTCTGATAAATTTGTGAATTATTTTTATCTGACTTAGCCTATAGGAATGAACATTAAGATTATTTTCTAATCTCAATCTTGAAATTATCAGTGGGAAGAGTATCTTCTGGCATATAATGAAGAAGCTGAATGGTTAGCATATGAGTACGTGCCAAGCTTGGAGGAGTACATAAAGAACGGGATTATATCCGTTGGCCAATGTATACTTCTGGTGAGTGGAGTGTTATTGATGGAGGGGCAAATCCTTTCCCAAGGGACGTTGGAGCAATTAGATTATCTAGGAAGACGTGTTTTGATAGAGCTAAATTGCATCATTACCCACCTGACCAACGACATACAGACATATAAAGCTGAGAAGGCTCATGGAGAATTGGCGTCAAGTATTGAATATTATATGAAAGAACATCCTAGAAGTACAAAGTAAGTGGCTGTGAATTACATCTACAACCTTCTAGAACCAACAGTGAAGGAGCTCACCTGGGAGTTTCTGAAGCCCCACAGCTTCAATATCCCGTTCGAGTGCAAGAAGATGGTGATGGAAGAGACTAGAGTGGCAATGGTGATATTCAAGGAAGGAGATGGTTTTGGCATTTCTAAAACAAAAATCAAGAACTACATCAAAGAGTGTCTAATTGAGCCACTGCCACTGTAACTCATATGATGTGATTTTGAGTCTGACCACCTGCCTTCCACATGAAGATGTGCATACATCATCTGATGATCGACTTGTTTCAATCTAAGCTTTCATAGAGAGATGAAGACCGTTCAATGGAATTAAAATATATTGATTGAACGTGCACGATTGGAATTTAGATTATAAGCATGTTTAGTTTTGGAGGAGCCGCTTTTCAGATTTTAATTTAACTATCAATTTGGAACTTGGAATATAAGTATCTTTAGTTTTGGAGGAGCGTTTTTTGGATTTTAATTTAATTATGAAATTTATGTGGATGGTAGAGATTTTATTTGTTAAAATTTGTTTTTTAATAATAATTTTTAATAATATAAACCAATGAAGAGTGAAATTTATTGGAAAGCAATATATTTTTTTGGTATTTTAATTAAATTTATTAATTAAAAAATATTAGCAGATCATATTTTATATAAAATGTTTTATGGTTTTTTAGTTATGTATTATTGATCAAATTTTATATAAAATGAGTTATATGAATTATGTGTTTTTGGTAGCTATATGAACTAGAAATTGCACTATCAGCAAATGTTGCAAAGGAAACGTCGTAAGATTTTTAAAGAGATCCAATAGTTGCTAAGAAAGATATGTGTATTGAAATTGATTTTTATCTTATTCTATTTACACCATATCAATCACTATCAACTTTTTCAGATTCACAATTCAAATTCTTATCACTTTCATCTGTTTCAAAATTGACACCACATCTTGTGCCTCTCACTTAACTGGATATTATATTGCAATTATTCCATATAATATTGATGGACACCAAAATACCTATTCGATACATCCCTTCAACCTCCTTCAAAATGTCATAAGCATCTTCAGAAATAGTAATTCCAGAATCTAGCATCAACTTGATATTGTCTACAAGAATATTATGGTTGGGCATTCTAGCCCTAACAATGTGGCCTGGTATAGACATGAAATTATGTGCCTCAGGCAGCCTGCTTGCCTCTAAACTTCCTTCTCCAAAACTTTTGGCATACTTCACCACAACCTTTACCAAAGGATGCTCACTGTTTACCTGGAGCATAACCCAATATTCAAGTTAGCTAATGAGACATATAATCCCTTAACTCTGAACATAACCAAAACTGCAAAATGTTTGTGAATATAAATTTAAGTAAAGAACAATCATTATTATGTTTAGAATAGTTGGGTATACAGGAATAAATCAGTGCGCAACCTATCAATCCCTGTACTACGACTTCAAGACCAATCAAAAAATGAGGTCAATTAGGCCACCCAAGATTCAACATATCCCAAATTAAACATATTGAACCAATCAGGAAATCAAGAAATAAAGATGCAGGACCTACCTCTGTTTCCGCAACAATTTCATAGAAGTCATGGAGGATCATGTTTTCCATAAGCTTAGTGTTAATAACAGTAGGTTTTCCAATAGTGAGTGTCCCTGTCTTATCAAATATAATGCAGTCCACCTGTGGATAGTAAAACATCCATTCCTAAATGAATCTCTTATTTTAAAATAACAACATAACCAGATTCAAAGGAGTACTTCTCTAATTCTAGACATGCAATTCACATTAAAAGAAAAAAAAAAAGATCTTCTTTCTTACTGTCTCACTGGTGGGAAGATAATTTTTCCATCCAAAATTAAGGCTGGCCCCAGCCTCAAGTCAGCCTGGTTGAATAAAAAATAAATAAAATCAAAAATAAAAAAATCTTGTACCAATATATCACTTATATCACTTACTTTATGTGCACTCTCAAGTGCCTTTCCCCCTTTGATGAGAACACCTTGTGTGGCACCTACTATGGTACCTACCATGACTGCAATGGGTGTTGCAAGGCCCGAAGCATAGGACAAGCTATAACCATGACAGATATGCCAAACTAAAGTGCAAGATCAAACTCATCCATGGAAGAAGGGATCAAAGACTTTGGGTATGAAGCAATCTTGCCTGCAACAAACCATTCTAGCCAGGTAGTGAAGGAGATCACAATAACCTACAAAACAAGAAACAAATGTAACTATGTCTAGTTTCAAAAGAAAAATTCTACATGAGCTAGGTTCATCCTATGGATACTTAATGTTGTTGTGAAGTGAAAACCACCAAAGGCTCAATTTTTTTTACCTAACTATGGGACAATAAGAAATTTTCAATCTGAGGACAGATGACTTATTAGTGAAAGAAATAACCTTAAAATCTAATTACAAATGACTACTCAGGAAACTACTAAAATTGCAATTTTAGCATTACCAATGGGGCAAAGAACTTTGAAATTTTGTCTTCAAATCTCTGCACTGGTGCTTTAGCCATATACGCTGCTTCAACAAGTTGGACTATTTGTGAAAGGGCACTCTCCGAGCCAACATGTGTAGCTCTTATATGCAATACTCCATTTTCATTTACTGTCCCAGCAATGAATTCTTCACCTATTGCTTAGAAATAGGCCTGGCTTCACCTGCGATCATGATTTCATTGACATGACTTCACCCCACTACAACATAAAGGGGGGTTTTAAGACAATATTTAAGACAATTTTTGGGTAAATTGTCTTAATTTGAGACAAAAGAAAACTTGTGTATTGCCTTAAATATTGTCTTTAAGCAGGTGTCTCAAATTAAATCGTCTTAAAATTAAATTGTCTTAAAATATTGTCTCTATAAAGACAATATATAACACATGCATTTTTGTCTCTCTAGAGACAATAGTTGCACTACAACACAAAGGGGGGTTTTAAGACAATGTATGGGTAAATTGTCTTAACTTGAGACAATTTCATTTTTGTCTCTCCAAAGACAATAGTTGGAATTAAAGACATATTTGTCTTTATGGAGACAATGTATTTAATCCTATCTATTGTCTTTCTAGAGACAATAAAAACAATGACTCCAGAAAAATATCTCACCATTAAAATAAATCAATATAAAAATATTTAATTAAAAAAATCAACAATATCATTGAATAATTCATGTTAGGGTGCAGTGGAATCGAACCACCAACCTCCTACATGGAAGGTGCTCTTCCAATTAGCTAGCACCCTTTAAAGAATTATGTGAGGAGTTATGACAGTCCTTGAAATTGTATAAGAAGCGTTGATTTTTAAAAAATGTTCAACACATAATTAGAAAAAAACAAAAACAAAGCATTCTCAGAAGTGAAAAACACTGACAGCAAGCCCAAATAATCTCAATACAAAACCACAAGTATCGACACAAAAGGAAACAAAGCCAACCAAATTCCAATGAATTATAATAAAGGTGATTGGGATTATATGACAAACCCAAGTCAAATGTTCCAAGACAAGCTTGTGATCAGATGATTCTTCTAGAAATCGTGTTTTCTCTACAACAGTTGCCAGCTGATCATGTGTCATACCAGTTGACTCCTTTCCTCTTTTCCACATAACTGAATAATGTGGTTATCTAACAATTTTAGAGTAATGTTTGAATCCTCATGAATGTCACGAACTCACAATAAAAATCAACTTTTCATAAAATGAAAACAAGTCTAGATTCATAACTTTATAATTTTCTCTATTTCCATGAGTATTTGATTGTAATACCACAAGTAGGATCAAAATGTTATAAGTTCTGTACACCAACTGGAGAAATGATCTCTCTGGGTGCTGCAAGTTTCATCTGTCAACAGGATGCTAGAAGTAATGATGAACATATCCAAGACTTGATGTAAACAGAGATTGTAGATATGTTTAGTTTTTCTGTAGACAAATGAAAAAAGAAGGTATGATAAAGAAAAGGGAAATGATAATAAAATGTTTAGTTTTCTTCCATTATCTATACCTTAAACTACTGAGGAAGTCAATTGCAACATTATACCCCGAGTGACACAAAAGATCAAACAAATTGATCGATTCTTATAACCAACATTGTGATATTATACCAGCTAGACACATACTTTTAAAATATGTTTTTTGAATAAAAAAATGCTGTTCAAACTTCAAATAAAAAACTAGCAGATGATTTATTCACAAAGATTAAAGGTTGTTTTGTGGGAGTCACAATCTGGAGGTGGACAGAGCCTCATGAATCAAATATTTCCTTAAGCTTTTTCCGGTGGGGGACTTGGGAATAGATTGACAAATGCTACTCGACATATCCTCTTGTATGGCGAAACCTGCACAAAAAATATATTTTTTCTTGGAAATTAGCAGATCTCCAACAAAAGAAACCAAAGTTTTAGGTTGAGAGCAGGCAAGTTCACAAACTAAATATCTCAGTGTTTCATTTACCTGATTTGCAACAAAAATTTTTACATCTTCTTCAGAGAGATTGCTGTCATACTTCCTCACAAAAAATGCCATTGGTATTTCACCTGCTTCATCATTAGAATACCTACCATACAAACCCAAAAGATAGAGAGTTGCATGCTTAAATAAGTAACATGTATGCAATTATCTTTGCATCAATGCGTAAAGGAGTAGGGGCATCAACTAATGTTGCAGAGAAACTCTGTGTTATAAGCTAGATAAAACTTCAAAAATATTTATTAGTTCAATAAGTGGTAAATCCAGCTAATCAAACCAGTTAGTGGTAAATCCAGCTATATGTAGAACTTTGAAGGTTTATCAAAACAAGAAATAGAAAATGCAACTCACGGAATAACACCAGCATCACTAATCTCTAGGTTTGAGAGGAGCAACTCCAATCTAAAAAAAAAATCGTAGAAGATTATTATTGTGGGTTCCGAATTGAAATTTAAATGGTCCTTGAAATGTTTTGTACCTGAAATGCTTTGTACTTGATCAACTCCTAGAAAAATTCCTAGAAGATTAATATTGTGGTTTCGAATTGAACTTTAAATGATCCTCGAAAGATTAATATTGTGGGTTTCGAATTGAACTTTAAATGATCCTCGAAATGTTTAGTACTTGATCAACTCCTTTATTCTATCCACAATGAAAAGGAAGCCCTCCCAATCAATTTAACATAGATCCCCAGTTTTCAGCCATCCTTCTGAGTCTAAAGTTGATGCAGTTGCTTCATCATTACGAAAATAACTTGCATGAAACAGCCAAATAATTAATATATTTTCTAGTCAAAAGCTGTGAAAATCAATATATGGATGAGAGTGCTATGGCATCATACTGAGAACCTGTGGTTTAGGAGGAAGGGATGAGATTCATTTGGTAGGGAATACTATTTTTGTTCATAATATAGTTCTGGGTACAGAACATACACCCTTAAAATTTCACAAGAGCACCTAATGGAATTGTTGTAGATTGTTTGATGTGATTTTGATCTTGGGGTACCGCATGCTTATTGGTCACCCCACGTTCTCGCTATGGATATGAAATTCTGATTTTGCTGGTTATGAAGTTTCAGATATTTTTTCATAGTGGTCCAGGTGAATAGGGGCGTTATTCAAATCAGTCTTTCAAATTCAAAACATTTGAAAAGGGACTACAATATAAAAAGGCCTGAAAATTTGTTAAAAATTCTCATGCCTAGGAAAAGATGAGATGATCACACCTTTCATGATTTCAGGTCCCCGTAACCAGAGCTCGCCCTTATGGTTAAGAGGGATAGCTTTTCCACTGGCTGTGTCCACCACTTTAGCTTCAACATTAGCTGCAAGAAAGCCTGCCATTTTGTAATGTTTTCTTTCTTCATCTGTTTCAGCGAAAGATATTGACCCGCTAGATTTTGTCAATCCATAGCCTTGCCAAATAATAATTGCCTTCAATTAGCATTTTACTTAAAACAAATACAGATGGGGAAACAATAAATTTTCAATCTCTTGTCATTTGGGGGGGTTTGGAAAGTTGGAACAGAAGGAATCAAGCCTGTTATGTCTTTGGGAGCATGGAGATATTTTTAGTTGAAACACCAAATCAAAATGAATATATAAAATTAATAACAGAACAAGGAAATGAAATTTGCGGAATAGGTATGTACTATGAATGGCACCTGTTGAAGCTAAACAGTGGGAAATCGAGCAGTGAAATTGTTGATGACGTATTTGCCAAGAGGTGCTCCACCGCAGGCTATCGAGGATAGCGAAGTCAAATCGTACTTGGCAACGACAGGGGACTTACTTAAAGCCAGCACAATGGGTGGAGAAACAGGGAGGGTATTCACTCTGTACTTCTGTATGGCCAAAATCATTTCATTCAAATCGAATTTGCGCATAACTACCATGGTATTCCCAATCGCAATACGAGAAAGTGTATAGAAAAACCACAAAATATGAAATAGCGGGACGATGGATAAAAATGTTTTCTCTCTGGAATTCATATCGTCTCTGCTCAGAACAACACTTGCGACCATGGAAATGAGATTTATATGGATGGAGATGACTCCCTTGCTTTTGCCCGTTGTCCCCGACAAGCAGAGAAGTGTCATAGTGTCTTCTTGTTTGATGTCCACTGAAGGGAGGCCACTAATGTCTGACTGCAAGTGCAGGTTTAAAGTAGAAATACAGCCCCCAACAATATTGAAGGATCCTAAATTCTCTACTTAATTAACTGCCCAATTGGGTTGCGCAAATCCTGTTGATCAGATCTGCCTTGAACATTGAAGGATCCTAAATTCTCTACTTAATTAACTCCCCAAAAATATTCTCTGCTTTTTTCATTTTCCTATGTTAACAAAAATATGCAAACAGAGAACTATAAGTGGTAACTAAACGGTACACAATTTGCTGCCTTGAGAAAAAATCCTTTCTACAACAGACCATCTAAGATCTCAACCGCCTTATCAAACTCTCCTCTGCTATAAATGATCCTAATCAGATTAGTGTAAGTTACAGAATTGGTGCAAACAACTAAGCATTCATCAATTAATTACAAGTAAAGGTATCCACCTTAAAGTTACCCTAAATCATCTTATGAATAACCTTATGTGTTTACTAAAACTTATTCACATTACAGAGATCCTGAGTGATGGTATTAGACAAACTCATTTGGGATCACACCATAGCCAACCATCTCATTTAGAGGCCTCAACACTTTGCCAAAGTGATCCTTCTGGAAAAAATCCTGAATCATCATAGCTTGACAAAGTTCTTCGTAAGAGAATATTGGCAAATTGCTTATCTTAAGCCCACTTAGACTAGTTGCTTCCTTTTACTTTCTGTTGTGTTTCCTTAAACCACTAGTAAAACCCCTGCTAAAACCACTAGTAAAACCCTTGCTAAATTTTTTTCTCTTTTTCACATAAAACTTTAAGAATATTACTACTGCCAATGTTGTCAGCAAAATCCCTCTAATAAAGCAACCTGCCATCAAATGAAGTGATCGATAGCTATCCATGAAGAAAATATTAATAAGAAAAAAATGCAAATTCACCTTGAATGAATCGGAAGAAACCATATTTACCTATTATAATTGCAATTTCGCTTTGACTTCCTCCTCCTCCTCCTGTATCAATGATCCACAGTTTTTGGTAAGAGAATGCATACTTGAAAAATCACTAAACAGACATACATAACATAATTTAAAAAATCAGATTCATTTCGACCTCCTGGATAACGACCCAGAGCTCTGGAAAAAGATTGCATCACTAAAAAATTTGGAAACACATATACATAACATAAGAGTACTTCTGAAGCATCATGTTTCATCTAGAGATAAACAAGTATACATAACATATTGCTATCTAATCATTTTTTTTCACCAAACGGAGCTTTGGGAAAAGATTGCATCCCTGACAAATTTGGAGAAACATATACATCACATAAAAGAGTAATATCTGAAGCATCATGTTTCATCTAGAGAGAAACAAGTATACATAACATATTCCTATCTATTCATTTTTTTCATCAAACAAAACTTTTCTTTGGGAAAAGATTGCATCCGTGAAAAATTTGGAAACACATATACATAACATAAGAGTACTATCTGAAGCATCATGTTTCATCTAGAGAGAGACAATTAGAGATAACATATTGCTATCTAAGCATTTTTTTCATCAAACAGATGTGGGTGAGGTTTATTGAACTGTTTACATATTAATACCATGGAAATGATAGTAATCGTTACAAAATATATTTAACGAGAAAATCAATCTCTCTTTATAAATATTAAAACAATGAGATAATTACATTTGGAAATAAGAAGTTTATGTATCCAAATGTTTTTTATCCCTTTTAGTTTGTAGATTGATGATATTTTTTCTTGTATTTTACTGTATACAGAGTGGATGCTCCATCTCTGGTAGCCATTCATATTGTTGAATTTTTTTTGCTGTATTTTACTATGTAAAAAGTGGAGTGGAGAAAATTATGTGTTTCTGATAATGGGTGGAGAATTTCATATATTTTACACAAAAAAATCCACCCACCATCATCAGGAACATTATGTGTTTCTGATGATGATGGGTAGGGCTGGTAAAATGTTTACTGGAAACCTACACGGTTTCATATATAGGAAAAGGACCGAAATACATTAACCAAATCAAGAAACAATCTATCTTGTAAGCTATGTTTAGTCTTATGGATTTTAAAATAATTTCTTTCTATATTTTACATAATAAAATGTAAAAAAAATCATCAATATGTTCATCTTGTTTTATGAATGTGTAAAATCCAAAAAAAAATTATCAATAAGTTTATCTTGTTTCATGAATGCTTTTATAAATCAGATAGAGTTTTAAAGAGATTATTGAACTTATAAAATTTTGAGAATATAAGGTTTTAGTATCAAACCTTTTTTTAATAAAATTTTTTCCTCATTGAATGCTCTATCTGTTCATGGAATGTTTCGCCTGTTCATTTATCGCTGAGTCATTTTATTTTCAAAGAAACTTGTTTTTTTTTCCACAATTCGATAAATCTGAGGGAGACGACTGATGTGCATGCCACAAAGAAACTCACATGAAAGGTAGGTTTCACAGTAATTGAATAAGGATTAAATTCCATACAAACCAACTACTCTACCATCCATGGTGTTCTACTACCTGTGGGAAAACCTATAGTAAATCTCAAGACCAACTAACTGACCGCCTACCATCCATGGTGGTCTACTACCTGTGAGAAAACCCATAATAAATCTCACACTGACCAACTAACCTACCGCCCATGGCTTACTTTATTTTACTCACACGTTTGATAGTTGTTAGGTCTCTGCTTAGACTTAATTTTTAGACTAGAATTCGAGCATTTTGCTGTAATTAAAAGTAAAATTTATTGAACATTTCACCCAATTTTTGACTGTTACAATGAGGCCTGATCATTTTTCTTAGAGAAAGTAAATTTTATTGAACATTTCGAGTAGTTTGGTTTTATTGTTTGTAGCTATTTAAGCTTTAGCTTTGAATTGGGATGCAGCTTTGTCCAAGGGTGTTGTTCCTAGTTTCAGAATGTTGGCACTATTGCTCTAATAATCTTTCATAGTTGACATACTACTGCGGCAACAGTCTTAGTTTCACTAACTCTAGCATATTATCTCTAATCCCGATTCCCATTATTTCCATCAAATCCCAGGTTGGTCTGAGATGGGTTCCTGTTTTACAAAGCAAATTCCCACGGGTGATAGTATTGCAGTTGTGCTATCCTAGTCTACAAAAGGCCAAACTTTGGTTAGGTTGTTTGGATCTGAGTTATGTCCATTTACATCACATATTTCAATTGCTTTGCAGTGTAAAGGTGTTGATGTGCATGTTGTGTGGCTAACTTCTGACGATGACATGAGAGACAAGAACTTGGAATTGCTTGCTTCCATAAGACCAGATGTAAAGTGGCCAATCCTTCAGTATGGGTTGGACACTATTTTTGGCTCTTCGGATGCCATTTTGCAGTACATTGAAGAAAATTTTCCGAATCCACGTCTAGTTCCGAAGGGACCCATGGCTGATATAAGTTTAGATTGGGTTATTTATATTCGGGATATTTTCTCACCATTAGTCTAGAACTTCTTTATGATAGTAATCCACTGGCATCAGAGGAAGTATAGAGGAAGCTTGAAACATCATTTTCAATATTGAATGGAGAAATTAGGAATACAGTAACAGGGAACCTTGTTTCTTTGGTAATGTTTTTAGTATGGTAGATGTATATCTTATCCCATTTATTTATCAGGTAGTCCCATTGTAGCATTTCAGAGGAATTGAAATTAGTCCAGTACATTCTCATCTGCAGAATTATCACAGACAAATGCTGGCCTTTCCCTTTTATCGTCTGATTCAAATCAACATGGACTTGCTACTGAGCTCTATTTCCAAAACCTTGGCTGAAAGGGCACCCCCTCCACTCGTGACATTGACAGTTCTGCAACATAAGAGCATTCGGTGCCACATGGAGAAGATTGTTCACTCTGCAGATGAATTAGCTGTGTCCAAGAAAGAGGGGTCTAAGGTTATAGAACATGCTAAGGGAAGTATTTCCATGGAAATAAAAATATTGTCAAAAAAATACACACAACTTGTGGATTTGATGCAGGAACATGCTCAAATGGAAGAGTGAATTGTTTTCCCTGCTCTGGAAAGGGCCGAGAGAGGTAAATATTGGAGTTTCCTGACATTGTTTGCCATTGTCCTTTCATAGTAGGTATATATATATATATATATATATATTTCAATGATTCGGTAACAAGCAGTTTTATATGGACAAAAAATAAACATGAATCACCCTAAGAATGAAGCTATCACATAACAACTATTTCTTGAAATTTTTTGCAGGTATTACTGAAGTTGCAAATGATGAACATGCACAAGATTTTCCACTAATGAATGGCATCTGTGAACGGCTGAAAACATTAACAGTTTTGGAAGCTAGTAGCCTAGATCATAGTCAAGCTCTACTTAGGCTTTCTGTGAAGCTGAGGACATTACAGGTGTTTCTCTCTTCTACATCAAATTTTTGTTCTGTGGCTAGGCATGTTCTTTGCCATAGGATTGCACTATTTATTTATGTTTTTGAACCTCAGCTTTAGTCATTATCTGTTCTAGTTGCATGTTGTATTTGTAGCACTTCCTAACAGTGCAACGATTCATGGCAGGCTCACTGTATGGAACACTTTCAAAACGAGGAGCAGAATCTACTTCCTCTCCTGGAGGCTGTAGAATTGGGCACTAAATAACAAGAATCCTTAGTGGGCAGTTGTATCAGTGTGATGGAATTATCTCGCTCGCAACATTTTCCATATTTGTTGTCAGGGTTGCTTCCACATGAAATTCAAGAATACTTGGGAGTAGCTTAACGCTGCCAGGAAAAAGAGAAGATCCAGAGAATGATTCAGTCACTTTGGTTAGCTGATGATGATGGTAAAACCCAACTAGCCATAGTGCAGAAAAGACTTCCTGCACTTACAAAGTCTGGTTACAATGCTTCTTGACATTAGGAGTGACCTGGCACATATTTTATGGTACTCAGCTCATCTCAACTGTGTATTTTAACCATGATTGGCATTCTAAATCCCTATTGTTTCTCGGAATCAAGAACAAGGCAAAGTGGAGTGCCTGATTTTCTTAATTAAGTTTATGCACAATGTCATTTGATCCTATATTTATCAATTTATAGACAAAGCAACTGGTTAGCCAAAGGTGCAAATAAGTAGAGTTTATGTGTGTGGCAACCAAATTGCATTCACCCTTGGTTTAGAAGTCCGTAGAACTTCCTATGCTCCTAAAATTTATGGTTATTATACCATGAATTCATACAAATTAAAGAAATGAAAACCTTGAGTTTTGTAATCAATTTTTTTGAAGCTTTATGGAATACATATCATGCATTTTTCAGGATGCGATGTGCCATCTAGACAATAACAAAGAAATTGATTCAATTTGTTAAAACCACAACTCCCGTTACTCAACAAACAAGCGTCACAGTTTTGATATCTGTAGGGGTCGACATGCCATTGTATCTCAAAACCTTGCCCTAGCAATGTCTTATTTATGGAATGATTGGACCGCAGAAGCTCCACCCCAAATGCTCAAACATAAATGAGCTAAGGGTCATTCAACCCACTTTTTCTTTTCCAGCCCTTTACATATTTTGTTATTTTTTTCTATTTATTTAACGGGCCCTAGGTTTGGGTATGAATTTCATGTGAAGATTCACATACAACCTTTTTCTTCGATTTACGTATGGATTCATTTTTATTTTTCGTTTTAAAACTCGTTAACGTAAAATGAAGGAAAACTATAATTTAAAAGCTTTTAAATTAGTACATATATGTAAATTTATTTATGATATTGTTTTTTATTTGTTTTATTAAAAAATTTAAATGTTGTTATGGGCAATTATAGAGAATTATAGATGAGCTGCTTAATTTAATTTTAATATATTATAATTTTATATTTATAAATATGTTATTTTTAAACTATAGTTCATTTTCTCTTTTACCCATGACTTTTTCTCTTGTTGATTCATCCCTTTTAGATAAATATCTAAGAGGGAAGGGAGTGTGAATTCTTCTTGCATCCCTCTCTTTTAAGGAAATACCCTTCAAGGCCCTCGCTTCTTCTCTTTAACCTTTCCCTGTGCTTAAATCCATTACGTTATGTTTTGTTGAGAAAACTCATGATACCCCTATGGTGAATCACCCCACGCAATTTCTATCTTAAAGCCTTTTCTTTGGTGGAACATGGTTTAGTAGGGAAATTTATTGGACCATGGCCAATTCTAATATCAACATACTTGTGGAGATTGAAGAATTGGAAGGTTGTGGTTCAAGTTCATCTCTTTCATTATTTTTGTGGTTGAGGACTGTATGCCTTATTGTTTGGGGAAAAAAAAAGTGAGAGATTTGATTTTTCACAATAGACCCTCTTCCATGGGGTTGGGAAACACATACATAACTCAATGGACTTTAGAATTTGACCTAGAAGTGGATGTGCCCTCAGTTGTCCAAGTCTAGGTTCGTCTTCCTCAACTGTTCAAGAAATTTAATCTATATCAAGAGACACAATTCTACTCTACTACTCTATAGAAATTAATTCACAATTTAGAACAACATTCGCGAACATGCATCAATCACAGACACAAGTACACATATTTATTTAGGGGAAACCAACTCGTAAAAACCCCTTAAGCTTGCTTGCATTAATCAAATGAATAGAAAATATATTACAATTGCTAGCTTACTCTTAGCTCAACTTGCGAAAGAATAATTATTCTCTCTGTTCAATGAGAAGTTATGACCTAGACTTAATCAATTTATGCCTCCACCTAAGCTCTTACTTCCTTGCACAAATCCTAAGGAAATTGGCCCCTATTTTTTACGAATTTCCTTCAAATTGATTGTGTAATTCCCAAGGATTGATCTCTGATTGCATGCAACACCTGTATTCTCAAGACTAGTCTACAACTGATGTTACACTGGCTTGGAATCTCCACCACACTTGAGCAATTCGAATTCCTTACGTGCATGATCTATTTTTGGTTGATTGATTAGTTAACTCGATGATCCTTAACTGAGTTAGCAGTTAAAGATTTTAGGGGTGAAGGCTCATTAGGAGTTAATGGGGTTAGGGTTTAGGGGGTTAAATGGGTTAGGGTTTTAGGGGTTTAGGGGGTTAAATGGGTTAGGGGTTGGGAATTAGGGTTTAAGGGTTAGAGGTTTAGAGGTTTAAGGGGTTAAATGGGTTAGGGACTTAGAGGTTTAGGGGGCTTAGGAGATTTAGCAGTTAAGAATTAAGGGGTTAAGGGGTTAGAGGTTTAGGGTTTAGGGGGTTAAATGGGTTAGGGGTTTGGAGGTTTAGGGGGTTAGGGGATTTAGCAGTTAAGGATTTTAGGGGTTTGAGGTTAAGGGTTAATGGGGTTAGGCTTTAGGGGGTTAAATGGGTTAGGGTTTTAGGGTTTTAGGGGGTTAAATGGGTTAGGGGTCAGGAATTAGGGTTTAAGGGGTTGGGGATTAAGCATTTAGAGGTTTAGGGTTTATGGGGTTAAATGGGTTAGGGGTGAAGGGGTTAGGGGTTAAGGGTTTAGAAGTTTACGGTTTATGGTTTAAATGTTTTAGGGTTTAGAGGTTTAGGGTTTAGGGGTTTAAATGGGTTAGGGATTTAGGGGTATAGAGGGTTAAATAGGTTAGGGGTTGGGAATTGGGGTTTAATGGATTAGGGTTAAGGGTTTAGGGGGTTAAATGGGTTAGGGGTTGGGAATTAATGTTTAAGGTGTTAGAGGTTAAGGGTTTAGAGGTTTAGGGTTTAGGGGGTTAAATGGGTTATAGGTTTAGGGGTATAGGGGGTTAAATGGGTTAGGGGTTGGGAATTAGGGTTTAAGGGGTTAGAGGTTTAGTGGGTTAAATGGGTTAGGGGTTGGGAATTAGGGTTTAAGGGGTTAGAGATTTAGGGTTTAGGGGGTTAAACAGGTTAGGGTCAGTTTAGAGGTTTAGGAGGTTGGGGGATTTAGCAGTTAAGGATTTTAAAGGGTTAGGGGTTAATGGGGTTAAATGGGTTAGGTTTTTAGGGGTTTATGGTGTTGAATCTGTTAGGGGTTAAGGGTTTAGAGGTTTAGGGTTTAGGGGGTAAATGGATTAGGGGTTTAGAGGTTTAAGGGGTTAGGGGATTTAGCGGTTAAGGATTTTAGGGGTTAATGGTGTTAGGGTTTAGGGCGTTAAATGTGTTAGGGGTTGGGAATTAGGGTTTAATGGGTTAGGGGTAAGGGTTTAGGGGGTTATCTTGGAGGAACCCTGAAAGAAAAAGGCTTTGTCACCTAGGGGGAAGATCAAGATTCAAAGGAGTTAGAGGAAGAAGGAGAAATTGGGGACTCCCAAACTTCGGCCAAAAGATCTACCAAGGGACGGAAATCCTCCAGGGAAAAGAGAGAACAAGAAACCTACAAGGAGAAGCTGCAAGGGACCCAACCGACCCTAGAAAATATGTTCGCAAAAAACCCTAAAGCACACAAAAATAAAAGCCAGGGCTTTAAAGGAGCCCTCTCATCTCAAAAAAGGAAGTAATGAATATCGTCTCCTGGAACTGTAGAGGGATGGCTAGCAACCTAAAAGAAGAAGCAATGAAAATTATAGTAAGGTTGGAAAGGCCAGACATTCTTCTGATCCAAGAGACCAAAATGGAGGAAATGGACTTTCTCCATAAAAGAAAAAAATTTTGGGGAAAAGGGGGAGGTGTCGCAGTCTCCTCTAGAGGCACCTCAGGAAGGCTGGGAATGCTATGGGACAAGACATGATTTGAAGAAATATAGGTTAAACTTAACTCAAAATGGATTTTTGCTCAGCTTTTTCATCTTCACACCAAAGAAACTGTGAATCTCTTCAACATTTATGCTCTGGTCTTCTTGACAGACAAAAAATTCTCGTGCGAATCCATTAGGAAGATATAAAATGAGATTCAGATGGATAATGTCATTCTTGTTGGAGACATGAACATCAATTTAAGTCAAGAGGATAAGCGAGGGGGAAGCATTGTAAGTGATCTAGCTAGGGAATGGGTGGAAGAGCTCATTCAGGATTGGGATTTGTTCGACGTCAAGCCACCCAAGGGAAAATATACTTGGACGAATAGAAGATCGGGTCCAGGCTACATTTCTGGGGACAAGAAAACCTCCTTATTTCACAAGCACACCTAGGCGAGAAGAAGTTTTAACTAGATAGTGGAGATAACCTCACGAGATCAAACCTTCTCCGACCCCACCAACATCAAACATGCTACCCATAAGCACTTCAAAGATCTGTACACAGAGGACAAGCAAGCAAATCTCATCTCCAATCTGCTCGATTTGGTCCCTCTAAAGGTCAATGCCCAAATGAACGTTATGCTGACTACTCCTGTCACATTCAATGAAATAAAGCAAGCTCTTGATGAAATGGATCCGAACAAGGGTCCTGGGCCGGATGGATTCACTGCTAGATTCATTAAAACTTGTTGGAAAATTGTCAACGGGCGTGTTGCAAACTTATTCGAGGTGAGTCACGGGATAAAGCAGGGATGCCCCTTATCCCCTCTTCTTAGGGAACAAAACATTGCTCTGGGGGCCAAGATCTTATGGTTGCAGGTGGAAAAGAACCCGAGATGGGTGAAAATTTCCTTGTGGAAAAAATATAGCTTTGAAGGTGCCTTCGCAGCCTGGAGAATTTCCAATATAATTGTCAAGGCTCTCAAATTCATCAGTTGTGTAAATGCACTCTTCCGTTGCTGAGCGACCACCTGTAATGGATTCCAGAAAATGGGAAACATATCAGATTGTGGGAGGACATGATCATGGATTGTGGGATAATTTCTGAGGTGTGCACGACCATTACGGACAGGGGGTGTCATAAATTAAGCAGGGTATGAGGGCGATGGGTCCACAGAGGGACGGGCAAGGGAGAAGTCCTAAGAAGAGGCCCCCCGGGTCACCTTTCTTCTGATAACTGGGATGCATGGACCTTTGATCATTTTCATTATATGGAATTATTCCTTCGTTTGATTGTGTGGACAGGTCACCTACCCAGAAAAATAGTCAAAGACTGTGGGATGGCATGCTTCAAGGAATGATTTTGGACCATTCCTTTGTTCTCCCAAGCTTGGTTCCAGACGGAGGAACCTTTGAGGTTTCCAGAGAGCCTGATTAGAGACTTAGGGTTGGGATATGGGGCATATTTTTCCTTCCAGAGTGCTACCCAAGAGGTGTTGGGGCTGGTGATCCATCTCCACTAGGTTCTGGCACCAAGAACTTTTCACAACAAGTCTGGGTCTCTAAGACCAAGCCCCCCATATTTTTTAGGTCTTCATATTTTTCCCCAGGCTACTAGGGCCCATTTTCCCTTTTTCTCTTTGTCCTTCCATAAGAAGTCTCTTTGAATGGTTTTGATTTGGTTTGAAATAGATTTGGTTGCAACAATGATCGAGTGTTGTTATTGAGGAATGGCTTGCGGGACTGAGTGGACCAAGACTAATCTTCCTGGGAGATTTAAGGACCTGAAAGTCCAATTGGAAATATTTTTTATTTTCAATTTGGTGACCAGAGATTCCCAGTTGGCTTTGGCCAGGGGTTTATCAGTCAAGGGAAATCTGAGGTACTTGGAAGGGAAGGATTTAAGCTGAAATCCTATAATGTGAGCTATGTTGAGTTGAATGGTCTAGGAGGTATTGAGGAAGAAGAGTTTTGATTTGTCTTTCTTGATGGAGGTGCCAAAGGCCTGGGAAAAATCAAAAATAATATTCTGGAACGAAATGGCTTCTTTGACCGAGGGAGAGCCCATAAGAAGAGTGCCACCAACATATTGTTGGTGGGTTGAAGGGGTGTTAGAGGGGTAGAGATTTAAACTAAAGATGCTTCCATAATAAGGTGTTTTCCTATAATGGATTTAATAAATTACAAGTAAAGCTTATGCTAGTTGGAAGATCCATTTACAATTACAAGCATACATAACTTAACTAGTTGATTGAGAGGCAATGATTAAACTTCTCAGCCCGATATGTCAAACAACTATGGATTTAGTATGAAGTGATCATCTGCCACGGTTTAGGTTGTTGTTTGTATGGATGAAATACAAACATTTCCTAGAATGATCCTCCTTGAGCACACCCTCTCCAAGGGCTTAGCGCTTAGAGGATTTAACAGTTAAGGATTTTAGGTGTTAGGGGTGACGGATTAATGGGTTATGGGTTAAGCGTTAACAATTTAGGGGTTTATGGGTTAAGGGGTTATGGGTTTAAGTGTTAGTAGTTTAGTGGTTTAGGATTTAGAGGTTTAGGGTTTTAGGGTTTTAGGGGGTTAAATGGGTTAGGGGTTGGAAATTAGGGTTTAAGGGGTTAGGGGTTAAGGGTTATAGGTTTAGGGTTTATGGGTTAAATAGGTTTAGGGTTTTAGAGGTTTAGGGGGTTGGGGGATTTAACAGTTAAGGATTTTAGGGGTTAAAAGGTTGGAGGTTTATGGGGTTAAATGGGTTAGGCGTTTAGAGGTTTAGGGGGTTAGGGGATTTAGCAGTTAAGGATTTTAGGTTTTAGGGTTTTTGGGGTTAAATGGGTTAGGGTTTTAGGGGTTTAGGGGGTTAAATGGGTTAGGGGTTGGGACTTAGGGTTTAAGGGGTTAGGGGTTAAGGGTTTAGAGGTTTATGGTTTAGGGGGTTAAATGGGTTAGGGGTTTAGGCGGTTAATTGGGTTAGGTATTATAGTCATTTATTAGGTGAACAAGGCACAATCTAGTTGTAGTAACTATAACTTGGTCAAGTTTTTATAGTCAAGGGAAGACTTGGTTGGGTTCCCAAGTCCTAAAAAGAGTAAGGGTAATTGTGAAGGCATGATAAATAAGGAGTGTCGGTGCGTGCCAAGGATTGAAAAGGCATGCTAACACATGCCAAAAAATTTCAATGGATGTTGAGGAGTATTAGGGAGTGCCAAGACATCGCAAGGGAGAACTAGGTCAAAATGCATGGAAATGAATGAATAAGAGTATGTTCCAAGTAGTGTCAACAAAATCCAAGTGTCTCAAGGATAAAGTGTGTTAGGAGAAGGCAAAAATAAGAATTGTAGGAGGTAAGCATAAGGTTACATAAAGGGTTGGAAAAATTAGTTTCAAACAAAGGGAAACTTTGGGTTGGGCACAACATTGATTTTCCAATGACTTGGTTGGGTTCCCAAGTCGCAAAAAAAGTAAGGCTATCTATGACGGCATGAAATCTAAGGAATACCAAGGTGTGGCAGGGAATGCCTAGAAGTACTAACACATGCTAGGTAGTTCCAAGGCATGATAGGCATTCCAATATGTGCCAAGTGCCAGGGTGTGCCATGAACATGTGCTATGGAGTGTGAGGGCCAAGTGTCGGGGAAACACAAGGGAGCACTAGTTTCAAATGCATGGAACTGAAGTATCATCCAGTTCCAGGTGTGTTAATAATGGAGTGACATGGTATTCTAGGAAGTGACAAGGCATGTTAGAGTGCTAGGGATGCATAGAAATATGTTCCAAGTGCGAAGGTGTGCCAATGTGTGCTAAGGAGTGTTAGGGAGTGCCAAGAAAACATAACAGAGTGCTAGGTCAAAATTTATAAATGAATGGGTAAGAGTGTGTGAAAGGGAGTGTTAGCGAGTTCTAGGTGTCTCGTGGAGGGAGTAACATGGTATGATAGGCAGTGCTAAGTCATGTTATAGTGTCAGGGTGACATGCATCCAAGATGTGCTAGGTGCCAGGGTGTGCCAACATGTGCTAGGAAGTGTTCAGGACTGTCAGGGAAACACAAGGGAGAATTTACGTTGTAGCCATTGGAGAAGTATTTACATTGTAGCCATTACAGGACATTGAGAATTTTTTTCCATGGAGAATTATTTACGTTGTAGCCATTGCATTAAAGCAACAGGTCTGTCAATGCTTTTTTGTATGTGTTTATAAATTGGAAGAGAGAAATCATAAACAAGAAGGGCCTGAAAGAACTGAACAAAGAAATGGAGGTCACTTGGATAAAGTTGATGGCATTGGAGTTGGTAGTTTCAGACTGTCGCAAGGGCATCTAAGACAACCATGACCTGATTGAAGAAGTGGAAAACAAGCGGCAGTCCACATTGAGGAAGATATCAATCCATTTTCGACTAAACCAGATATATAACTGTGGCTCTCTCTACTCATAGTATTTCATTGAGATTGTGTTATGTATCTGTTATTAACCTATGCTTGGGTCTATTTAAATGGATACTATATTCATAGCTCAAAAATGAGGCATTTAGGATTGTTTATAGTTTGTACTAGTTCTGAAAAAGAACTAGAAACAATTAATCTCTTTGGCTGCAAAAAGTATTTTACTTGTTGTGTTGGGGAGTTTCTCTCAGGAAATTTATGGATAACCCGACATATTTTTTATATACGTACTGTGCAGAATCTTTATAAATCTACCTATCAAATCAAGGTCAATCCAATGGAACAACTTTTTCCCCAAAACAAGCACAAGATCAAGCCAACATGTGTGTTGTGTGCATTTAAAGAGATGGATAGGTAGGTTTACCCTTACGAGAACATGGTACCTTAAAATCTGACCAAAATTGGTGAGTGAAAGCATCTTCGAAATGGCATCATGAGTGGAGCATTTTCCAAAAGATATTATTCATTTAGATTACAATATATACAACATGTAGTTAGTGTTCCATCCATGTTAACGCACACACCTGATGGTATCAGTCTTTAAACTAGTACAAAAAAAATGATTTTATATATTCACATACAGGACAGTCACAAGATGTCAACAAAATCACATACTTATCGAAATCCTCAACCATGAATATGCTAAATCGCTTCCAAATGTGCTTGCAACTAGGCATCAAAGACAATCATTGCAATGGGTTAAGGGGATCTAAGAGAGAATTATGTAAGGAGTTCCTTCTAGGTAAATGACATTGGTATTACTATTGTTAAAGGGGGTGGCCTACAAGGATACATTGGTAGCTATTGATGCAAGAGCATAATTTCAGAATTTTTTTTCAAAATTTGTATTTTTCCTCCAGAAGGTCTTAGAGATTTATAGAAGAGGAAGTTGGTTTCCTTGTTGCCCTATAATTTTGTAGAATTTCTAATTTAATTTTTGGGATGGGAAATTTTAGTAATTTTAGGCATAAGTTAAGATGTTGTTTGATTTTTAAGGCCTCCTAGTCATTAGGAATGCTGAGTCTTATGATTAGGATTACTTGTGGCATCCTATGTATTTTTTAAACTCCAATACACCAAGGAAAATATGTGGAGGACATTTGGGGGAAGTGTGATTGTCCATAAAATCTATATTGGATTTGGGGAACTTTTAGCTCTTTTCCTTGGACCCTACTAGTTCTTAGAGGTTGTATTTAGAGCGGTTAGCAGGAAAAATCTTAATATGCCCAAGAATATTAGTATTGGAGCACCTGTGGTTTGGGAGAAAGGATAAGGGGTTTTAGGAGTTAAGGGGTTTAAGGTTTAGGAGCAAGGGGTTAAGGGTAAAGGGTAAAGGGTTAGGGCTTATGGGATTTAGAGGTTAGGGGGTTTAAGGGTTAGATGTTAGTGGCTTAGTGGTTAAGGGATTCAGGGGTTAAATATTAACCATAAAGGGCTTACATATCAGGGGATTTAGGGGTTAAATTTCTAAGGGTTATGGTATTTAAGTGTCAGTGAGTTAAGGGGTTAGGGGTTAATGAGTTTAGGGGTTATGGGTTATGGGTTAAGGGTCAAGGTTTAAGAGGACATGGGATTAGGGGTTATGGGGTTCAAGGATTCTAAGTTAGGGGTTAGGGGTTAAGGGGTTAGTGGCTTTGGGTTTAAGGGATCAAGGGGTTAATTTTATATGAGTTATGGGTGTAGGGTTTAAGGGATTGTGGCTTTGGGGTTAAAGGGATAGGTATTTTAGTGGCTATGGGTTAAGTGCATATGCGTTGTGATAATGTGGCCCCTAATCCCCTTGTCAAAACTATTGTGCTTTCCCCTATCAATTTCTATGATTGCCTTACCTATAGGTCCCCTTGCCCCTATGCCATAAAGCCCTAAGGCTCCTTCTCATTCTCTAACGTTAGGATTATAGATCTTAGTAAACCATGCTCGAACCTATCACTTCTACCCATCCATGCTACCCTTATGTCCCCTTGCCCCGTTCAATACACCAAAAGATCCCCCTCCCCCAAAATTCATGATAATTGAACATTTGGAGGCGATAATTTAACAACAAATTCACAACTAGTCCATTTATAATGGTGCCTTAGAGCTATTAGATGTCATTTCATTGAGCTACAGTAATAGGTGAGAGCTATGCATAGCTCACTAAAGGTGTATCAAGAGGCTATTAGTCTATTGGCTATAGAATTTGAATCTTTTTATTTGTAACTTAGTGAAATGGAAAAAATGTGGAGACAATCTCCATTCTTCTTCTTTCATCGGGCCATGTAAAATAAATGAAGCAAATAGTCTCAACCCCTTGGAGAAGGAAATTTGAGAACAATAATTAGCATGAAAAAACAAATAATCCAATGAGTTAAGTTTAGAGGTGTCTGCCTTTGTAAACAAGCATCCATAAGCTTGTTAGAGTTAGTATGAATCTTTACTAGAGGTTGAGTAGTCTTCACATCACCAACCACATCCAATTGAAAGGTACCAACCCCTACAATAAAAATGATGTCTCCAAATAAGATGTAGTTAATACCAATAATATCACCTTATGAATCTATTACAATATGATTTGGAAAGTACGTTTCTATACATGTGCGAAATAAACAATCCATTTGGTTAGCAAAAGGAAGTCTTTTTGAAGACCTTAAGAAACCCCCTTGAAGGAGACAAGAAGGGTTTGAAACCATATAATACAAGTCGATCTATAAACCCTATTTTTGATGTGTTCTATGCATGTGTTTGCTCACTCGGTTTTACATGTGATAGACAATATATGAAGCCTTTTTTTCCATGTATCATCTTCATTAGATATCATGTTGCTAAGAATGAAGTGTCTGGATTAGAGTTAAAGTTCCTATTTTAGTTTGTTGTCTTTTCTTGTATTTTAGAGTACAAATCTTTCTGGTCTACTGTGCTAAGGAAGTTTGGCTTTCAAATACTTAAGGAATATGTGAGCTAATATAAGACCATATTGTAATATTTGAAATAACATGATGAACTATTTAGCACAATTTATGGTGTTGGATTGATTGAGATGTTTATTTTTGGATGGATCGATGTACATCTCTTTAGCCAATAGAAAAAAATCATTAAGCATTGTTGCAAGTATGTTATTGACATGTTGAAGTGCCATTGAGACTTAGAGGTAGAATATTTAGACTTGTATGTTGTCACCTATCTGGGTGTGATGATACCTTGTGGAGGTAGGCAAAGTTTTCATTTTTTAAACTCTTGGATATATTCTATACGCTCTTGAGAGAATTTCAACCTTTTAAATAAAATTACAAACAAATGTAAATTCATGCAATAATTACTAATTGATTTGGGGGTGACTCAACAATTTGTATCATGTTGTTTTGTTGAATTTGTTAGTAAGTTAACTAGGGCTTGATAAATTTGTAAGCTTCAATGGGATTTATTGCAGTTGTATGTGTTTTAGAGAAGCGAGTTTGGAGTGGTGGTTGTGCTTCCTTTATTGAATTTTATTTCTTTTGTTCTTCTTCTTGTGCATTCCCATTGTGGTATCTTCTCGTTTGAAAATATTTTCTTATTATGTACAGAAAAAGTTCTTGTTGCATCCTTGAAAAAGTTGCCCAAATGTCCTGATTTATCTCTGTAATACCTTGAGTTTTCTCGCTTCTTTCAATTGGGCTGGAATTTTCCACCTCAAGAGGGTTGTTAGTTTTTTTCTAACTAAATTGTTAAAACATTTTTTCTTGTTTTATTTATTTATTTTTTCTTCAAGGAGGTGTTTCCTTTAAAATCTAGAAGAAGCATTGCAAGTGGCCTAATTATAGTTGTCATTAGAAGTTGTCTGTGATCATGGGAAAGACAACCCTCAGAGGGTGAAAATTGGGTATGTTATACCTAAGGAAAACTTTGGCTAACATCCAATTAGATATGTTATATGTAGTTCACAATTAGGAGATCGCAGACCATACAGTTGCACATAAAAATGCACTACTCCTCAAATATCAGGGTGAGTGCAAGATTATTTATTGAATATAGTTTAGTCACATGATACAACTATCCCAAAACTCTATAGTAGAGATACCAACATGGAACAACTAACTTAAAATCGATCGATGCACTCACTTTCATGGGAATTTCATGAAATTTTATATTTTCTTATATAATGCACTTTTACCCACATCTTGAGATCACACGAAAATGGTATTCATAATAAATTTTTTAGGGTGAAGTAATTCATTTTTCCTCCAAGATCCAGTTACGTAGCTATAATGTCTCGTGTTTTTTCATACATCTGACCGGAAACATACCTTGCAGGAATTTTGAAGGAAATCCCACTCAAATTATTAGAGAATCTCTAGGTGATATCATTAAAAATGTATGTTTCTCTTTATTGTGTTTTGTATATAAATTCATTTCAATTCATTCATATTAGATATACTCTGGCTCCTGGTTCCAATTTAAAGGTCGAGTTATCATCATTGTTTGTTTTTATTTATTTGGAAAGTGCTTGTGGTATTTTGAAGAGGTTGCAAGAGACAGGAATCTCAAATAATTGTTGACCGGGCTAATGCAAGTTTTATATGTAAAATGTGCGGCTTCAATCCCTGATGTCTCAAATTTGGCCATGCATTCAGGAGCTAGAATGGTCATCCTTTACCCACATTTATCATGAGCTCATTCAACTAGTAGATAAGCTCTACGAGGAGGCATTCAATTAGTAGCTAGCTGATGAATTATCAACAAGATCAAGGTTGTTGCACACCCAAAAAAAAAGAAACTCACAAAATTTAAGCTAAAAACAACCCCTACTCATGAAGCTGACAACTTGTCTCCCTCAAGGACCATTGTCTTCTCCTTCATCAGGAAATAATTCCTCAACAACTCACTCAACTGCATCATTTCTATACCCCCAACAATCTATTTATGTTATTGTGACCATAACATTTTTCGAATAATTTGATGTTTCATAGGTGAATTTCAAATGCCAATTTACTATTTGAAAACCAAATTTTCATCCCTTGTACCTAATGAGCCTTCTTCATTGAATATTTTTTTTAATGGTGTTTTGTTTACTAATTTTTATCATTCAATGATTTCTTATATGTCAAGATTCTTCTCTATTTCATGCCTTACAGTGTTTCCTTTGCAACATTTGGTGCAATTGCTAGTTTAAATTTTTGCACATATTTAAAAAAATAAACAATTTCAGTTCATGGAATGTAACTCAATTGACAATAACCTTTTTATGAAGTTATATTATGTTATAAAATGAGATTAAAATTTGAAATCCCCTTAAGTGGCCAACCAAAAAATAATATTTTTTATCTATTTATTTATTATATTTTTAGAATGTAGTTTTAATGAAAAAAAATATAATATAAAAGAAATAAATATCATGACATGATCAAATTTCATGTGGTTTGAATATCTATTTTTAAAAATAAAAAATAGAATTGTCCACTATCCACTCATGGATATCTCAATGCAAACTTCAGAATGCTAATGATTTTGTCTTAATTGCTAACTATCTTAAATGGGTTTCGTCTTAATTTTCATTGTCTTAAGTCGCCATTGTCTTAAATATAAAGTTTTGACTTAAATATTTTTGTCTCAAAGTTCTTTTGTCTTAAATAAAAAATTTTGTCTCAAAGTGCTTTTGTCTTAAATATAAAGTTTTGTCTTAAAATGTTTTTGTCTCAAACTGTTTTTGTCTTAAATATAAAGTTTTGTCTTAAATTATTTTATCTTAATTTTTTTTTGTCTCAAATTAATTTTGTCTTAAATATTCTTGTCTCAAATCGTTTTTGTCCTTAATATAAAGTTTTGTCTCAAACTATTTTTGTCTTAAATTTTATCTTTAAGACAATTCAATTGATATTGTATTTTAATATAAAATAACTAAAATAAAAAGTGACTATTTAAGACAAAAGATTTCTTTTGTCTTAAAAAAATGTCTTAAAACACGCCACATGTAGTAGTGCCCCCAGACAGCCAAACCATCTGCAGAGATTTTCTCACCTCGTAAAATCTTGATGGTATCATTGTGTTGGATCAGCGGACTGCTGATTGTACCTTGAGATACCACATTCCCATGGCTGTCAAGAGTCAGTAAAGTAGCAGTATCTGGCGCCAAATCCATAAGCTTGGCAATAGCTTCTAAAGTTTTCCCTTTGGCTAAAACTTCCAAATATTTTCCTAGAAGAATAAAGGAGATAACCATGACAGATATGCCAAACTGAAGTGCAAGCTCAAACTCATCCATGGAAGAAGGGATCGAAGACTTTGGGTATGAACCAATCTTTCCTGCAACAAACGATGCTAGCCAGGTAGTGAAGGAGATCACAATAACCTACAAAACAGGAAACAAATGTAACCATGTTTAGTTTAAAAGAAAAATTCTACATGAGCTAGGTTCATCCTGCGGATACTTAATGCTGTTGTGAAGTCAAAACCACCAAAGGCTCAATTTTTTTTACCTAAATTTAGAACACTAAGAATTTTTCAATCTAAGGACAGATGAATTATCAGTGAAAGAAAGAACCTTAAAATCTAATTACAAATGACTACTCAGGAAACTACTAAATTTAAGCCTTAGAAAAAATAAAAAAATACAACATACCATCTATCTTTCACTCCCTCGGTCATAGAAATCATCAGTCACTCCCTCAAAATCATAATATCACTAAAATAAATCAAGAAGTCAACTATTTCTGTAACATACATCATAATTATAATTAAAAAAAATTAACTTTTACTTTATGAAAGACTTAAGTAAATGATATTATTTCATTCTTGTATCTGCTTCTACTTCTGAGCTTGTATTTTTACATTGACATAACAATATAAAGGTTGGTAACTAATACAAATCCCAAGGTGGAAACTTGTCACAACTGGCATGACACTTCGAAATTTAAATTGAATTCGAACCATAGTATTTATGCGAAAGGACCAAATGATTATATTAATCTTGATCAGAATTACTCTATAGTATAATGGTTAAGTAGGAGATTTGTGTCTTTAAATTTGGATTTAGTAGTAGTGTACAACCCACCCCATTGCAACACCTCAAATTTGGTTGACAACTATATGGACTATACACCGTTGGATTTCAAGTGGTTTGAATCTACAGTGGAGGTTGATGGTGTACCCGTTTAGGGTATTGACCTCCCCAATATTTAACTATTTTTTTCCATTTTCTATTGAGTTCTGCTGCGTTGCTATGCAACCCCGTCTCGGCCTGCCTTTACCGAAAAGAATGAATTTTCTCCGCTCGGCTCTGTTCGGCTTCTCAAAGCACATACGCAGATAGGTATCCTCGATACCATCTTTGGTTTAACTTAGCTTTTGTTTTAGAATGAGGTTTTTGTCTGGTTACACAGGCCTCTCAAGCTATTTATTTTTGCATGACTGTCAGAGGCTCTATGCCTTTTGCCTATGCTCACTTCTCTACATGAGTTTATGGTTTTAAATGGTGTTTTCATTTTTTCTCCATGCCTCGTTTTTTACTTTCTCGCTAAGCAGCGCCAACTCTCCTGCTGAGTCCCCTCATCATGATAGTAGGTGAGACGAGATATTGTTTTAATTTTATATTGAATCTCTAAATAAATTATACACCATATTCCAGTTGCATGGACTAACTCTCTTCCATGGCTTTTCCACAATAGTTGTTTTCGAACCTGTGGAAGAATGTTTTGCACAGGTAACAGGTTTACACTATCTTTTTGTTTTTCTTCAAATTTGTTTACTGCTTTGCTAGCTTAGTCAGCATGGTCTTTTGCCGATGATTTTCTTGCTCTTGTCTTCTTGTACAGGTAATTTCCATGGCTCGATCGTTGGGGTTAAAGCTTTTGGGATTTCACTTCGTTTAATCGGTTTTCCTGATTCTATCTCTTTCCCCTTCAGGTACCAATTCTTCGCTGTAGGGTTTCTAAGTTATTGGTTGTAGAGAACCTTTGTTCCATCCTCAAGGGTGCTCATAGCATCGTGAGCTCTGGATTTAGTTTTATGGCTGCATGTCATTATGTTATTTCTGTTTTAAATTCGAGGGCTTCACCCTGCTTGTGACTGTTGTCGGCATTTGTAACATTGTCTTGGACTATATTTCATTCCTGAATTTCTCTGTATCTCTGGTTCAGTCTTAAGAGGGATTAACCCTTTAGACTCAGTAAATTTTTTTAATAATTTAATTCAAATGCCAGAAGATACTTTACTTCTATGCTTATGAGATATTATTTGGGTATCTTCTGTATGCACAATTAATAGTTCATTCAATTTTATGAAATGGCTTACTCCTTTTTGGATTTGTTCAGAAATGGAAAAAAACATTTTCCAATTTTCCCCTATATATGTATATTGTGCGGTTCTAGTTTTCTTTCCGAGAGCCTTTGATTATTGTTCGATTTAGACTAGCTTAACTCCTATTGAATAGAGTCTAAACTCCATGTTTTCTATCTTAGCTCGGCACATATATTTACTGTCAATGTAATTATTGTATTTACGATGACATTTTCCGTACTCGGTTCATACTATGCATAAAATATCTGATATTGTTCTTTTTACCTATATTTTGTTTATAGACAGAGTTTCGTTCTTTTATCTGGTGATAGAACTAAATTTATTTCTTTCAAATTTAAATGAGATGTATGGACTATATTGAACTGATTTTTTCATGTATATCATAGGGTTACAGTTAGTGACCAACTCGGGGTTCATATTTTTTACTCTAATCCCTGAGTTAACGGTTTTCTATTTAACATACTTGTAGCAGGTTTTCTAGCTAATTCACCCATTTTCTATAAACACTAATTCTATTGTTGAAACACAAGTCCATAACTTGCATAAATATGATTTTCCTCACACAATCTAAATATTTAATGGTTTATCTAAATCCTCTGGTTACTCAAAGGAAAACACAAATATAACACACATCTAAACGTTAAATGTTTAGAGGTCTTCATTTCACAAATAAAGAGCAATAGTTGTAATAAAAAATACAAATGACTAGCCAGCATATCCAGTACTTAGTTTTCCAGTAATTTGTTTACTTATCTGGTTTCAAAACCTTCCTGATGATGTCCACCCATCAATGAGAGAGGCAATTATGTCCTGATATCCCCCCGTGCTCCACACTGAGTCCAGTAGGTTGACAAAATTTCCAGAAGAGACCTGAAGACCCTTGGTCAAGTACATCTTCTTTTCCAGGAATAGGGAATGATGAGTGTTTTCCACTGGTCACTACGAGCTTAAGAATTATCCACTCTCTCCCTTCCTCTCCTCAGTCACATAACATAACCACTTTTCCTCACTAGGATGTCCTTTATTCCCGAGAGGAAGAGTAACTATCTTTAACTATTTTCTGTTCAACCACTTTAAGCTCTTGGAATACTTTTACCATTAGTCTTTTTAACTTTTTATGGAACAATTATTCCATAAACAAATTTTTAATTCAACAAAACATAATTTATTTATGTTCATTAAGTAATTGTAATATTCCCAATTAGCAATATTTAATTGGAAATATTAATTTTGACTAATTTTTCATTTATAAAGTTAAAATATAAATAAAGTCGGTGAAGGAGCACTTAGCTCACACTTAGGATAAAAGCATTCCCTAAAGTCACTAAGGAGACATATCGAATTAGCAAGGTGGGGCCTAGTGGCCAAGTGGCAGTGCAGAGATTGGTGGGGCCTAGGTGAGAGAGAGGCTCACCAAGCATAAAAGGAGGAAGGGTCTCCTCATTCTCATTCATTCTAATTATGCATCTTTGAGATTTTTCTTTTGACATTGAGCACGCTTGTTGTTTAGCAAAGTCTGCATGTAATGTTTAGTACATCTGGTGTCTCCACTCGAAGATCCCAACTTCAGCCCCGGGGGTCTTCTAGTGCCTGCTCGGATGAGGAGTTTCATCCTTGTTTTTTCGGTGAGGGTTGCAGCTACCACAGGAGGAGCGTCCACTCAGAGAGACAACACAGTCAGTTAGAGGGAGGATGCAGCCTTCAGGGGAGGTGGTTCCAGATTGGGGATTTTTTGGTGAATTCAACCTGGGATAGTGGGTAAGGGACCAACCCTTCCCTATTCCAACATTTTGGTGGAGTCAGGGGCCATTATTTGGAGTAGATCTTTTAGAGTCAGCGTCCCTCCTTGAGGAATAACGTAGTGCCTCAAGGGATCCATTTTCGAGGGTCGGCCATTTCTGAAAAGCTTTCTGGGTTTTCTGGGTTTTGGGAGTAGAGGCCATTCCCAAATTTTCAGAATTTTCTGAGGTGGGGAGCAGCCCCAAAGATTCAGTTCATTCCAGCAGTAGCAACAACATAGTAGTGGTAGCAGCAGCTTTGGAGATAACACAGTCCAGAGGGAGCAGCCATTTCGGGTCATTTCGTGAGAGTCTTTCTACACTTGCCTAGTGCAAGCCGAGGTGCCATTATTCTGATCACCTCTGTACTCATTTCCATTTCTCAGAATTAATAAACGGCTTAGCGTTCTCCATCTTTTTTGTTTTCCTTATGATTTGACTCTAGTTGCTGCATGTCTTTGTTTATGTGCTTGTCTTACTATTTATTTCCATTTGGTATATTATAGTGGTATCAGTGCTCATAGACTTGGCTCAGCCTGTGGAGCAGGTTGTCTATGACACCAATAGGAAAATCACACATCACCTGTAGGGGAAGGAGGTATAAAGACCAAGAATGAAGGTTAGAACTCACTTTCGAGGATTTGTGTCTTTATGGAACCATTATTCCATAAATAAATTTTTAATTCAACAAAACATAATTTATTTATGTTCATTAAGTAATTATAATATTCAGATATTTGTGTCTTTAAATTTGGATTTAGTAGTAGTGTACAGCCCACCCCATTGCAACACCTTAAATTTGGTTGACAACTATATGGACTATACACCTTTGGATTTCAAGTGGTTTGAATCTACAGTGGAGGTTGATGGTGTACCCATTTAGGGTATTGACCTCCCCAATATTTAACTATTTTTTTCCATTTTCTATCGAGTTCTGTTGCGTTGCTATGCAACCCCGTCTCGGCCTGCCTTTACCGACAAGAATGCATTTTCTCTGCTCGGCTCCGTTCGGCTTCTCAAAGCACAAACGCGAATAGGTATCCTCGATACCATCCTTGGTTTAACTTAGCTTTTTTTTTAGAATGAGGTTGTTGTCTGGTTACACAGGCCTCTCAAGCTATTTATTTTCGCATGACTGTCAGTGGCTCTATGCCTTTTGCCTATGCTCACTTCTCTACATGAGTTTATGGTTTTAAATGGTGTTTTCATTTTTTCTCCACGCCTCGTTTTTTACTTTCTGGCTAAGCAGCGCCAACTCTCCTGCTGAGTCCCCTAATCATGATAGTAGGTGAGCCGAGATATTGTTTTAAGTTTATATTGAATCTCTAAATAAATTATACACCATATTCCAGTTGCATGGACTAAATCTCTTCCATGGATTTTCCACAGGAGTTGTTTTCGAACCTGTGGAAGAATGTTTTGCACAGGTAACAGGTTTACACTGTCTTTTTGTTTTTCTTCAAATTTGTTTACTGTTTTGCTAGCTTAGTCAGCATGGTATTTTGCTGATGATTTTCTTGCTCTTGTCTTCTTGAACAGGTAACTGCCATGGCTCGATCGTTGGGGTTAAAGCTTTTGGGATTTCACTTCGTTTAATCGGTTTTCCTGATTCTATCATTTTCCCCTTCAGGTACCAATTCTTCGCCTTAGGGTTTCTAAGTTATTGGTTGTAGAGAACCTTTGCTCCATCCTCAAGGGTGCTCACGGCATCGTGATCTCTGGATTTAGTTTTATGGCTGCATGTCGTTATGTTATTTCTGTTTTAAATTTGAGGGCTTCACCCTGCCTGTGACTGTTGTCGGCATTTGTAACATTGTCTTGGACTATATTTCATTCCTGAATTTCTCTGTATCTCTGGTTCGGTCTTAAGAGGGATTAACCCTTTAGACTCAGTAAACTTTGTTTACAATTTATTTCAAATGCCAAAAGATACTTTACTTCTATGCTTATGAGATATTATTTGGGTATCTTCTGTATGCACAATTAATAGTTCATTCAATTCTATGAAATGGCTTACTGCTTTTTGGATTTGTTCAGAAATGGAAAAAATCATTTTCCAGTTTTCCCTTATATATGTATATTGTGCGGTTCTAGTTTTCTTTCCGAGAGCCTTTGATTATTGTTCGATTTAGACTAGCTTAACTCCTATTGAATAGAGTCTAAACTCCATGTTTTCTATCTTAGCTCGGCACATATATTTACTATCAATGTAATTATTGTATTTACGATGACATTTTTGGTACTTGGTGCATACTACGCATAAAATATCTAATATTTTTCTCTTTACCTATATATTGTTTACATACAGAGTTTCATTCTTTTATCGGGTGATAGAACTAAATTTATTTCTTTCAAATTTAAATGAGATGTCTGGACCATATAGAACTGCTTTTTTCGTGTATATCATAGTTTTACAGTTAGCGACCAACTCGGGGTTCAGAGTTTTGACTCTAATCCCTGAGTTAACAGTTTTCTGTTTAACATACTTGTAGCAGGTTTTCTGGCTAATTCACCCGTTTTCTATAAACACTAATTCTATTGTTGAAACACAAGTCCATAACTTGCATAAATATGATTTTCCTCACACAATCTAAATATTTAATGGTTTATCTAAATCCTCTGGTTACTCAAAGGAAAACACATATATAACAGACATCTAAACGTTCAGTGTGTAGAGGTCTTCATTTCACAAATAAAGAGCAATAGTTGTAATAAAAAATACAAATGACTAGCCAGCATATCCAGTACTTAGTTTTCCAGTAATTTGTTTACTTATCTGGTTTCAAAACCTTCCTGATGATGTCCACCCGACCATGAGAGAGGAAATTATGTCCTGATCTCCCCCCGTGCTCCACACTGAGTCCAGTAGGTTGACAAAATGTCCAAAAGAGACCTGAAGACCCTTGGTCCAGTACATCTTCTTTTCTAGGAATAGGGAATGATGAGTGTTTTCCACTGGTCACTACGAGCTTAAGAATTATCCACTCTCTCCCTTCCTCTCCTCAGTCACATAACATAACCACTTTTCCTCACTAGGATGTCCTTTATTCCCGAGAGGAAGAGTAACTATCTTTAACTATTTTCTGTTCAACCACTTTAAGTTCTTGGAATACTTTTACCATTAGTCTTTTTAACTTTTTATGGAACCATTATTCCATAAATAAATTTTTAATTCAACAAAACATAATTTATTTATGTTCATTAAGTAATTGTAATATTCCCAATTAGCAATAGTTAATCGGAAATATTAATTTTGACTAATTTTTCCTTTATAAAGTTAAAATATAAATAAAGTGGGTGAAGGAGCACTTAGCTCACACTTAGGATAAAATCAGTCCCTAAAGTCACTAAGGAGACATATCGAATTAGCAAGGTGGGGCCTAGTGGCCAAGTGGCAGTGCAGAGATTGGTGGGGCCTAGGTGAGAGAGAGGCTCACCAAGCATAAAAGGAGGAAGGCTCTCCTCATTCTCATTCATTCTGATTATGCATATTTGAGATTTGTCTTTCTACATTGAGCACGCTTGATGTTTAGCAAAGTCTGCACGTAATGTTTACTACATATGGTGTCTCCACTCGAAGATCCCAACCTCAGCCCCGGGGGTCTTCTAGCACCTGCTCGGGTGAGGAGTTTCATCCTTGTTTTGTTGGGGAGGGTTGCAGCTACCACAGGAGGAGCATCCACTCAGAGAGACAACACAGTCAGTTAGAGGGAGGATGCAGCCTTCAGGGGAGGTGGTTCCGGATTGCGGATTTTTTGGTGGATTCAACCTGGGATAGTGGGTGAGGGACCAACCCTTCCCTATTCCAGCATTTTGGTGGAGTCAGGGGCCATTATTTGGAGCAGATCTTTGAGAGCCAGCGTCCCTCCTTGTGGAATAACGTAGTGCCTCAAGGGAGCCATTTTTGGGGGTCGGCCGTTTCTGAAAACCTTTCTGGGTTTTCTGGGTTTTGGGAGTAGAGGCCATTCCCAAATTTTCAGAGTTTTCTGAGGTGGGGAGCAGCCCCAAAGATTCATTTCATTCAAGCAGTAGCAGCAACATAGTAGTGGTAGCAACAGCTTTGGAGATAACACAATCCAGAGGGAGCAGCCATTTCGAGTCATTTCCTGAGAGTCTTTCTACACTTGCCTAGTGCAAGCCGAGGTGCCATCATTATGATCACCTCTGTACTCATTTCCATTTCTCAGAATTAATAAACGGCTTAGCGTTCTCCATCTTTTTTGTTTTCCTTATGATTTGACTCTAGTTGTTGCATGTCTTTGTTTATGTGCTTGTATTACTATTTATTTCCATTTGGTATATTATAGTGGTATCAGAGCTGATAGACTTGGCTCAGCCTGTGGAGCGGGTTGTCTATGACACCAATAGGAAAATCACACATCACCTGTAGGGGAAGGATGTATAAAGACAAAGAATGAAGGTTAGAGCTCACTTTCGGGGAAGGTGACAATGTTCCGGTAGTGGACACATAGGAAGAAGAACCGATGGAAAAGGAGAAGGATGTCGGGAAGGATTTCGAGGAACTCCTCCTCAAATCAGTACAGGATTTGTCAAGACGGATAGAAGAGATGGGGCAAAGGTTCACGGAAAAATATAGATAGAGCGAGACCCCAAGGGGTTTTCACATTGGAGAGGGCTTAGGCACACCTCATCATTTACAAGAGCACCTCACGGCACAATAGACGACATCAAACACACCTCCCCGTTCTACAATGCCGACATTTCTTGCCGCAGGCATTGAAGCATAGGAACAACAGGAGCAGGAACCGGCACACATGGGAGATTACTTTGCTGAGTACCAGTCGTATGGCCAGGAGTTCAGAGATGCCATCACCTTCCATTATTTTGTTCAGCTCAAGCGGGACAGAAAACCCCACAACCATCATAGAGGGAACAGGCACTCACATGACGGGGACTTATAGCGCACGGTGGGCAGGTTCCATTTACCTACATTTGATGGGTTGTCCAAGCGTTTGAAAAAATCTTGGGTGGAGAAGCTGGATATATATTACCAGCTAAATTAGATGGCAAAGCTAGAGGCATTTAAAGTGGTAGCATTGCACCTAAAGGGTGAGGCCCAGGATTGGTGGTTTCATGGGATGGTTATGCTGGGGCACTCGAGAGTGATAGCATATGTTGATTTTACGCAGAGGTTGGTGGGGCATTTTGACCGGAGGGATCCAGAGGAGCATTTTGTTGAGCTAACCAAGCTCAAGTAGACCGAGAGGTCGGACATGTACATATCATAGTTTTTGAGACTCTCTGTGATGGTACGAGATCTATCCACCACCCACATGATTTATATGTTCATATATGGATTGGAAGAGCCTCTGCGGGGATTGGTCAGATCAAGGAGGCCCACGACACTCCATGATGCAGTTGAGAGGACTCGGGATTTGCAGGATGGACTTCCCAGGACTAGAGATCCTTTTCCCCAGAGATCGACATTCCAGCCGAAGGGGAGAGACGAGAGGGTTCCACCTGCCAAGGGGAACCAAGGTAGAGGGTTTGGAGATGATGAGGCCAAGAGAGAATTGAAGCGGAAGAGATTGTGGTTCACATTCCAGGAGCCATGATAACCAGGACATCGTTGTACCATGGGGAAGGCACATTACATCGAGGTCTTCTCCGACAGTAGTGGGGAAGAAGATGAGTATGAGGATGTGGAGGCTAGAGGTAGAAGTACATCACAAAGAGGGGATCATCTGCCACCTCCACCACCGGGAGCAGGGGGTGCAGCTTTTGCACCCACCGAGGGAGCCCTTGCTGCTTTGTGGAGAGTTCCCAAGTAATTGACACTACGTGTCTGAGGCATAGTACGAGGGCAGTGCATGTCCGTGCTAGTAGACAATGGGGCTACCCACAATTTCATCGATGCCTAGCTGGTAGAGCAGAGGGGCATACAGACAAAGAATTTTGATGGGTTTTCAGTACTAGTTCCAGGGGACCAAACCATGCAGTGTGCCAGGTATGTGCCAGCCTTGGCAATGACGATGGAGAAATACACCGTGACAGATCATTTTTTCATGGTGGACATTCCAGACACCAACGTGATACTGGGGGTACAATTTCTTATCAAATTGGGGAAGATCACCACTAACTGGGAGACCTTGGAAATGGAGTGGATGGAGAAGAAGACTGGGATGCATGAGAAGATTCGAGGGATGCACACCTACCCACCAGAGACAGTTTTAGCACACTGGATGGAGGCAGATTTTCGAAAGGGGAACATAGAGTGGGCAGTGGAGCTGCATGTGTCGGAGGCAGGATCTATAGGGCAGGCCGTACACCTAGATGTACAGTCCAATATTGAAAGGTATGCTACGGTATTTGGGGAGATACCACTAGGACAGCCACCGGATCGGGGGTTTGAGCACACCATTAAGCTGGAGTAGGGAATACAGGTTGTTATCACTACACCCTATAGGCACCCCAAAGCCTATCGGGATGAGATTGAGAGGGCTATCCATGAGCTCTTAGCTCTTGGACACATCCATCCTAGCACCAGCCCCTTTGCTTCTTCAGTAGTGATGGTGAAGAAGAAGGATGACATGTTGAGGATGTGCATTGATTACAAGGCCCTGAACAAGAAGACCATGAAGAACCGGTACCCCATCCCATGTATTGATGAGTTGATGGATGAGTTGAGGGGGGCCAAGTTCTTCTCAAATATTGATTTGAGATTCAGGTACCATCAGATTTGTGCAAGGGAGCAGGACATTCCCAAGACCACTTTTAGGTGTCATTACAGCCATTTTGAGTTCTTGGTGATGCCTTTTGGGCTAATCAATGCCCCGGACACTTTCCAGTCATGCATGAACCACATCTTCTGTAGTCACGTGAGAAAGTGTGTGCTAGTGTTTTTTGATGACATATTGATCTACAGCCAGACATGGGAGGAGCATCTCCAACATCTAGAGGTTGTACTGCACATTTTGGAAGAGAAATTTTTTTATGCTAAGCTCTCCAAGTGCGAGTTCAGGTTGACCGAGATTCTCTAATTGGGGCACATCATCGGGATGGATGGAGTAAAGGTACACGAGGAGAAGATCAGGGCCATCAGGGAATGGCCGGAGCCAAAGAATGTGACAGAACTTCGGGGATTTGTGGGGATCTGCACCTACTACCAAAATTTCGTCAAGGGATTTTCCCAACTTGCTGCACCCCTTACAAATCTCACCAGGAAAGGGGCATTCAGTTGGTCGGATACAGTGTAGAGTGCTTTTGACAGGCTGAAGGAGGTGATGAGCAACTTCCCAGTGTTAGCATTATCGGATTTTACACAGCCCTTTGTCTTAGAGTGTGATGCATCGGGAAAGGGGATAGGTGCAGTGTTGATGCAAGGAGGCCACCCCATAGCTTTCGAGAGCCGGAAGCTATTACCACATAAGAGATTGTATGATATATACGACAAGGAGATGTTGGCCATCATGCATGCATTGGCCAAGTTTCAGTAGTACCTGGTGGGGAACAGGTTTAGGGTGAGGACGAACCACAACAGCCTCTGATTTTTTCCAGAGCAGAAGAAGTTGCAGGAGAGGCAGCAAAAGTGGGTCATTAAGATCCAGCCTTACAACTTTTACATTGATTATGTCAAAGGGAAGAACAACGTTGTGGCAGACGCACTTTCACGCAGGCCAGCAACGTTGTCCTTGTTGAGTTTGGACACGGATTGGAGGGTTCTGCTGTTGGTAGAGTACTCCAAGGACCATTTTTGCTACGAGATTTTGGATGGGCAAGTGACAGATGATAGGTGAAAAGTGATGGACAAAGTGATCTATTAAAGGGACATGATCTTCTTGACTGAGGGCTCCTAGCTCAAGAAGAATATATTGCATGCCTCGCATGATTCACCATTATCAGGTCACAAGGGGTTTACCAAAACCTATAGGGCCATCAGGGAGAGGTTCTCTTGGAAGGTCCTCAAGGAGGACGTGCTCCAATATGTCAGGGAGTGTGAGGTTTTCCAACGTAACAAAGGAGAGATGAACCATCCGGCAGGATTATTGCAGCCTCTTCCCATGCTTGAGGGGAAATGGGAGAGTATCTTGATGGACTTCATTACAAGGTTTCCCATGGTACAGGGCAAGGATTGCATATTTGTAGTCGTTGACTAACTGACTAAATATGCTCATTTTTTTTCCATATCAGCACATTACACTGTAGCCCAGGTAGCAGAGTTGTTCTTCAGGGAAATTTTCAGATTGCATGGTCTTCTGAAGACCATTTTCAGTGACAGGGATAGCTACTTCATGGGTGGATTCTGGCAGGAGATTTTTAGTTTGGTGGGCATTGAGTTGACACCGAGTATGAATTACCACCCCCATATGGATGGACAAACTGAGATAGTGAACAAGTGGCTGGAGGGTTACTTGCGTAACTATGTCAGTGGGAAGAAAAAGGCATGGCTTAAGTGGTTGCACCTGGGGGAGTACTGCTACAACAACACTCATCACATGTATATTGGTATGTCTCTATTTTATGCATTGTATGGATATCATGCTTTATCTTTTGTTGACATGTTGTTTGGTGCTAGCAAGGCTCCTAGATCCAAGGACTAGATCCAGGAGAGCCAGGATATTCTCTGAGCTCTCAAGGATAACATCGCTACAACGCAGAACCAAAAGAAGATGTATGCTAATAAGGGACCGGTTGAGAGGCAGTTTGAGGTAGGAGACTTGGTCTACCTACGCTTGCAGCCATATCGAAAGTCTATGCTAAATCATAAGGGGGTTGAAAAGATCAAGCCCCGCTTCTATGGACCCTACAAGGTGATACGCAGAGTGGGATAGGTTGCATATGAGTTGGAGCTACCCCAAGGAAGAAATATTCATAACGTTTTTCATGTATCATTCCTGAAGAAGGCATTCGGGCAGCAGGTGACTGCAACGGAGAAGATTTCACCTATAGATGATGAGGGGCACTTGGTGCTACAGACGGAGGCCATTATTGACACTAGGGAGAGGTAGTTACAGAGTAGAATAGTTAGGGAGTACCTAGTGATATGGAGGAATTTACCAGATGAGGATGCCACTTGGGAGAGTGAAAATATTCTACAGCATCCATCATTACAGTTGCTTGAGGACAAGCAACATTTTTCCGGGGGAGACTGTAATATTCCCAATTAGCAATAGCTAATTGGAAATATTAATTTTGACTAATTTTTCCTTTATAAAGTTAAAATATAAATAAAGTGGGTGAAGGAGCACTTAGCTCACACTTAGGATAAATTCATTCCCTAAATTCACTAAGGAGACATATCGAATTAGCAAGGTGGGGCCTAGTGACGAAGTGGCAGCACAAAGATTGGTGGGGCCTAGGTGAGAGAGAGGCTCACCAAGCATAAAAGGAGGAAGGGTATACTCATTCTCATTCATTCTGATTATGCATCTTTGAGATTTGTCTTCTGACATTGAACATGCTTGTTGTTTAGAAAAGTATGCACACATTGTTCAGTACATCGGGTGTCTCCACTCGGAGATCCCAACCTTAGCCCCAGGGGACTTCGAGTGCCTATTAGGATGAGGATTTTCATCCTCATTTTTCCGGAGAGGGTTGTAGCTACCAGAAGAGGAGCAACCACTCAGAGAGATAGCGCATTTAGTGAGAGGGAGGACGGAGTCTTGAAAGGAGGTGGTTCTATATTGGGGATTTGTTGGTGGATTCAGCCCGAGATAGTGGGTAAGGGACCAACCCTTCCCTATTACAGCATTTTTGTGGAGTCAGGGGCCATTATTTGGAGCAGATCTTTCAGAGCCAGCGTCACTCCTTGAGGAATATCGTAGTGCCTCAAGGGAGCCATTTTCAAGGGTCAGCCATTTATGAAAATCTTTCTGGGTTTTTCTGGGTTTTGGGAGTAGAGGCCATTCCCAAATTTTAAAAATTTTATGAGGTGGGGAGCAACCCAAAATATTCAGTTCATTCCATCAGTAGCAGTAGCATAGTAGTAGTAGTAGCATTTTTGGAGATAACGCAGTCTAGAGGGATCAACCATTCCGGGTAATTTCCTGAGAGTCTTTCTACACTTTCCTAGTGCAAGCTGAGGTGCCATCATTCTGATAACCTCTGTACTCATTTCAATTTCTCAGAATTAATAAACTGCTCAACATTCTCCATATTGTTTGTTTTCCTTATGATTTGTCTCTAGTTGCTGCATGTCTTTGTTTATGTGCTTGTATTGCTATATATTTCCATTTGGGATATTACTGTAATCCTTTCTCAAAAGACATAAATGTTTAGTCTCTTTAAAATTAAATAACATAACAACTAGTTAACATTTAAGTCAACTGTCACAATCTCATTTAACTAAGAAAAGGTCAAGAATATTAACTCAGTGTGATTAGAAGGAGATACATTTTTGAATAACTCTAACAACAAGTTGTGGCAACAGTGGTGCTCATGTTAAGTTGTGAGGAGGAAGCACTGCGTGTGCAGGTTTAACATTTCTATGGGAAGTGAAGACATTTGGTGTAGAACAATTACATGGAAGTGTCTGTTCTTGAAATTCAGAGTCCAGTTGATAAAGATGAGAGTTACAAGTCCATCGAAGGATTTCAAATATGATGTTGCTTGCAAGTATCCTAACGAGACCTCGATGAACATTGTTCTCCTTGCAAATAACGTGTCAAGTTAGTAATTGTTTTTATTTTTTAAGATTTTATATTTTTATATATTTTAATGTAATACCATAGTTAATTAATTAATAGTTTCCCTTTAATAACATTTATGAATTATTTAAGATTTAGAATTAAAAAACTATCTCTTCTAAATATAAGAAATAAAAAATAATTTCCCACACCGTAGTGCCAAAGGCTACATTATATTTCTCTAAAAAAAAAAAATTATAAATACAAAAGAAATATCTTTATAATAAAAAAACAAAAATGAATATGCATTTTTATTTAGTTATAGTTAAAAATGTTATAAAACATCAATAATTTCAACTTCCTTATAGTCACTCAATTTGTTGTTGGTATTACAATTTAATATAATAAAAATATTTTACTCACTTACAATTTAATGTGGTAAACATATTTCACTTATTTTGAGTTATAAAGAAAATATTTTGATGTAGTAGTATAATTTCATATGAACTTTAAAGTCATAAATAAAATATTTTCTACTTATATATGACATAATATAAAGTAATTATAAGTAAGAAAAAAGTTTTAAACCTTATACTTTTCAAAAATATATTAACATAGGATTTAAATAAACTATTTGAATATGTTGCTAATTTATATAGATATCTACTTCATATATATATATATATATATATATATATATATATATAGAGAGAGAGAGAGAGAGAGAGAGAGAGAGAGAGAGAGAGAGCTCAAATGTTAACCTAAAATATTTTAATGTTGTATATAACTAGCACAATCACATTTACCAATGTGGTTGATATAAGCAGATAGACATATATGAAATACATTTACAACCACATTCATCAATGTCGTTGATATAAGTGAATAGATCTATATCCACCACCCACTACATGTATTTTACAAAAATAATCATTATATATTTATGAATATAATTACCAATATATCTTATATATCTATTTATAATATATTTATAATATAAACTATATTGATGCTATATATTAAACTAATATATATATATATATATATATTATATATATATATATATATATATATATATATATATATATATATATATATTCAGTATGGTGGAGAAATGTTTCATTAATATTGGATATCATTGGAAATAATAATATTAATAGCATTTAGCCCATAATTTTGTAATTCATGATAGAATATGAGTTCACAATGTTAATATCAATAAGAAAAAATTATTAAATTTATTTTTAATGATTGCCTCATATAACTAGTTGTTTATGTGTGAATGGTTCATTGTAGAAAAAGAACATTATCCACTTAAAAAGAAGAAGTAAATTTAACAACATGAAAAACGATGTAAACAAGTTTCTCAAATATTACTATGAATATGATGAATGTATTCTTCTCATTATTATATGAAAATCAATAAAATATATTAAAATTAAATAAAGAGGAAAATAAAAGTAGTTCAAAAAACATTCTATAAATAGGTCACAATATTATTAGTTGGATTTCATAGGGTTATGGACTTCAATCTTGATTTGTAATGCTTGTATCATATAACTCGTTGTATATGTATCAATGGTTCATTGCAAACAAAAAAACAATAGTGACTTAAAAAAAAGGAATTAAATTGAACAACATGAAAAATGGTGTAACAACTTTCTTAGATATTACTATGAATATGATGAATGTATTCATTTCATTAATATATGAAAATCATTATTTAATAAATGTAAATAAAAAGGACAATAATAGAAATTAAAAAATCATTCTATAAATATGTCAGAATATTATTAGTTGCATGTCATAGCGATATGGAATTCAATCTTGATTTTTAATGATTGGCTCATATCACTGGTCGTTTATGTGTGAATGGTTCATTGTAAACAAAAGAACAATAACCAATTAAAGAAAATAAGTGATTTGAACAACATGAAAAGCGATGCAAACAAATTTCCTAAATACTACTATGAATATGACAAATGTATTCATCTCATTAATATAAGAAAATCATTATTATATTAAAATTAAATAAAGAGGAAAATAAAATAAATTCAAAAAACATTTTATCAATAGCTAAAATTATTAATAGTTTCATGTCATAGCGATATGGCCTTCAATCGATCGTCTTATTTCTTCCTAATTGTAACATATTCTCTATCTTTCATCTTGTCATAACATTGAAAAGAGAAAGGCAGTGCAATGAGTAACCATCTATTGATTTCACTCTTGATATGGTTGTGAAAGTTAGGCCTTGCTGATCTTTATAACCGATACAATTTGATGCTCATTCTAACGTCAATCCCTGTGACTTGTGGATTGTAATATCCCATGCCATGTTTAAAGGATTTTTTTTTCAATTTCCTCTTATCACTGTTGTGATAGGTACAATGTTTGGATTTCTTGCATCAAATGGAACACCAACATACTTATAAAAAAAAATAGTTGTGAACATTGGAAGCTGAGGTGGCTTATAGGCAGGAACATAAAATATATCCTTCACATAACCAAGTGCACCATTCACCAAACCAGATTAAAGCCAAAAATTACATGTCAACATAACACGTTGATCACGGCACAAAAAAACTTCACAGTCCAATTGATCATCATCAACACCAGGGAAAAATTTAAGGATGGAAGCTTATCTTAAAGTTTAAAAACCTTGGCGAATCTTCATAGTCCCCAATATGTAAATTTTAAAAATTTTGATGATATTTTTGTAAAAATATTTATGTTTCTAATTATTTTATATTAGTATATTTAAATTTTGGGCAATTTTTAGGGTAAAATATTTTTATACAATAAAATTTGGGCGAATCAATTTTTAAAAAATGAAAATTGGTGAATCTTTTTTTAGGAAAAATCGTTTAAAATTAGCCCACCTGCGAATACTATCCCCTAAAATTTTCCCTGATCAACACCACTCATTTTTGAATGCCTTGAAGTCTCAAAAATACATCATGTAATTGGAGAATTTAATGATTATAACATATTCCTATTATGGAAGACCACCAAATTATTTGTATGAAACATGTGAAATGTTGCATTAAATAAATCCCTTTCTCTAGGATGCAACCTCATATCGGACTGTGCCATGCACGATATCAGAAATTTCTCCAATTCTCAATAACAATTTCAGTTGAAATCCCAATATCCACAGAAATGTCACAAAATTGCTTCTACAAGATCAATTTTTTCCATCAAAAGTTTTTAAATTCGTCTAAACCCTCACTAGGAATAGAATAAAATCGTGCACAAACCAGAACAATAACATGCACATCTCTAGGCTTCTAGGGATCTTGTTTACGCTTGCTATTAAATGTCCAAGATATTGTTGTTTCTATCAAAGCTATATCTTTAAGGGGAAAAGGTCTCGTCTGATAATGTTGAAAAAAGTATTCTCAAATGAAAATTGCATGCCATCCCTTGATATTTTCTTGAAAACCTTTCTTCCAGCATTTAAGGAAACAAATTTTCGACTAAAACCGACAATAAGTAGATTAAGAAACATATGGCATGTTTCTTTCTCTCCAATGTCACGGTTAACAATCGTTTCTCTAAGAAACCTTCTGTAAGAAAATAAATCATGATCCTTAGAGGCAATATAATTTTAAATTCTAGTTAACAAATCATGATAAATTTCAAATATTTTTTCTTCTTTTGATGCATACTTAGAAAGATATTTCAGAGCAACATACCAATAAAGCACTAGTTGGCGGTCAAAATTTGCACGCCACATTGTTAGAAGGTAAATGTTATGCACATTGAGCCTATCATAATTTCTTGTGGGGTCATATTTTTTTTCTTCCTTGATCATGTATGAACAATATTTATTCCTCATAAATATCCCATGGAGCATTGTACTTACATGTGAGAATATTACCCTTTTTGCGCAAACAAGAATCTATACTACACTTTGTGTGCCTTTGGACATGATTCAACAATTCTTTATAATCATTATGAGGATTGCAAGAGAAAATATGATCAGTATTCAATAGGAAAGGGTCATCATTGAGGCTTCCTGGAACCATTATGTTGTGACGATGTATGTCACGTGGATTCCATGCAATTACATAATTATCAAATAAACTCTTTATAAGTTGTACATGAGAAGCATTTAACCAATCAAGTATTTCCATGCCATGATCGCCTTGCAACCATAGGAAACCATGATATGTGCTAAACATCTATGCTACCACTCATATATGAAGAAAATGAATATACAATTACTAAATAAAAATAGAACCATCATAAAAAATTGACAACGAATAGAAAATAAATTCAACAACACAAACCTGTACTAGAAGTCTTTCACTTTAATATATTTTTGGATAAATTCCTCTCGAAAAATATTGAATCTATGGCGCATAAATGTAGCAACAATATGAGGGTACTAGATATCATTCTCAATTTCATACAACTCTCATTTAAAGAATGAGAATGTGAGTGTACAGGCATGAGGTTATGCAACTCCAGACACTTTGTTTTAGCTACACTCAAAGTAAAAAACAAAGATGGACAACCCAAATGATTAATCATGTAAGTCAATTCAACCTGAAATTTAGTCCAATATGCCATTGTACCTCTCAGAGAAGAACCAAACCGCATAATATACTCAACCAATTTATTATCTGGTAAATAAGAAAGTTGGTGATGCAAGTCTTCAATTGTTGTTGGTTAGTTATCATGTAAATTTTTATTCACAAAAACTACAGCAGTTGCTTGGCTCCCACGACGCATTATCATGTTCAATAGGTAATATCGAAAGCGATGATGGACTCCAAACCTCTGATAATAGTATCTAAAAAGATGCAATGCATACTCATGAAGTTCAATAGTAAAAATACATGGTTGCAACCAATCAACAGAACTAGGGGGGAACAATGTGGGGAATTCCAAATCTAATAACCCCTCATTATTATACTAATTCACTTGAGAGGTTCCAATATTGGGCCAATAAATTTCTTGAACACGTGAAGAATAAACATTATCAAGAAATGCTCTAATTTCTTCCACTTCTCGTCGTTCACTAGGTAGGCGAGAAACAAAAGAAGAAGGGAGAGAGGGCAAATGTTCAACATGAAACCCGTTATTATTAGTTACATTGCTCACATATTCTTCAATATCACAATAAAAAAATTTAATCCTAGATGAGATATTTGTTGATCTTTAAGGCATAGCATTGACTGAATAATAGTCAATTACAACATCTCGATAATATTGATCACGTTCAATTTTGAACTGCAATGTAGCCATAACTCGAGATGTTTTGATATAACATTCATAATATATAGACTAAGCGGCATGTATCCTCAGAATTATAAATTCAGGATCTCCAAATATCAAGGAATACTTTATGAAATTGTAGAAATATCTTGAGGAAAACTAATTGTGTGGCCGCTATACTTATATTGCCCACTTCGAGCATGTGTCACTTGAAAAATAGGATTTATACGTGCTATTAGCATTTCTTAAACTTGAGAAATAACTCTTAAAATATGAGGTTCTCACGAGGATCCATGTTATTATATCCACAAAAACGATGGGCACCTCTTTCATTCTTGCATCGTCTGCAAACAGGTCCTTTAGAATCTCTCAAAACCTAGATTCTGGGATATGACTCATGGAATATGTGGCACATTCGGAAAACTGACAAGCTATTTATATTTTCTCGAAATATTTTATCCACTGCCATGTTTTCATCAAAAATGATATTATATGTATCGGTTATACCATGTGGAGAACAATGTGGAAGAGTAAAATTTCTTCTAAAATGTACTTGATTTTTAGCACCATGACATTCCCTTCCCAAATTTGAAACACGTGGAATGGATCTATGATAGGGTGTTTCCAAATTTATAGTCTACATTTTGGGAAGATGAGAGGATGATAAGGTGTCTTTCGCATAAATTGTTTTAAAATTTAATTTCCAACTAATTATAAATGAAAAAAAAAAAATCAAATTCATTGAATATTTACGTCTGTTTGGTGATGTGGATGAAGGCTATGAGATGGTTTCTCTTCACTTCTAACATCATTTGATGGAACATTTGGGGAGTTAGCTTCTAAGCCTCTATTCAAATGAGTTGTTTCCTATTTCAACAAAATAAAATACAATATAAAACTAAATTTCCAACCATTAAAGATTAAAAAATAGAAAACAAATCAAATACATTGAAATTTACATCAGTTTGACAATTTTATGTTTTGGATTCCATTTCTCCAACCTCATCATATGAAATCATGTTTTCTCCATAGAAAGTTATAAAATACAATGTAAGACTAACAATACATGAAAAAATGAAGAAAATATCAAATGGATTCAAAATTTACATTTCTTTGGTGATATGGATGAACGCTATGAGATGGTTCCTCTTCACTTGTAACATTAGTAAATGGAACATCTACGAAGTTAATTTCTATGCATATATTGAAATGAGATATGTACTGTTTGAAGAAAATAAAGTATGCAATAAAATTCAATTTCCAACCTACAAAAAATTCAAAAAATGTAACATAAAATCAAATACATTGAACATGTACATTATTTTTCCAATTTGATTGTCGAGGAGAATGTTCTGGAAGGCTATGACATGCTTCATCTTCACTTCTGAGATTAGTAGATGGAACACTTGGGGATTTAATTTCTAGACCACTATTAAAATGAGTCGTATCATATTCCAAGAGAATAAAATACCTTATAATTATAGTAAAACAAAATTGTAAATAAAGGAATGTAATAAAACAACCACTATTTCAGAAAACCTCAAAATATCATTGTGCTACCCAAACAAGAAAATGATTCCATCCAAAAATTTCTAGTAAAAATGGGATATCTATCACTTACAATAATATTTGGGTTTCCATGTAGCTTTTGAATTATTTCCATAAATGTAGTAGCAACTGTACTTGCTTTAAATGGATGAGATAATGCACAAAAGTGTGCATACTTGGTAATTCTATCAACTACCACCACAATGACACTCTTTCCTTCGGACATAGGTAAACCTGTGATAAAATCCATTGAAATATCCTCCCAACATTGACTTGGAATGGATAAAGGTTGTAGAAGACCTAGGGTCTTAATTATCTCAACTTTAATTTTTTGGAAAACCAAACATTCCGCCACAAAATTTTCAATATCAAATTTAAGGCCATCCCAAAAAAGTTCTTTCTTCACCCTCTGGTAAGTTTTTAAAAATACCAAGTGTCCTCCAAAAGGACAAGTGTGCAATTCCAAAAGAATATTTTTCTTTAGTTGGGTATTCTTACAAATATATAAGCGATATTTGTACCATAATCAATCATTTTTCCAGCTAAATGTATTAGATGTACTAGGATCTTGCTCCAAATTTTGAATGAGTGTCCACACTTCTTCTTTCTTCTTCCATTCATCCCTTTCTTTGGTTATCCAATCTAGTTGGATAATACAAATGGAACAAAGAAATTCTTCCACCTCTTCATCCTTTCTTGAGAGTCCATCTGCAAAAACATTTAACTTCCCTTTTTGTAGATGATTTCAAAGTCATAACCCAACATCTTTGTGACCCAACATCTTCTGAAGATATTCTTTGTTCCAAAAAATCTTTAAAACTATCATGATCATTTTTTACCTTGAAGTGTCTTCCCGTTAGGTAAGGTCGCCATTTCTTTAGTGCATGTAGTGTTGCCAACATTTCCTTCTCATAAATATCTTTATGTAAATACTTTTCTTTGATTGGATGACTTTTAAAAGAAATGTGTCTTCCTTATTGCATTAAAACAACACCAATTCCATTTTCTGAGGCCTCACATTCCACAATAAAGGTTTTTGTGAAGTCTCACATAACTAAGACTGGTGCTAGGAACATTGCCTCTTTAATATGTTCAAAGGCCTTGGTTTCTTCAGGAGTCCATGAAAATGGATATTTCTTCAATAATCTTGTTAGAAATGCTACTATTCTCCCATAATTCTTAATAAACCTATGATAATACCCTGTTAACCCAAGAAATCTTCACAACTTCTTTATGGTTGTGGGGACTTTCCATTCCTTAATGGCTTTAATTTTGTTAGGGTCTACCTTAACACAACCATGAGATACAATATAACCCAAATATTACACCTATTTTACTCCAAAGAAACATTTGGATGTTTTTTCATATAATTGTCTCTCCTCCAATAGTTTGACCACCCTATCAACATGTTGAACATGATCCTTCCAATAAATTTTGTAGATTAGTATATCATAAGAAAATACTAGAAAAATTTTTCTAAGGAAGGGTTTGAAAATGGAATTCATCAACCCTTGAAATGTAGAAGGTACATTTGTAAGGCCAAAAGGCATGACCAAAAAGCCACAATGACCCTCATGAGTTCAAAATGTTGTTTTTGGAATATCTTCCATCTTCATTATATTTTTCTGATATCCTAAACAAAGATCCAACTTTGTAAAATAAATTGCTCCATGCAATTCATCCAATAATTCATCAATCATAGGAATGGAAAATTTATCTTTAATAATTATACTATGGAGCTCCTTATAATCCAAACACATGTGCCATGATCCATCCTTCTTGTGCACCAATACTACTGGAGCAGAGAAAGAACTTTGACTAGGTTGAATTATACCAGCCTCTAACATTTCTATAATCGTACGTTCAATTTTCCTATTTTGGACATAAGGATATCTGTAAGGCCTTATGTTTGGAGGAACAATTCCTGGAATCAAATGAATAGCATGATCATGATCATGAATAGGTGGGAGTCCTTTTCCAGTTTCAAACACCTTGGAATGATTGTCCAAATTTTTTTTGAGATCTGAATAAACAGATGATTTTGATGTTGGCATTTCTAGTGAGCATAATTTTGCAATTACGCATCATTTTTATTACTTTAGAGGCTTTGTCATGAAATTAGAACTTATTATCTTTCTTGTATTCCTTGCGATACCCCGTAATTCTACTTCCTTTGATTCTGAAAAAAAATTCAAGAAACATTCTTGAAAATTAAAATATACCATCCCCAAAGATTGTAACGATTGTACTCCTAGTACAAAATCATCACCTCCCATTGGAATGGAAAGAATTGGACTATTAAATACATATTCTCCATGGTTAGCTTGATATTATGACATTTTCCATAGAAATTTATAGTTCCTCCATTCGCAACCATCACTTGACATTCTCGTGTTCGGTATAGGAAACAATTCAATTCCTTGGCTACCTTACAATGAATAAAATTATGGGTACTACCCGAATCCATCAACACTTTTACCTTTTTCTTCTTGATATGTCCTTCTATATCGAGAGTTTGAGGAGTGGTAATACCTACTAATTCATTACATGATATGGTCAGACTCATATCTTCTTATTCTGGGGTTGGTTCCCCATGTATATCCTCTTATTTTGAAGTTTCCTGCTCATTTTCTTCTTCCTATTTACAATCTATGTAAAATAATTTCTTCTCAGCACACTTATGACCTTTAGTGTATTTTCTATCACAACTGTAGCAACGCATTTTTTCTCTTTTTTCTTCCAATTTTTGTGGTGTCAACCTTGTAGGTTGTGAAAGTCTAGGATTAGAAACACTTCCATGATTATAGATGTGAGTGGTAGGCTTCCTTGTCACCATAATTTTACATTCAATTTTCTTGTCACTCTGAATTCCTTCTCCAATAAATCGGGTTCCGAAACACGAACTTCATGTTGGATATTATCCTTTAAAGTCCCTATGAAGACATTAATCCTGTGTTGCTCTGGAATATCAGTTCCCGTTATATTCAATTTTTGGAAGTCCTCAATGTGCTCCACCATTGAACCCTTTTGTTTGAGATTTATCAATTGGCTAAATAAGGTGTTGCTCTTTATATCCTCATAATGTGCTATCATTTACTCCATAAGAATTGACCAAGCAATATTTTTTTTATGGGAGAAAAGCCATCGATACCATGCAAATGTATTTTGTTCTAAATTTAAAGTTGCAATGCATACCTTTTGTGTGTTTTACACATTATTGAGATCAAAATATTGCTCCATATTTCGTATCCATGTTATGGGATCCTTGCCATCAAACTTCCTCATATCCATATTTCGAATATGGTGGTTCTTCCATCCAACATTAGCTTTTATAAAATCATGATTAAAATTTATTTTGTTCTCATCATGAGTTTCCTCTACTATATTTTTTCCATTAGGAAACATTTCTTGTATCAACTTTGTCAAACCTTCCATGTCTTCTTTTAGATCATTCTTCATGTTTTCCATGTTGTCTTTCATTTTTTCTTCCATTTCATCCATCTTAGCTTCCATGCCAGCTTCCATGCCATCCATCTTAGCTTCCATGCCTTTCTTCAAACAATACATATTAACTTCCACACATTTCTTCAAAACTTCCATTTCATTTTTTGTTTCTCTTTGCGAGAGCAGAATTTGGTGCACTTTCTCTTATAATTTTGACATGTCATGTTGTATTTCTTCATCTTCGTGAGTCATAGTAGAGCCTTATAAAGGCTTAATGGGTGTTGAATTATTTTTAGAGGGTATTTTAGAACCCAATACTGATATCTATTCTACAATATTCACTTGGAATCAATTCAAACATATCTTTCACACAAGACTTATGCAATTTGAAAACAAATACACACAGTTTTCTCGCTTTTAAGGAGCTCGATAATGAAACTAAATTATCTCTGTACTTGATAATCTTCAATATCTGAAATGCGGCCCTGTAGTAGCCCTATGAAGATTCTTTCAGATGTGATAGCTTTGACCATATTCGGATTCCTCAAGGTAACAGTATGCCAAATCTCCCACAATGACCTAATTATGGACTGTTTCAGTAGAACGAACTTGTACGACGTGCCATGTGTCACTTTTTCCTCCTTCGGATCTAAAATTGATAAAAAGAAATGTACATTCTGTGTACTTATCGCCACTTTCTATATAATTCCAATCCAATGCTCAGAGAGAGAGAGTTATGATGTTTTTCCCATGGGCATCTCTTTGAGATGAAATTCAGGAGTCTAAAAAAGCCCTAAATTCTACAGATCATATCTCTGAAAATATTGCGAACCAAGATCTAAAATTTTTACATGATGTTCCTCCATATTTAAGCTTTCCTTCATAAAAATTTCAGCTTGTCAAACTTAGTAGAAAAAAATTATAGCGAAACTTCCACGATGACATGTTTTAGGTGAAATTCGGGATCGTGAAAATACCCTAACTTCCACAGATCATATCTCTGAAATATTGCGAACCAAGATTTGAAATTTTTACACGACATTCCTCAGGATTTTGGCTTCTATTTGCAAAAAATTCAGCTTCTGAAACTTCGTAGAAAATATGTTATAGTGAAAATGCCGCAATGACCTTTTCAGAGTAGTGAAACCCTAGAATCCAAAGCTCTAATACCAAATTTTATGAAATGAGCCCCAAATATAGAAGAAAAGTTAGATCAACACCTTAGAAATCAGCCACCTTGATGGGTAAACCTCCAATACATTACATAAATGAAAATTTCTTGGATAATACAAGTGAAAAAACCTCCTTCTATATATAGGAGTCCATGGGATCACAATATAATCCTAGCCGACCTAACAATAATAATATAGGGGCACAATAATAACAATATTGGGGTTACAATAACAACAATAAGGACTATACTAGTAATATAGGGACCTAACACATCAACAAAATAAAGGTTGTAGGTTATGCCCTTTTGAGGGAGGAGTTGGACATTGGGTCCGAGCACATGGAAATCCTGAGTTTAGTCACAATTAATATATATATATATATATATATATATATATAAAGGGGTCATTAGCCCATACAATTTGTTAATAATGCACAATGGAATAATGGGTTAAGGATAAAAATCAGGAACCAAAATAATATAATATCCTTTGAAATTTTGTCAAATAGAGTTTACCTTGATGATAGAGCTTAGTCTCACAATGTTTTTCAACAATTCTTTCCCTAGTTCATACAATAGCTTACTCAAAATATTTTATTAATAGGTATTACTGTAAACACCTAAGAAAGAATAAGAATGTTTACATGGCGATATGAAAATAAGATCCATTGGAGATGTGCAATAATATTCATTCAATAGACCAATCTTGACCATTTCAAGTACACTTCAACATATTTTAAAGCTAAGAGTTTTTTTTACGAAATTTTCATTCATAGCATTAACATTCAACCCACCGAGATTAAAATTTGTGGAAAAATTTATTTATCTTTTCTGAAGGAAAACAATTGTAACTTTATAGTATAAATGTGAAAAATAAAATTACATTTAACATGCATAAGGCACTAAAAAAAAAAAAACCACTAAATTTTCTATATGGTTTACCTATCACATTTTAATATCTCTAAAAATATTCAATTTAAATATTTGTTTAATCCTACACCATTCGAAAAAATAAAACGAGGAGTTTCATCCTCAAATATTTCAATATTTCTATGAAAATCTTCTACTGGTCTTAAATATATACATAATACATAACGAAAATAAGAAATAAACAACATATACACTTGTAGGTTATCATAAGTTAGGGATTTGAAGGGGGTTGAACTGACGTTTCAACATATTCCCATTTAGAAGCCCTATTTTTTTTTATATTAGTGCTACTTTTGATAGACCATTGGTTTTAAAATTGTATTTTAAATTGGCACTATTGAATCTTATTATCCTAAATAAATCAATATCTTTGATTATTTGATGCAAAAATGGCTTACGAGGAAGGTTTGAAGTGTAACAATCCATTTAATAACCAACATGGAGTCACTGGTGACTTTTATTCTTCAAATTTGTTTTGAGGACCAATTTCACATGGCTTAAAACTACATGTATTTTAATCCAACTATTAGGTCTAGAATATAGGAATATACTAAATGAAAATTTTAATCAATTAGGCATAAACAAGACACGTCCAACACCTCATGGACCTATATTTCCATGGTTAGAACTATACAGTAACCCCATACATATGACTTCTACATCATTTAAGGACTAGATGTTCCAAGGTTCTTCTAAATAATTGTGTATGCCGGTGGAAAAATTCTAGAAGAGAGGAATTTCTACTAAAAACAATAATATTTCATTTCATGTGATCCATATTCCCAAGAAACAATACATGGGAGGCCTTTATGATCTTCCAAATCATTTAACCAAAAATAATTTGTTCCAATGCTCTCATTCCTCCAAATAAGTAGTATACCTACTATAAAATAATAGAATATATATATATATATATATATATATATATATATATATATATTACACAAAATTACAATTGTTTTCATAAAAAATCAAAACTTGCTATAGTAAATTAATTTTACACATAATTTATTGAAGGACCGGGCTTATTACGTAAGTATATATTTTAGTGATTATATTTGGGTTCTTCATTGTGATCCAGGTGGATATCGATGGCCACCTTCCTATGCCACCTGGACCTCCATTCGGTTTCATGAGTTTCCTTGTTTATAACATAATTTACTATTTTTAACAGTTCTTCAGGTCCTAAACTTTGAGAGTTGTTTTGACCCCCTAGGAAAAGGTTTTTTGAGGTCTACAACAAGCCCATAGCCATATGAAAGCACATACTACAAATCCAGTAGTATTCAAAGAGATGTTTCCAATGAGTTATTTTACACACCAAACAAAGATCATATGACCAACTTACAACCTTGAGAAGTTGGTAGCCCAAATAAACCCCACTGCACCAACAATCTCATGGTCTCACCGTAATGCGTGATGCCAAACGAATTCAATGGAATAAAATCATTGTCAACAACACCAACGCGATATCATGAGATTTATTCTGTGATTATGTGTAGTGTTGATTAGAATAGGTCGGGGTATTTGCGCATAAGCACAAGGATCAACTCCAAATGTCACGTTGCCCCCTTTGTTGACCAAAACGTAAATGAGGGAAGAAAATCACGCTACTCCAGCTCTACAGGGGAGAAAAAAAATGCCTGTCTCCAGCCACTAAGTCTCCATGCTTCAACCACCAAGCCTCTTCAATTTTCCAACCATTAATGCTCCACTGTAGCCACTAAGGCTCTCCAACCACCAATGCTCCGTAATTCCACTAAGGCTCACAATTCAACCACTAAGGCTTTTGAATCAGCCACAAAGGATTTGCATTGCCACTGGGGCTCTCCAACCACCATGGCTCAATTCTGCCACTAAGGAAATCACTTTAGCCATGAAGGCTCATGAGCTCTGATACTATGTTAAAAATGGAAGATGAAACTTATATACTGAAACTAGCAACTCACAAGTGAGAAAGTTGCACCTCGATACTGCTCAAGCATAATGCTCTATTCAATTAATCATCATATCAAAAATATATAATTTTCGTCATTTTTGGGAGATTAGAAATTACTCCTAGAAAATAGGGCCTCATCTTAATCTAGGACACACGTAACACTAAGAAAAAAACTCTCTCCAATAATACATATTCTCCATTATTTTTCAACTTGTAAATATCCTGAAAGGAAAGCAGATGAAAAAAATGATTACAAGTTATGTAATAATAATTGTTGGACATTAATGCCTCAAGCAAGATATTAATTTCTCAATATTAATATCCTAGATAATTGCCTTTGGCTTTCCCTTGGCTACAAAGTTATAACATCACAAAAAAAATCTTAGGGAAAGCATTGTAAAATTTGAACCATCTTCTCATACTTAAGATTACATAAACTTGAGATACATTCTTATTTTTTTCAGGAAAAAAATTAATGGTTGAAATTTCAACATAAAAAAAATAAATTAGTAAAATCTGACCTGTGACTTGTGACCTCTGTAAGGGTATTCAACCCTTATAAACATCTAAACACAAGAAATTTATTGAAACTTAATAACATTAAAACCTAATAAAATTAAACAACAATAAAATATAAAAACAAATATACATACAATGATAAAACAACCAAACCTGAATGCCAAATTGAAGAAAGTCCTCAAATTCTCTTAAGGAAGTTGTATATACGGTTTTGTAAGAATCTATTTTTGGGACGTTGGCTTTTCAAATATATATAATATTAAATGAAATGTAACTAAATAAAAGTTGAACATAAATAAAAATAGCCAATAAGCTCACACGATAAAACCAATAAGCATATTATGTGATTGCATGATCTCATTATTAATTTTAATTATGACTTCCATTTATTAATAATTTTTTAGTTACAAATATGGTCTCTTGATGTCATTATTAATTTTAGTTATGGCTTCCATTTATTAATAATATTAGTTACAAGTATGGTTTCCATGTGTCTAAACCTTCCCATCAAAACGATTGGATGCCACTCACTTAATGAATGAATCCAAACGATTGCAGACCACTTAGTTAATTAATCATTGTTGTTACAAACATGATTCTCATGTAGATTTTATTTGTATTTTCTAATTGTCAGCATGTGGCCATGAGATTATTAAAACTTAATATTTCCATTACAAAATTTAGTATCATGATATTATTAAAACTTAATATTTCCATTATAAACTTTGTTATCAATTAACTGTTTGTATTTTTATCCATTCAAAATTTTGAAAAAAAAATCAAGGAGGGAATAAGAGAAATATTCAAACACACTTGGTAATCTAATATTAATAGCTTTTAACCATATTTATGATTTGTATGAACTTATGTTTTAGTTATCCTTATAAATCAATTCAAAACTAGTTTTATTTTTGCAAATAGGTTGTTCTCACATGTACAAGTTTTTGTGTCATTTTCTATGTCCTAACCTTTAACGCTATCTTTATTTCATTTGTTTTTTAACCTTTGATACTATATAATAATAAAATTTATTTTTTCTATTATATTAAATTATAATAATAGAAAATATAAAAGCCTTATAAAACTTATATATTAAACCATTAATTAAAAATCTGAAAAATATCATTAAATGGAAACCTATCATATAAAAACATATAAAATTTAATAAATAACAAACCATTATGATTTAAGAGGATTTATATTATTATCAACTTATCATATTATATTAGAATAAAATCTTCATATTATTTTGAGTTATGGTTATATAATTGTTATTAGTGGAAACTTTATATAAATGAGAATAAAAGACCTTTACTAAAATTGCCATATTATATTAAATTAAAATGTTAAGATACTGTTACACAAAAACTGAAACCCGAAAAATATTTATGGAGGCTTACAACAGCTCGTTTCCACATGCATGCAAAACGAAATTGCTTACAACAGCTCGTTTCCACAGCTCGTTTCCACATGCATGATCTCATGTGCATTACGCGCACTCCGTGAGAACATTAACACACATATTTCAATGGGAATCTCATAAATTTTAATGGTCGTCTATGATTCGAATTGTAACCGACAATAATTTTATAGGGCACACGCTTTAGTTAACAGACATCGAGGTTTCAATAGATTTTCAATTTTTAATTGTATTTTTTTTAATTGTCAAATGTGTTTTTATTTTTATTTTTTTATAGACATAAATAAAATTCATAGTAAATTTTTAATTATGATTAGGTAAAAAAGGAATTTAAATAAGCATTAAATATTTGATTTAGATATGCAAGGAAGTTACCTCTATTCATTCAATCTATTGATTTAGTGGCAACTATCTGAATGTGCAGTGATATGTCAATTTACACCATAAAATTAATTTTTTTAATTAAAAAAATCGTTAAATTAGTCAATTCCAATAAAGTGAAGTAGATGTCAATTAATTAATAAAATCATTAAAGTAACAAATTCCACTAAAAACATGATGTCAATTTGCACCATAAAATCAAAAATTTTAATTAAAAAAATAATTAAATTAACCAATTCCAACCAGAGATGCCTATTAGCTTAATAAAATAGACATAGCATTAAGACGAGACTTTTAGTTCTGAATCCTCATAGGAATCTTTCTTTTCTCCTATCTAATAACATGATTTTCGTAGAATGTCGAGTACAATGTTTCTCAGGTATATTTATGTGAATAAACAGTACATGCACAAGATGTTGGGATTTGCATGTATGAAGAGGAGCCAAAATTGTGCATCCTGTACATGGCAAATCTTGCAATTGGCTATGTGGAAGAGAAGATGTCTTTTACATCCAAAGTCTTCCAGTCTTTTTCTATTTTCAGAGAAAAATAAACTTATGCAACCTCTCATTCATTTATAAAACACAAAGGAGATGTATCACTGTGATGGAGATGAATACACCGGTCAAACCATATCTATTGGTAATAGAAGATGTTGTGTCTCCATGGTGGGAGGGCATGCAAGATCATATTGGAAACAAATAGCATAACAACATTCATTGAAAACACACTCGCTTGAGGGAGAATCTAAGATGACATACTTGAGTCATGCATCCATAGTGAGGCCAAATGAAAAACATCAATCAAATATAACACACTCGCCTGTGGGAGAAATAGATAAATCACGCTCGCTTGAAGAGTTAGAGGAAAGGAAGTGAAGCCATATCACAGATTCGGGCTTCCTCCAGGCTGATAAAAAGGAGTAGAGCAGGTAATGTAGAGCAGTCTAATGATCAGGCTCGCTTGCAGAAGTCCGGAAAGGAAGCCACACTCGCTTGTAAAATTTTTTAAGGATGAGAAGTGTTGCAATAGCCAAAACTAATGGGAAGGGGAAAAGAGATTCTACCAGCAAAAATATCCTTATCTAACAGAAAGGGGAAGAGGATCAGGGGATCAGGATGTCATTGGACCATACCTGAGAACCCTGATTATATTTGATTATCTTCATCGAACCAAAATCCATAGAAATGCCCCTCTTTGAAAGGCCATCAGCCCTGGTGTTAAGTTCACGAAAAATGTGGGAAATCAAGGGCTTACCTAATTTATGCCATAAAGATTTAGTCCTTCGAATCCATCCCTGAGCTATGGGGATCAACAGGGAAGAATCATTATTAATCACACGAATGATAGTCTCAGAATCACCATAGATATGTATGTTTCATATCCCCAGATTATGTGCAACAAATAGACCGCTCCATAAAGCAAGGAGTTTTTCCCTTGTGTTAGATCCAGGGCCAGCATTCCATGAGATGTGAAAGCGATCCGATGAAGATAATTTGATCCAGGCTCCGCAGCCCATTATTCCGTTCTGGCAAGTCCCATCAAAGAAGAGAGCAGGTACTGAAATGGCATGGGGTCTAAGTATTTTAGATCCATCCATAGTTTCTATAGCAGACTCATCGTGGAGGCCAATCCATTTCATAATAGCCGAATGGGTGACCTGTATAGAGAATTTGCATCCCTAAAAAAAAATCTGGTTTCTTACCAACCAGAGTTCCCATACGATGAAGAAGGGTAAGGATCGATAATTGCCATGAATTTTATCCCAGCTAATAACCGCTCCCATAAAGTCACTCGGAGTCCATGAGGGATCAGGGAAGTGTGAGGAGAAAAAGTTCTAGATCTGATTGGAAGTGGGACAATCAAAGAAGAGATGCTGGGTGGACTACTCATCCTTCTCACACAGAACACACCTGCTAGGCCCTAGGAATCCTCTTCGCATGAGCATGTCCCAAGTGAGAATTCTTCTCTTCCACACCAGCTAGCCAAATAGGAGCATCTTGGTGGGGATGGACCGGTGCCAGTAAGGCCAGAATTCTGCGTGCAATGAGGTATAAGTACATGTCTTTGACTATTACGACATTTTTACAAAGTGGTCCATTCCAAATAATCCTGTCTCCTTCTCTGCTGTAACAAACCCCCGCCGCTTTGAACTGTATAACATAATTCGACCAAGTATCTACTTCTGGACCCTCAAGCCCCATCATTTCTACATCCTTAAGAATGGGGGCCTCATGTGAGCATCGAAGGATAACTTGGCTGAGGAAAAATACTCCTCGCTGGGCGAGACTGTGTGCTAATCACCCATTTGGGAAGGTGACCCCTTGCATACCCGAAACATTTTCCTTTGCAATAAGGATGCGATGTCCATCCCTGAAAAACCATGTGAGTCTGTTGGAAAAATAGGGGAAGATTTTCTGAAAACCAAGCCAAATACCGGAGAGGTATAGGGGAAGTGGCAGTTGTTTAATATAAAGAAGATACAAAGCGTCGCCTGGCAAATACTTGGCCACGATCACATCGTTCCATACCCCGCTGCCAAAGATGGCCCTCCAAAGCGATTTTGACAACAACACCCTGTTGAAGAATCTAACATCGAGGATACCCCAACCGCCCATATCTTTGGGCAAGAAGATGTTTTCGAACTTGCTCAGGTGGATGCGGGTCTTATTCTCCGCGCCTCCCCACAAAAAATTCGCCAAGATTTTGTTAATGGAGGAGACAATATTTTCCAGTATATAATAAATGTGGCCCCAGTATACTATATATTGTGATAAAACTAATTGAATCATGACCAGTCTGCCTCCCAAGGAGAGCCAACGATGAGTTCATTTGCCAATTTTTGTTTTGATTTTTTCCGGCAACCAAATCCAATCTCTTATGCCATATCCACCTGTCTTTATTCTGAATCCCAAATAATACAACCCCTCAGAAGCCCGCTTGACTTGAATGCCCATGAAGCTGGCTATGAATTGAATCTCTTGTTCATCTCCATAATCCAACATAATGAAGGACTTATCCTTGTTAATGTGCAAAAACGTTGCATTTCCAAAACGGATTAGAAGGTAATCAATATAAAAGGAATGATTTCTATTAATCTTGCAGAAAGTAAGGAGATCATCGGAAAATAGTGAATGGGTGATGCTTACCTCATTTGAGAATGAGAATCCCGATATGAATCTGGAGGCAAGTGCGAACTGCATCTTTCCTCTAAAAACATCCATGCTGATGATAAAAATAAGGGGGGATAATGCACAGCTCTGATGAATCCCTCCTCCTGCCTTGAAGAACCTGGATGGAAAACCATTTATGATAATAGCATATGACATTGTTGTGATGCAGGCCATATTTGAAGTATTCACTGTCACAAAAAGAATTTGGTAGTCCATAAGAAGATTGTATATTTCATTCTTTATATTTCTATTACATTGTATAATTTTTTTGAATATTTAATATTTCTATAGTATTAAATAATATTTTATATAGATTTGATGATATTTTATGTTAGTTTAGATTTATTTTAATTTATAATATATTAAGTGTTGAGAAAATTTAAATTTTAGTATATTTGGAAATTTGATTTTTCTCAAATCTTAATAAATTTAAAATTAAAATTTTTAATAAATCCCAAATTAAAATAAAATTAGATTAATTTTAATAAAATTATAATTTAATTAATTTTTATAAATGTAAATACCAATAAATTATGTATTATAATTTCATATAATTTTATAAACAAGTATATATATATATATATATATATATATATATATATATAACACAAAAATTATAACATTCCACACAAAATATCACAACTCACTACATGAAATGATTTTTACAGGCTCATTACAAATATGGGCGATGTTAAGTATCTAAATAAACACTTAGTTATTAAATTTGAGTACTATTGCATCCATGACCCTATTTAGAATTCTTGGTGCATTAGGGTTTGTTTTGGTTGTTTTCTATTTATTATTATTATTATTATTTTTAATATTTAAGTTATAATTTAAAAGTTTTATGGAAAGAAGCTTTGGATTTTTTTTAAGGTTTGTAACAAACATGAAAGTTCTAAATTAAAATTCCAAATTGATTAAACAAATGCTAAAAATTTGAACTAGAGAAATTGAGTTTTTGTATATTGTAACATTTAATGTTAAATGATGTTTAACATATTGGATGGCCAAGCTTTCTAAATCCCTTTATGAGTAAATAATGATTAGATTATATTTTCAATGTGTTTCATTCCAAAATTTTATTTTAGTCATAATTTTATACATTAAAGAAGGAGCCACTTGATTTTATAATATTTAATTCATAAATTTATATTTAAGGAAAGAAAAATATCTTAAAAAAAGAAAATATTGTGGAGTTATAGCACTTTTCTACTTAACTTAAAATTAAATTCCAAATTAAGGTTATTTATGTGGCCTAATGCTAAATCAAATGATTTGGGCCTTATTCTCAAAAAAATTTGTAAGCATTAAAACATATTGTTAACTCATTACATATAAGCCAAATGAGTCAACAAAAAAATATATCTTTATCCCTCAATTTCATCGTAATACAATATAGAGTTCATATAGATTTATGTATATTTATTTCAATATGATAGTGTCCATGGGCTACCCTCAACAATTGACAATGATAATTCTTTTTAATAGTGTAACTAAAGTCATTATTATTAACATGATTTAATCAAATTTCATGCGACATAATGTTGATTTAAAGATAAAACATATTTCACAAGGTGTCAACTTCAAAATTAATAATGTTTTATTTCCATAATGTTGTCACTGTATTTTCTACATAATTGATGCAGGAGAATCATGACAATTTCCCCTCTTCCTCATGAGAGAAAAATAAAATAAAATAAAGGTTATAGGTTAAGCCTTTTTGAGGGATCTTGGATATTGGGTGTGGGCATATGGGAGTCGCATGTTTAGTAAAGGCTAAAGGGGAATAAATATAATAATATGGAAATAAAAGAATAAATGGGTTATTGGTGCATAAGATGTGTTAAATTGATGTCATAGAAGGAAGCCTATAGAGAAAGGTTTGATAAAAATAAGTTTGAGAAGATTGCAAAAAAACTCCTATTGCGAGTACGCCACCAAAAATAGGAAGTTGAGAAAGAATTAGGATGGACAAGGATCCAAGGTTGATGTTGAGACACATCTAGGTGAGAATATAATCCTTGGAGACAACCCAGAGATCCTGACATGGAATAAATTAGCGAGAGCAAGGATATGAACTCAGAAGAGGAGACAGAAGGATCTCTAGGAATAGAAAAACCAGAGGAGAAAATGATAAATCTAGTTATCAAAGTCGGGTCCAGGCCACAAAGGATGTGCCACTATACAATGGAAACCTAAATGTGAAAGAGCTACTTTATTGGATCAGCTCATTAGATAAGTATTTGGAATAGAATATGTGTAGAGGAACATAAGGTAAAATATGTTGTTACGAAGATAAGGGGAAACAAAAGATTGTGGTGGGATGAGCTATAGGATGATCAAAGAAAGAAAGGAAAGGAGAAGATCAAGAGTTGGGATTAAATGCTAGCTAAGTCTAAGAAAAATTTTATGCCCAAGGATTATCAACTGAACTTATTTAGGAAGCTACAAAATCTAAGGTAGGAATCTATGACAGTGAAGGAGTACACTAGAGAATTTTACAGGTTGAACATCATAGTAGGCCACATAGAGGAAGATTTTTAAAAGGTGTCAGATATGTTAATGTCCTAAGGTATGAGATCTAGGACGAAATTGACCTCTTTCCCCTGAATATAGTGGAGGATTCCTATTAGGTAGCATTACCAGAAAAAGAGAAGTTGGATAAAACAAAGCCAAAGGAGTAGAGGAAGGAGTCCAAGCATAGCAAAAGGACCTTCCAGCAGAGGAAGATTCCATGATTCAAGAGAAGACATGGGGAGCTCTTGTAGCCAATCTCCTAGAGGAGGAGGATGAGGGAAAAAATAGTGTTCTTAGTAAGCAAAGGAAGAGGAAGAGAAATCATGTGCTACATATGGGGGAAAATAAGACATATGTCATGGGATTCTCTTGAGAGTAAATCAACAAATTAACCTGAAGCACATATTGTAGAAGCTAAGGAATAGGTAATAAAGACAAAGGTGAAAGAATATACTCTTGAAATGGATGAGTCATTGATGGAATATTGGTAAAATTTGAGAAGGAACCCCATGAACCAACTTAGAGGAGAAGTCTGTTTAGGACAATGTGTAAATTCAAAAGGGAAACACTATAAAATGGTTTTTGATAGGATTAGCACTGGAAATATGGGTTTTACAGAGATGGTGGAGATGTTATGCCACCCACACTTTATATCATGTTCAAAGACAAGTGATTCCACCCACATTTCAAATTTTTTTTTAGATAAATTGTGAGACTACATGGGTTACCCGTGAGCATAGTCTTAGATTGAGACACAAAATTTATTTGGAACTTTTCAATGAAATTATGGATGAATATTGGAACCAACCTTTTATATATATCACTCTATTACCCTCAAATAGATTGACTAATTGAATTAGTTAACATAACTTTACGAAACATGTTTAGGAGTTTGGTAAATGAGCACAAAAATCAGTGGGCCTAAGTTCTCCCACAAGTTGCATTTTCCTATAATGTTTCTCCTAACAGGATTATAAGGATAATTCTATTTAAAATTGTATATGGAATGTACCCCAAAGGCACTAATACACCCAGGAACTTGGGAAAAGAGGAATTGTGAAGTGCTGATACAAAGGATTTTTCTACATAAACGCAATAATTACATGAACAAATCAAAGGAAAACTTTAGGAAAACAACCAGAAGTACAAAAAAGAGAAGAACTCAATAAAAGAGAAGTAAATTTCAAACTTGGCGACATGGTGATAGCTCATTTGAGAAAGGAAATATTTCTTAGAAACAATTAAAATAAATTGAAGCTGAAGAAGATAGGATCTTGTAAAATTTTGAGGAAATTGTCAACCAATTGTTATAAAATTGAATTACCACATGATATTGGGATTTCACCTATATTTAATGTTGCATACTTGTATCCCTCTAGAGAAATTGAAGTATAGGATGGAGAAAATCAATAGAATATTTGGTGGAGGGGCGAAATGCTTACAACCCATAAGTTACAGTTGGAAAATATCCTTGATCAAAAATTTTGTGAGAGAACTAGGAAGAAATATTATTATGAGTACTTTGTCAAATGGAAGGGTCTTCCAGCAGAAGAGGTAGTTTGGATGAATGCCATAAATATCTAAAAAATTGGAAAAAATAGTTGCATACCTCATGGATAGGAGTGCATGAAAACCTTTTTTCTAAGGGAGTTTGATGCAGGAGGATCATAAAAATTTTCTATTTTCCTCATGAGCGGAAAAAAAATCCTTGTAAATATCCTCTACAAATATTTGGGTAGTTTAGCTTATGTGTCCATTATGGGACAACTGCACTTAGTAAATTAGTAGAGGGATTTTAGAAAAAACTAGATCTAATTTCGTGAGAGACACTACTAGCAACTGACCAATGGTGTTGTTCTCGGTCAAGGGAGTAGACATGTTGATTATTTCAAAAAGAATTTTAATGAAACTAAAAAAAAATATTCCACACATGAAAAATAATTTGATGCAATGATACATGCCATAAAAAAATGGAGCCATTATCTCATGCCTAGGGAATTTGTTTTATATACTGACAATCATGCCTTGCAATTTATAACCAGGAAAGTGAAATTAAATCAGAAGCATGCCAGTTGGGTTCAGTTCATGCAAAGTTTTAATTTTATTCTTAGAAATATTAGTGGGGATCGTATCAAGGTTGTTAATGCTTTGAGAAGGAGTCGCTTCGTTCTGTATGAATTCCAGGTCGGCACTTTGGGATATCAAAATCTCAATGAAATGTATCAGGAGGTCCAAAATTTTAAAGAAGCATATGAAGCATTCAAGAACCCAATGCTAAGAGATCAAAATCCTTCAATCAAGTATTGATTCATGAGGGAATGTTGTTTAAGGGTAGAAAATTGTGCATTCCTAAGTCTTCAATGAGAGACAATATGCTAAAATAAAAACATTGTGTGGGACTTACTAGTCACTTTGGCCATGATAAGACTTATGCCCAACTAATTTACTTTTATTGTTAGCTAGGAATGAGGTCTAATGTTAAGAAATTTTTGAGAAAAATACAAATTGTCAATATGTTAAGGGAAAAAAACAAGATATTGGGCTATGTCAGCTATTGTCCATACCAAACAAACCATGGAAATGCATTAATATGGATTTTATTTTGGGTTTAACTAGAACTTAGAGAAATAATGACTCAATTTTCATAATAATGGATAGGTTCTCAAAGTTGGAACACTTTACATCATGTTCAAAAACTAGTGATGCCACCCACATTTCCATATTGTTTTTTAGGGAAATTGCGAGACTACATGGGCTACCCATGAGCATAGTCTTTGACTGAGACACAATTTATTCAGAACTTTTTGATGAAAATATGGAAAAATATTGGAACAAACCTTATATATATATATATATATATATATATATATATATATATATATATATATATATATATATATATATATATATATATATATATATCACTATATTACCCTCAAATATATGTACTGATTAAAGTAGTTAACATATGTTTAGGAAATATATTCAGGAGTTTGGTAAATGAACAAAAAAATTAGTCGGACTAAGTTCTCCCACAAGTTGCATTTTCCTATAACGTTTCTCCTAACAGGAGTAGAAGCAGAAGTCTATTTCAAATTGTATAAGGAATGCACCCCAATGGAATTTCTACACTCATGAACTTGGGAAAAGAGGAATTGAGAAGTGTTGATACAAAGGATTTTTGTACATCAATGCAATAATTACCTGAACAAGTCAAAGGAAAAATTTAGGAAAGCAACTAGAAGTACAAAAAAAGAGCAAACCTCAAGAAAAGTGAATATTCAAACTTGGTGATATAATGCTATTTCATTTGAGAAAGGAAAGGTTTCTCAGAAACGAGTGTAATAAATCGAATCTCAATAATAGAGGACCTTGAAGTAGACATTTAATGTTGCATACTTGCATCCCTATAGAGAACTTGAAGCAGAGGATGGAGAAAATCAATAGAATATTTGGTGGAGGGACCAAATGCTTACAACCCATAAGTTACAGTTGGAAAAAATATTTGATCAAAAAGTTTATGAGAGAACTAGGAAGGAATATTATTATGAGTATTGGGTCAAATGGAAGGGTCTTCCAGCGAAAGAGGTAGTTTGTATGAATTCCATAAATATCTAAAAAAATGGAAACAATATTTGCAGACCTCATGGATAGGAGTGCATGAAAATATTTGTTCTAAGGGAGGTAGATGCACGAGGATCATAACATTTTTCCATTTTCCCCATGAGAGGAAAAAAAATCTTTGTAAATATCCTCTACAAATATCAGGGTAGTTTAGCTTATGTGTCCCTTATGGGAAAACTACACTTAGTGAGTTAGTAGAGGGATTGTAGAGAAAACTAGATGTAATTTCCAGAGAGGCACTACTAGCAAGCGACCTCCTGCTTCTGTTATCATATATTTCCTTTTGTTTGTAAATGAAATCAAGTACCCTACAGGCCTCACAAACACATGAAAGAGAGACAAAAATAGATCGTTTTTAGAATTCCAATCGAACTCTGTAAACATCCTCATGCATAGAGTTGAATTTTATATTTCTCATTATGGTTGTTTGATGGGTATGGTGTGTAATGAGTTGAGCCATTTCTAAATAATAGTCCATTATTACTTTTAATATATTGATAATTATGAAAATTTCAAATTTCTTCTTAGTTGTTTGTATTTAAAATATCTCCTTAGTTGTTTGTATCAATCAACCTTATAAATAAATGCTATTAATTCCTTCTAAGAACCAAAATGTTGTTTAAATCCTACTGACGAAGGATGTGATTTCCTGCTTAAAACAAAATTTTTGTAGTTGTTAAATTTTATCAAGTTATAAGCCCAATTTGAGGCTTAGTTAAATTAGGTAAATTGATTTGAAACAAACCCTCTTTTCTGTGCCAAAAATATCTAAGTTCAACAAAATTATTTTGTCACAAATTTTTTGTGTGGGACCTAATTCGAATAGATTAGTGACTAGACCCATCCAACTTCACTAGAAAGTGCACATTTATAAAACTACCGGACCGTCGGACAAAGCTAGATATTTAGTGTTGAGGAGATATGTATTGAAGTGGAAGTTCCATAAAAAAATAGCACTAGATACTGGATACACCGGATACATTCAGATCCCATTGTTACTGTGGGCCCAATGTGACTTAGGTGAGGCTTATATTTTTTTATTCAATTTATTTGGTTTATCTTCAAGAGATACATAGTCATGACAGGATTGTGTTCCTTGACCGCGATTCACAAGAGGGAGGAAATTTTTTTTTTAGCGAGAGGCATTACAAAAAAATAAAGGTTGTAGGTTATGCCTTTTTGAGGGAACAGGAGACATTGGGTCTAAGAAAATGGGAGTCTCGAGTTTAGTCAGAAATAAAAATAAAAAGAAAAAGAAAAGAAAAGAAAATAATAAAGGGGTCATTAGCACATAAACTTTGCTAATAATGCACAGTGGAATAATGGGTTAAGGATAACAATTAGGAACCGAAATAATATAATATCCTTCGAAATTTTTCCAAATAGAGTTTACCTTGATGATAGAGCTTATTCTCACAATGTATTTCAACAATTCTTTCTCTAGCTCATACAATAACTTACTCCGAAGATTTTATTAATAGGTATTACTGTAAATACCTAAGCAAGAATAAGAATGTTTGTGCCGCTATGTGCATATAGGATCCACTCGAGATGTGCAATAATACTCATTAAATAGATCAATATTGACCATTTGAAGTACACTTCAACATATTTTAAGGCTAAGAGTTTTTTTTTACGAAATTTTCATTCATAACATGAAAATTCAACCCACCAAGATTAAAATTTGTCGACTAATTTATTTCTCTCTTACGAAGGAAATACTTGTAACTTTATAGTATAAATCTGAGAAATAAAATTACATTTAACATGCATAAGGCAATAAAAATAAAAAAATTTCAACTAATTTTTCTATATGGTTTACCTATCACATTTTATTATCTCAAAAAAAAATCAATTTAAATATTAGTTTAATCCTACACCATTTGAAAAAATAAAAGGAGCAGTTTCATCCTCAAATATTTCACTATTTCCATGAAAAAGTTCCACTTGCTTTAAAGATAAACGTAAGACATAAAGATAAGAAGAAATAAACAACATATACACTTATAGGTTATCATTAGTTAGGGATTTGGAGGGGGTTGAACTGACGTTTCAATATATTCCCTTGTAGAAGCCCTATTTTTTTTTATATTAGTGCTACTTTTGATAAACCATTGGTTTTAAAATTGTATTTTCGATTGGCACTATCGAATATTATTCTCTTAAATAAATCAATAGATTTTATTATTTGATTCAAAAATGGCTTAAGAGGAAGGTTTTAAGTGTAACAATCCATTTAATAACCAACATGGAGTCACTGGTGACGTGTATTCTTCAAATTTGTTTTGAGGACCAATTTCACATGCCTTGAAACTACATGTATTTTAATACAACTATTAGATCTAGAATCTAGGAATATACCAAATGAAATTTTAATAAATTAGGCATAAACAAGACACCTCCAACACCTCATGGACCTATATTTCCTTAGTTAGCACTATCAAAACAACCCCATGCATATGAATTGTGCACCATTTAAGGACTAGATGTTCCAAGGCTCTTCTAAACAATTGTGTGTGTGGGTGGAAGAATTCTACTTCTACTAAAATAAATATATTTCATTTCATGTGATCCATATTCCCAAGAAACAATACATGGGAGGGCTTTATGATCTTCCAAATTATTCAACCAAAAATAAGTTTTTCCAATTCTCCCATTCCTAAAAATAAGTAATATAACTCCTATAAAATAATATATATATATATAACAAAACTACATAAAATTACAATCATTTTCGTAAAACATCAAAACTTGCTATCATAAATTAATTTTACACATAATTTCTTGAAGTGCCAGGTTTATTACATAATTATATATTTTAGTGACTATATTTGGGTGCTTGGTTGGGATCCAGGTGGATATCTATGGCCACCTTCTTATGCCACCTAGATCTCCATTCGGTTTCATCAATTTCCTTGTTTGTAGCACAATCTACTAATTTTAACAATTTTTCGGGTCCTAAAATTTGAGAATTGTTTTTACCCCCTAGATGAAGGTTTTTTGAGGTCTACAGCAAGCCCATGGCCATAGAAAATAATATACTGCAAATATTGTAGTAGTCGAAGAGATGTTTCCAACAAGTTATCATACGCACCAAACAAAGATCATATGACCAAGTTACAACCTCGAGAAGTTGGTAGCCCAATGAACCCCCACTACACCAACGATCTCAAGGTCTTGGTGTGATGGGTGATGCAAAATGAATTCATCAGATGAAAATCATTGTCAACAGTGCCAACATGAGATCAGGGGATTTATTCCACGCTTATGGGTCGTGCTGATCAGAATAGGTCAGGATATTTGGGCATAAGCACAAGAATTAACTCTATATTTAGCACTGCCTGCTTTTTTTACCAACGCATAAATGAGGGCAGAAAAATGTGGTAATCCAGCTCTGCACGAGAGGAAAAAATTCCATCCACTAAGTCTCCAAGCTTCAACCATTAAGGCTCTCCAATTGTCCAGCCATCAATGCTTCATTGTAGCCACTAAGGCTCTCTAGCCACTGAGGCTTTGCACTTCCACTAAGGCTCACAATTCAGCCACTAAGGATTTCGAATCAACCATAAAGGATTTGCACTGCCATTAGGGCTCTCCAACCACTAGGGTCCAATTCTGCCACTAGGCGCTCACTTTAGCCACCAAGGCTCACCATCTCTGATATTGTGTTAAAAATGGAAGATGAAACTTATATATTGAAACTAGCAGCTCACAGGTGAGAATTTTGTGCGTGGATACTACTCAAGGAGAATGTTATATTCAATTAATTGTAATATCACAAATATATAATTTTCATCATTTTAGGGAGATTAGAAATGACTCCTAGAAAATAGGGACTAACCATAATCTAGGACACACAGAACTGAGAAACAAACTCTCTCCAATAATACATATTCTCCATTATTTTCAACTTGGAAATATCCTAAAAGGAAAGCGGATGAAAAAAATTATTACAAGTTATGTAATAATACTTGTTGGACATCAATGGCAACATGTATTAAAATTATTCAATGTGTGAAGAAAATTTTAAGTGAAAAAATCAATTCTCATAAGCAAGGAAAGGTAGTCCAAGAAGTAAGTGGAAAAAAACACAAGATACACTCATGGGAAGAGAAAATGTTATTAATTCAACACCAAGTTCATTTCCATCATTTATGGCATCTGCAATGTTAGGTCCCTATAATACTAGTGTATCCCCTTATTTTTATTGTTAGTATAACCCCATTATTTTTATTGTTTTTCCCATGTTGTCCCCATATTGTTATTATTGTTCCCGATATAAGCCCACTATTGTTATCGTTGTGCCCTTACATTCCTATTGTTATGTCGGCTAGATTATATTGTGACCCATTGGACTCCTATATATAGAAAGAAGGTTTTCTTTTTGTATCGTCTAAGAATTGTTCATTTATGTAATGTAAAAGAGGTTTCCCCCTCAAATTCGTTGATTTCCAAGACATTGATCTCTCTTTTATTTTATTTTTGGAGACATATTCTATGTCATATGGATAAAAAATAGAACCTATTTTACTGGATGTTGATTGATTACAAAAAACATTGAAGAAATCTTGGAAGCCATTGGAACGAAATGAGGTAGATGATGTAGTTTATGATTTTTTCTTTAGTTGTGATATCTCTTTCAACACTATCAAAAACTAATTATTTCACGATATCTTCAAAATGGTTGGCCATTTTATTCCATCATTTGTTCAGTAATATCATAAACAGGTAAAATATGAAGAGATATAGAATACTATAATGTTTTGTTTTAAATTATTGTAAAGAGAATATGAAAATTTCACCAGATATAGGAATGTGACACATAACATAAAATAATACGAAAGTTTCAACCACTTATTTCAATTAGTAATTAGAGAAACAATACATTCCAATACAAATAATGTTGAAGCCCTTATCAATTGTATGAATGGATGCTCATTAAATGACTAAGCTAAAATACTGAAGCACACTTTTAAACCCTAAATGGATCCACCAAACAAATTTCACCACATGGTTTTATTCCCAGGATGAAGGTTAAACATGTCATGCTCAGTTCTCAACAAAAACAAAATAAGATAGAAAAATCGAGGATGATCCAATTCTTTGCTCCTTTCCCTTTTTATAGGATTGATGGACTCTCTAAAAGAATTTATTTCATTATTTTTCTCTAAAAAAGGAGGGTAAATAACATGAGTAAATAAGATGGGAAAACACCACTGTAAATACCAAAGGGAAATACCATTCTTGTAACCTAGGTGCCACCAACACTAGAGGTCCATCTTGACCACATCAGAAAAAGGGAATATTACAAATCCTCTATCCCTGAGATTGCTTTTCCTCAAGCAATTCACAACTATATACTAGTATGGAAGTCCAATGTTGGTCAGTACCAATATCAGGGTCCCATATGAACCACTGAATCATCACAATATGCCACTTTATTACCCAACCAAGGATAGATATCCTAATTCTTGTATCCCAGATCAACCTCTGGGTCCACTACCCATCAATAGATCCACTAGCATGTGAACTACCCCCTGGACTCCATTCAACTTGTTGACTCCACTTTCCATCAACAGATCCTCGTGGATCTTAATGACACCATAACCCAAATTCATAGCTGATTATTCATGGTTCTAAGTATATTATGTCCCTGGATAATAATTTCCTCCCATTAATTATCTCATCAACTGGGTACCAGATCATAATCTCCTATATGTACATACTCATACGAGGAAAAATCCCACCATGTTGATGTTTCACTATTATGATTTTAATTGGGATACTCCTGAGTTGTCAAATTTTTTCTCGATATTAGCTAACTTAAATACCCATATGGAGGGCTTCCATAAGATCCAATTGGAATTTTTTTTCCCTTTTCCTCCAATGCATGGAGGTGTGTTGATAGAGTTGTAAGCTCTATTTATGTATCCCTGAAGATGATTTTTTTGTGATTCCCAAGTATATTACTCTTGCTTTCTTTTGAGTGATTTGAGACTTTCCTCAACACTAGATAACTTGTCCACTAACTCGGGACATACCCCTATGATCTCCTCAATTTTCATATTATCCTGTAAGACAGTGCCTTGGAATATTCACATTCTTTGGTTCAACATCATAATATTTGTCTTAAATTTGTTAATCTTTTCCTATGAGTCCTCTCGTAGAAATTTTGGTGCTCTACTGAATGACTCTATATTTGTTTGCAGTAGCTTATCAATTATCATAGTTCCAACTTAAGCCTTTGATCGTTGCCTTGTAAATGGATCATCCTACTATGTTTTTCATGCTCCCAGTCATGTTCATGCTCACCCTGTTGGTTCACTACTGCGGGCTCCTCACTCAGGTCTCCCTGAATGTATTCTCCCTAGACTTCTCAACCTGTGGAGACAATCTATTTTTCATCCTCTTCGGTTGTCAAATATGGATGCACTGGTATACTTGTTTTCTCATATTCTTCATGAAGGTTCCCATCGAAATCTATAGACTTAGTTGTAGAAGATTTTACCTCATTAATTCCATTAAGAATAATTTCCTCCTTTCATTCTCCATGCACTTCTAAGTGCTTTTCATGTTGGTTAATTTTTATCGGCTTATCCTACAAGTCTCTTTGAATAACATCATTTTTTTGCTCACCATCTAGATTTGACTACTCAGATTCTTCATGTGTACTTTCGTGAAAATCAATGGACCCAACTATAGAAGAATCCCAATTATCAAAAGGAATCTCATCCTATTCTTCCCTCGTTGTCTCCCTCGTCTTACCTAGGCATCAATGGTTAGATTCCCAAGGTCCCTTGTCGATAAAGTATAATTTTTTTTTATCTTAGCTCATTCTTGCTGCTAGTTTTACTCCCTTCAATCTTGCTTTCTCCATCATTCCTTTTCACCTCCCTTCTAAGAAGTTCTATGTTCTACTTGACCAACCTCTCAACTAATTCATAGGTATTTTTTGATACACTAATTGTATTTCTCCAAATGGACAAGAATTTGGATCTTAGTGTTTTGAAGATGTCAACATCTCCACCTAAGAATAGGAGCACCATATTTTTCATGCTTTTTTTGATGTTGTCTCGATGAGATTTTGTAATCCTGGTGCAAAAGTACTAGAGCATATGAGAGATTAAGTTATCACATTCAAGATTCAACATGAATGTTCCAAAGTTCAATTTTTCCATGAATTCAAAAAAATTTCACGTCTTCTTAAAGGTAGGAAGCATGATGTTGTCTAACCCTTGAATGGTTTCTACTATCAACTATAATGCCTCCGTCATGATATATTTATTTTAAGGTGGTAGTGGTGATGTTAAATCTATGATCTTCTTGAGATAGGAGGTGACTATGAACCTAACCTCTTCAGAATGATATTACAAGACTTTGGGTTGTATCAAAGTAAGCATGGATGACTTGAGAGACCAATTGAGTTTCTTCCATTCTGGTTATTCCACCTGGGATAAACAGGTTTCTAATTCCTCCAACTTATGAAGGACTATTATTGACTTTGTTTGTTGCAACTCGAATGCAGTTATGAAGAGCTTAGTCCCTCTTCCCTATCCTTCCCATGGATGCTTCTGTTGCAGTATGGAATGGACTCTTTTCGAGAAAGTTTTGCTGCCCTTACCTTTTATTTGGTCTATGGAAGTATCAATACCTAAAGGATCCCATAGTTTCTCTAATTCATCAAGAAGTTTCTTGGCATTTTCTAGAGAAATTTCATCCCACATACTAGATATTGTACAAAACCCAAACGGGAAAATATGCAAGAATACTGTGATATCCGGTAGGTAATATATTTTCCCAACAAATTAAAAAAACCACAAATAGAATACCCCTAAAGGAAAACTTAATATATATATATATATATATATATATATATATATATATATATATATGAGTTGTGCATGGTATCTAGCGCCCAACTTATTGGTTCCTCATCTAAATTGGTGCAATGCTCGTTGAAATGCCTATGTCATGGAAGATCCTAGACATGGTTCAATGTCTCAATCATTGGAATGGTCACCTAGTTCTAGTGTTAGAACAAAAAACTCGCCCTGGAAATTTTTTCACTCTAGATGTATAGCTTCTCGGCCTTGACTCCTACATGACGGTTTTCGCATAGTATGATCGACCAAATATATGACCTGGTGTGAATGTGCATGGCTATACTATCAACACCTATGCGCACTTTGTGCGATGATCCATGGTCTTGGAGTGTTTGATCAATCAACAAATGCCTGCACAATGGCCCCACAATTTTAGATTTCTACCTATCGGCTTTAGCAACCTTCAAAATGTCAGCTCGTCCCTCATGGCTGTGTGATGGGCTTGACTGGACCCTTGGCCTCCAATACCTACATGTCCATGAAACAACTATGGAATGATTTTGTGGTATGGCTTCTCGACTACAAAAAGTTCCCTACAATAACGATGCTTCCACAACAACAAAATTCACCTGCAATTCAATCTTGTCGTTCGTCAATGTTTGATTTGGACAACATGAATACAAGGAATTGACCCACCATAAGAAAAATTACTCGTCTTTGACTTCATTGTCCTGCAAATATTTAATTGGTTGACCTAGTGACAATAAGATATTCACGCTAGAGAAATCACAAGCACTATTAGAAAATTAAAAAAAAAACATAGAAACGGATTGAATAATAGGTAGTGGAAAGAATGTAAATGTTATCAAGACAACACCATCAAAGTGTAGTTGACAAAATCCTGCAAAAAAAATTCAAGACTGCTTGGGGGAAATTTCAATCCATTTAATCAAACCATGAACATGGAGATCCTATCCCCTTCCTTATAGATGCCACATTACCTAAACCGGGCCTCATTGGTCCATTTTCATGTGGTTCAACTCTTGAACGTATCCCCTACACTCTCAAGGTATCCACGGTCAACAATTTATGACAATAGTGAGACCGACAATGAAGAATCAAGCTTCCTACAAAATTTGGGACCTTGCAAAGAACGAGAATCGACTGCCACTAACATAGAAGCTTGGCCCTAATTCAGTCAACCTTGCAATCAACATGGAAGCTTGGCCCTAATTCACTCGTCTTTACAATTAATCCTTTGGTTGAAATATTTTGGCCTTTTACGACCTCTTCAATAATGAGATATTTTCATGGTCCTTTACAATAATACTCCTTGTTCACATAAAACATAATATAATGCATCCAAATTAAATATTTGTCTACAACCCAAGATTTTTTTTTTTGGGGGGGCTCCTTTCGAATATATAATTTTGGCCAAGAAATAACCCTTCAATAAATCATTTGGTAAAAGTAATGTTTTCTCCTTCTTTTGCAATAAAATAATAATGCGTGAACCAATGCATAAACTTCCTCTTTCAATTGATTGAAAAATAAAACTAAATAGGGTGATACTGAATACCTCTTATGATGGACTCTTAAGATGGAAATTGCAGCTAGGGTGAGAATAAATCTCACCAAATTTCTCTCTCTCTCTATCTCTTCCCTCCAATCCTCTCTCTTCACCCATCACTCTATCTCGCTCTCAACTATGCTACTATATCGCTCCCTTTCTCCTTCTCTCTTCTTATCTCCCCCCTTATCTCCATCACTCCTTCTATGTCTCTTTATCACACCCATGAACATACACACTCTCTCTCGATCTCTCTCTTGTCACTCCCTCTCTCTCCACTTCTCACTCTATAATTTTTTCTTCTTCCTTCCCTCTCTTCACATCCAACTCCATCTCTCTATCCATCCCTCTCTCCTTCTCCTCTCATCCTTCCTCTCTCTCCCTTTCTCTCCTACCTCCTTCCCCCTTCTCAATCCTCTGTCCTTCTCTCTCTCCCACCTCCATATTTATGTATCCCTATCCCTCTCTTACCCTTCTCTAACTCTCTCACTCTTCATTCCTCCTCTCCCCTCTCCTTTAGTTTATCTCCATCTCTTCCTTTCACTCCCCCTATTTCTCCACCTCTATCATATGTCATGATATATTAATATATGTTAGAATATAAAAAAATTAATATATTATTAATATAAATTTATTAAATTTAATAATATTAATATTATACTATATTAATACGAATATTAGATTTAATAATAATAATATTAATAATATTAATATTTTAATATTAATGTTAGGGTTAATAATGTTTTTTGGCATGGTATTAATAATAATTTGGTCCATGGTATTTCGCCCATAGACTTCATATATAATTAGATGTTGATTTCCAATCCTATTTGATATATTTTTATTTACTTTACCTTTTTATTCGTCTTTTATATTTGTTTATTTACCATGCCTCTTTTATAAATATGGTATTTGGCCCATGGAATTAATAATAATTTGTCTGTAAACCTCTTCATATTTTAAATTTATATTGTTTAAATTTATGTTTAATGAATTTTTAATTGTTCATTTATATGGTTATGTAAGTTATTGTTTAAGCCGACATTATTTAGATTTTATTTTTTTAATTTTCTTTAGTTTTTTTTTGGGTTCAGACATACTTACACATCAGGGTCATACTAGGTTGTAGAATGCGCCTCTCAGTACAATAAAGATATATATGAAACTCTAGAAATTATCTAATTATTATTATCAAATTTTAAAGTCAAAGCCAAGGTAGACACTTATTAGACATCTTTGTTTGTGGGACAAGAGACCCAAGAAACCCACTTCCAAGCAATGATTTGACTATTAATTCTACAAAGACATACATACTCTACCCCCTCTTTTTTTGAATCTATGACCTCTAAGAAGGAAACACATGCTCTTAACCATTAGGCCCACTCAATAAATTCAAGAAAGAAATAACTGAAAATTCCTCATACAAAAAGATATTATTGAATTTCCCTTCACCACTTTACATCGATTAAGTCATAGCCATATCACTCCATTAGAGTGGGATCGGTTCGATTAGACATTCTTTGATGTGATCCTTTACCTCCCATTTGGAAATGTCGAAGCCATCTCCATCCTTGAATATCACCATCGTCACCCTCGTCTCATCGAAAACCATCTTCTTGCATGCCAATGGCACATCGTCTGCCTTCAAAAACTCCCTTGTCAGCTCCTTCACTGCTGCCTCCACAATCCCATATATGTGATTCAGAGCCTCCTCTTCCTTACATCCAGGGTGGTCTTTCATGTAACATTCAATGCTAGAAGCCAATTCTCCACGAGCCTTCTCGGCTTTATATGTCTTTGTGTCATCCGCCAAGCGAGAAATGAGGCTATTTAACTCTGTCAGAACACGTCTCCCGGGGTAATCTACTTTCTCCAATGTCTCTTGCGAAAGAAGTTGCCCCTCCATTATCAACACTCCACTCAGCAAAAGTATACGTTGACCAATGGAAGAGATCCCATTCTTTATGTACTCGTCCAAGCTAGGCACATATTTAGCTGCTAACCATTCAGCTTCTTCATAATAACCCAAAAGATAATCCTCCCACTGCTCAAAATTAGTATCAAATCCCACGTTAATCAATTCATACAGTAAGTCTTTCATCTTAAAAGCCTTATATGCATGTGTTAACAAAACAATTCAATAATACTTACTCCTTTTCTAAAAAAGGTAACCAATTCACGCCCTTGTTCCTTCTCTGATTCCCAAGCAACTTCGTGAACTATGTCATAATAGATTTTGTAACATAGTTTCATATAGTCTGGAAGGTTTTCTGTATAAGAAAGGTCCCACCTGAAAAGGTTAAGCCAACATAACTTAATCAGCATAATGATCATAATTTGTATAACTTCATGTTTAATTAGCTTCAGCAACATGTAATAGAAACAAAGTGATCCACAATGCAATGTTATTATTATTATCATCTAATAGGTTAAAGCCAAGTTAGACACTAAATTGGTGCACTTTTATTATTATTATTATCTAATAGGTTAAGGTCAAGCTAGACACCAAATTGGTGTATGAGACTCCTTGCTTATGGAACAAGAGACCCACATCACCAAATTGGTGTATTAGACCTTTTGTTTATAGGACAAGGGACCCACCATACCAAATTGGTGTATGAGACTTCTTGTTTATGGGACAAGGGACCCACTTAACCACAACAATTTAACTGCTAAGTCTATAAAGACATATATACTCTATCTCTCTAATTTTGAACTTACAACCTCTTAAGAAGAAACACATACTTTTAACCATTAAACTCAATATTAATGATTACAAGTAGCTACCTTCTCACAGCCTCAGTGAATAGCTTCAATTCATCAAGAGTTCCATATGTGTCGTACATATCGTCGAGAACCGTCTGCAAACACGCAACTTTTGTAAAGAGGAATCTGCAATTGGCATACTGGGGCTCATACGTACCCGCAGCTATTAAGAAGTAGAATTCCAGCGGCCTCTCCCGAGCAAAGGTGAAGAGAGGCAACCCCGAATCTCTAAACCAGCTGTGATGTGAGGTGCATGCAGACTCAAGAAAGATAAGGACATGCAGAATCAAGAAAGATGACCTGAAATGGTTTTGTTCCTCTGATTATAGAAGTATTAGTTACCTGGTGACATTCTTCATCTCTTCTTGGTGGATGGACTGGACAATGTTGAAGTCCAACTTTGCCAACTCCAAAATCTTTTCGTTGTTCACGTAGGGCAGCCTGAAATTATAATATGCAGTACCCTCTGAGTCCCATATTATAATATACACGAGGAAGAAAAGAAAGTGCAGGTTATGCAATTATTATATGATGCCCAAAATACTTGTAAACGCTTTTTGCTAAGCGTGCATAATCTGGGCGATACACTTGACAGTATCTCTTTGCTTCCACTCTGGGGACACTGGCATGCCATGAAGTCTTCAGCGCGTATTTAATCTGTTAGTGGCAAACAAAAAAAAACAAAATACTAAATCTCAGAATGATGACATCAGTTCCTTGGTATAAGCCGATAAGCGAGGTTGTGTGCAGTTACCACTTCGCTTAGGTTTTGCCTGTGGTTCCATGCGCTGAGAGTCTCACTTTTATTAAGAGCTTCTCTCAGATATTGAATAGTGAAGCTTTTAGCTTCATCCAAAATATTTTCTCCTGGAAATACCAACTGGGAAGCTCTATAAAGGCTCAACATGCTTGCTACATCTTTGTTGAAGTGACCGGTCGAGCAAAGGAATTTCCCATCAACATATTTGAAGTTCTCGAAAACGACTGTTAATCAAACGATGTTCAAATGTTAGACATTGAACAGTTAATGATGTGTCTCAAAATCCATCTCGAAGCATCTCTTTAGATAGAAAATTAAGTAAAATTGGTACCTACCTGGGGATACATTGTAACGATGCAGCCGAAGCAGCCAAAATCCCAAAGCGGTGGTCTCAAGATCTGCTATGGGGTACAGGCTTCGACACCCAATTCCTTGTTCATTCCAATGTCTGTATGCGATAGATTTCATCAATTTTACACTCAAGGAATTTTTACAGGAAATATGGATTCTTGGGCTAGCAAAATATAATTTTCTATTGATACCTGTAAACATAATCTAGAGCTTCCTTGATTTCGTTTTCAAAGTGTCTATCAATTCCAAGGCGTTCAACATTATCCACGATCAGGAGGCGTTCCAGCAGATCCACTGGATACAGGCATGGAACTGGAGTATGGAGGGAATAAATCAATATATTAAAATGTGAAAATTAAACAGAAAATGACGGGGACAGGCTCTTAACAATAAATCAATATATTAAAATATGAAAATTAAACAGAAAATGATGGGGACAGGCTCCTAACAATAAAATAAAAAAAGTAATGCATACCAGAATTGCCAAACTTAGTGAGCACGCTGTTCAAGAATTGAAGGCATTTCATGTCTCCAGTGTGCAGGAAAACGCAGGCAGTAGAAGCAGGTGAGCCTAAGAAAGACCCATCTTGGCTTTGAAGATCCATTATTCTTTCCCACTCCACCATATCTGTTATGCCCTCCAAAGATGACAGCAATGTTCCGCCATGAATTTCGTCGCTCGAGAGACTGCAGATCATATTTAACATTCATTCATTAGAATATGGATGGCTAGTAATTTTGGTGCTAAATTAACAATGAATGGATTAGGAGAAGGAACTCTGACTTGGCTAATCTTTTCTGACGTTTCGTCTGCAGAAATCGTATATAAGGCAGGTCGTAAGGAAGTCCAAGGTGGAGAGACTCAGCTTCTCTCAACAAGGAAGGAAATATTATTTCAAAGTCTGTGACCAAGCTGTCTTGATCTCCTTCCTCCTTTATTACTTGTAGATTTCTCTTTAGGAATTCAATACCTACATACATATATGCATACACATCAAGATCATTACGCATGATCGATCAATGGTAATTATATGATCATGTTGTTGCAAGTTCTATATCCACAAGATAGTTAAAATAAGCTAATTATTTTACCATGAGGAGTTGGTTAAAATTCAGATCAAGAGTCATTTATATAACTAAAATATGAATAACAACTAATATTAGTTAATATTAGAGTTATAATTATATTAGTTAGTATTAGAGTTATAATTATAAAGTTATAGTTAGAATTATTATGTGTGAATTATTTGTGCTTTACTCATTATTTTTCTAACCAAATTAGTTATATTGATAAATTAATTAAAAAATTTAGAATAATCTGAAATCCTAATTGATTCTTTCTTACTCTTACCCTGCTCTACTTCCACATCTGCAACTTTCCATTTATGGAGCGCAAGAACACAAGAAAGAGTGGCAAGCAGGCGGTCGGAGAGTAGAAATTGCGACTCAGTTCCCCATGAACCATCTTTTAACTGGTTTTTCAAAATCCAATCAACTGTTTGGGGGAATTGCGGGCGGGAAGAACCATCAATGGCGGGCACCCTGGCTACCCATGCTGTGTCATAAGCAGATGGGGTGATCATTAATTCATCTCCTTCACCACTAAGCATGAGCTTAATCTCACTAATAAGTGTCTCCGCGCGTTCTCCATAGCAAGAATCCTGTTCAATTAACACAGTTAGTGATCATTAACAAAAGTGATAAATATACTTCATCTGATCTGTTCAGAAGAAATAGAAATTTACGTACAATGGCATGATAGAAGAAAGATTAATATTGTTACTCACAGTATAAGGGGATTGAAGAGATTGCACAAAATCGTCATCCCAGACATTAGGATGATGATTGGCCGTCCTCCTGATCACGCTGCTGCTGTTACCTGTCGACAGAGTAGAAGAAGCAACAAAAACGCTAGCCATTACAGCAATTTCTTTCAGCAAATTTTAACTATATGCACTGGAATGGAATTTCGCAAACAAATTTTGCTGGCTTGATTGGCTTGGTATGTAAGTATATATAGTGGCCTACGTGAATGGAACTAAATTATGCATATGTTAATTATGATTCAAATTATTTTGCCCTGGGGAGCGAAAAGTACGCGTAAAGACTTGGGCCAATCACCAGTAACATACAATGCCGTTCGTATTCATTTCTAATTCCGTGTGTCTTCTTCCTTCCCTTTTTCTACACATATTTATTCCATGTCCAATTCCACGTCACCTCAATTTCGGCCTTCTCTGTTATTTTTTTTTTTGGAGAAAGATATTCTTGTTTTTTTTTCCTTTTTGAGAAAGATATTTTTGTCTACAAACACTGAGACCACTAGTGGAGAAAGAGTTGTCTACAAACACTAAGACCACTAGTGGAGAAAGAGTCCCCTTGGCATATCCACAATCTCCTGTAGAGCTTTCTTGAACACCAAGTAATGATATTTTTTTTTTTTCTGAATCTGTCTACTTCTATATTAATACAAAAAGATTACAAAGAGGCTGGGGCCTCAGAATAGCTAGCCCAGAGATATGGCATTCTTACATTACATTGCTGATCTTTAACATAAAAAGACAACAGCTGTTTACTGTCTGAGAAAACCTTGATGACCAGGACCTTGTCCTCCTTTCTGAACAGCTGATTCTGGAAAGAAAAATGATGTCTAGAGTATGGGACTCTCCACGACATGTAAGACCGAAACAAACATTTTCCATAGCAAAAATTACAAACATTCGTTTTGAAGCGCTGGAGCGTTGACCTGAGCATAGTGACATGGATAGCAGTGCTTGGAAAAACAGCAATTCGGCGAAGGAGATTTACAACATAATTCCTGCAAAAACTGTGAAAAAGAAGGAGGATGAACACCTTCTGAGTACCTGTATTCAAAAAATGTCGAGCGAAAACCATTAAGCATCATTGGTGGGCGAGGGCGCTTCTTCCACCACTGGGCAGGCATACGGGTTGAAATCATCATCTGCTGGAGGCGGAGGAGCTTTGCCCGAGAAGTCACTGCCAGAAGGAGCGCTGGGCCTTGCTTGCGGAAGCTCGTGCTAAGAGGCCATTGCCCTCTGAACACTCTGCAGACTAACCACTAGGGGGCAAAACATAATTCCGTCCTCAGATTCCGGAGCAATTCCAGAGGAGGCCGAGGGCTGAGCCTGAGCATTCGGGTTGGTTCTGAATTTAATAGAAACAAAGGCGATGAAATCTTCGTGGTTGATGGAACAGGGGTAATTGAAACGGGCGGAATGAAAGTGCGCATTGGAGGTGAGGCGAACATGCGGTGCTGAGGTGGATGGACTACTACCGCGACCACGACCTCGGCCTCTTCTGGGAGCAGCGACTTGACCAGCACCGGAGTCAGAGGAATCCGACGAAGAGGCAGAAGAGGGGAACGCAGGCGGCCTAATGACTTGCCCACGAGATGAGCCGCGCCTGCTAGTCATTCTTGGTCTCAATCGTGGCATAATGAGATTGGCAGGGAGGTCAGGGCGAAAAAACAAGTTTGGAATGGTGCACGAGCGCAGAGACGGCCTGTAACCAACAGGAGAGCAACTGTAATTGCAATACTGACCAGAAGACACGTGAATACCGGTCGAGAGCTCAAGGCAACAACTCAAACGACACCTTTTCCCGGTACTGGTGCGCAAACAGGGTTCAATATCTACCTGAGAACAGCAAGAACGCAGCGGAGAGACATACATGATCGAAGGAATGGGCGCCATTGCAATGGAGAGGTCGTGATAACGAGGTGGAGAAGTCTGCATTAATGCAGCATTTACTGTGATGTCTGGCGTAATTAACTTGAGCTCGGAGCGCAGAGGGATGGCGATGGTGGTAGACCACGTGCCCATCCGCCTCCCTGTCAGCAAATTATATACAATCACGTACACCCGCATCCGGGAGCCAAGTAATGATATTTGGTTTAGAACATAATTTTGAATTTATAACCTTTACTTCATGCTCTTATAATTAAAACATGTTAGGTATAAAGGAAAGGTTTTAAATCTTACAAAACAATGCAAGGAAAGTAATGAAGAATAATAACATGTCAAACAATAACAATTCAAACATAAAATGTCAAAAAGTTAAAAGTAGCTTACAAGATAAATGTTTATACAAAATTATTGATAGAAATGAAAATGTTATAATCATGATCATAAATGAAAAGCCAAAACTATCTCAAAGTTATTGATAGAAATGAAAATGTTATAATCATGATCATAAATGAAAAGCCAAAACTATCTCAAAGTTATTGATAGAAATGAAAATGTTATAATCATGCATTAGGGGAATTTTGAGGTCTAAAATGGGCCTCCTAAGGAAATAATAAAATAATAGCTAAACCAATAAAATAATATTTAAGAATTTTCAATTCACTTTTTGCATCACAATCCATGTAACCATAGTTAAATTAAATTTAAAAGTTGTACAAAAAAAAAACTAATAAAAAATTTGTATTAATGTGACTATAAATAAGAATGATCTTTTCAAGAAAAAGTCATTATCATTGAACAACTAATGCATTTTTCCTTTGTACTTAAATAACTTAAAATAGAATATAAATATAAATTTACAAACTCTTAATTATATTATATGTTATTAATTAAAATTTATATTTTTTAAATTGTATAATAACATGTAATTAATATACGATATAAATACAATACAATATAATATAATATAATATAATAAATTATGTATAAGGATATGCATCGTTTCTTTCAAGAAATATGAAATGACAATAATATATTTTTATTCAAAAAGTGTGAAATGACATTGATTATGAGAACTTTACTTTGACTTTAAAAGTACTTAGAGCACTACCATGGTTAACCATGAGTTTTTATCTACCACTGAGAATGTGACTAGTAAGTACCTTTAACTCAAGCAATGCCACCTCCACCATTAGGGATGTCATCCCCTAAAATGTGATTGGTTCTCATAAAGTGAATTTTGATTGTACATTTTCCTTAGGAGGCCAATTTTAGACCTCAAAATTCCCCTAATGATCATAAATGAAAAGCCAAAACTATCTCAAAGTTATTGATAGAAATGAAAATGTGATAATTATGATCATAAATGAAAAGCCAAAACTATCTCAAAGTGTGTAGATCATCCCGTCTCCATTGTCATCATCGACATTGTTGTATTGAGTCCTGAAACATTATCACTAATAAAACTCTCCTCCAAAATATCTCTAAACAAAATATTATTCTCATTAATGTGATGTAAAGAGATGGTAAATAACTCTAAAATTAATTCTTATGAATTTGGACTAGATAATTAAAAATAAAAACCTCTCATACTATCTTTAAATTTGTTCTCTTCTCCAAAAACATCATCCATAACTTAAATTGCAATGACTACTACTCAAATGTGTCAATTTCCTAGCTCCTAAATGGTTTTTCTTCCTACTATGGATGAACTAATTAATGCTCCAACTCCTCGATCAACTAGTGACCTATTTTTTCTACATGAAAATAATGTTCATATTAGTCAAATTATTTTCACCCTTAGAGCTGGTGGGCAGCAAAAATTACGCTAAAAGACTTCTGATCAAACACCAGCAATGTCATATTCATTTCTAATTCTATGGGTATTCTTCCTTCCCTCTTTCTACACATATTTACTCCCTGCCCAATTCCACGTCACCCCAAATTCTGCATTCCCAATGACAACAATGGATCGATTGGCTTTGTTCGTAACCATGGTGTTCATTAACAACTTGAATTATGTCTCTCTTCTTTCTTCCATGTTTATCATAACACTCATTTACTCCATTTCCAATTCCACCGAAAAACAGCAACATTTATTTCTTTCAAATTCCACCTAATAATAACGACGACATCTATTTCTTTTCAATTCCAGTTACACTTGTTTTATTTTAAAACCATCCACAGCTATCAAATTCGAATTTAAATTCCATTCTATACCCAAAAAAAAAAAAAATATCAAATTCGACTTTGATTTCTGTTCTATAGCGCAAAAAAAAAAAAAAAAATGTAAAATAACTCAAAAAAAATAAGAATATATATTCTATAGACTTACAGAGTTTTAAATATACAGTTTTTTCAAAATATTTAAAACTTATATAATAATCATTATTGTTGTTGGAGATTTCTAAAATAAAACTGTGTAATATGTTTTACATATATTTTACAGAATTCTAGAATATATATTTTACAGAATTTCAAATATATATTATTTTCAAAATATTTGAAATTTAAATAATAATCATTATTGTCTTAAATAGAACTGTGTAATACTTTTTATCCATACCACTCAAGTTTTGGATAGTCATAATCAAGGCCAAATAATCATTATGTTATAAATAAAAAAACTCATTATTTTTTTTCTTTGAGAAAGATATTCTTATTTAGTTATCTTCAATATTAATCTACCATGTCTAAGATGTCTAAGATGTTATTGACCCCTCTTATTTAAAATGTTCTAAAAATAATGAGAAACAAAATGCATCAAACTCAAACTTAGAATCAAATATAAAGATTGAGATATTCCATATTAAAATTAGACTTCAAGTGATATACAAGGAAATTTATGTGTCAGTCACTAAATAAATCCATGTAAACCTAGAAAATGTAAAGGCCATGTTTGTAAACTTGGAAAAGGTAAATGCCATCTACAAACATTTAGACCACTAGTGGAGAAAGAGTCTCCTTGGGCCTATCCACAATCTCCGCATATCCACAATATCCTAAAGAGACTTCTTGAAGGCCAAGAGCAATCATTTCAGGTTTAGGAATGAATTTTGAATTCATAACCTTTACTCCATGCTCATTTTGTATTATAGTTAAAACATGTTATGTATAAAGGAAATATTTTAAATCTTACAAAACAATGCAATGAAAGTAATGAAGAATCATAACATGTCAAACGATAACAATTCAATCCTAAAATGTCAAAAAGTTAAAACGTAGCTTACAAGATAAATGCTTATACAAAATTGTTGATATAAATGAAAATGTTATGATCATGATCATAAATGTGGTGGATACATGCCTCTGAATTCCGTTACAATGAGGCTCGAAGGTCTATTTATTGTTGAGAAACAATGCAAAACCCTAAACATCAAAAAACCTAACCGTAGGAGATGAAGCGCCAAAACTATGGGTCCCATTTGGGTAAATTGGTGTTTCAACTGCCTCGGGACGTAACTTTGGCATACGATCTCTGTTTGACACGCATCATACCTCGTTAGAAATATCTATCAAATGAGTAAAAATTTTGGTGTGAGAAACATCGGTCCATGGACCCATGTTGCTCTAGGTTTTCCCAAAAAACGTTGTTTTGGGCCTCCAAACGGCTTTGAAAGTTCAAGACTAGAAAAAATGCTAAAAATAGTAAGTGGTATTGAAACTGAAAAAATGAAAGAATTGATGGTACGGGTCCAAATGGAATAGGAGGGTGGCCACCAATATCCACCTAGATCATTTCTCCCTCCTTAGGAAGCAATGGTTCCCATTCCGTTAAGCTCCTCCATAAGAGGAAAATTCTGCTAAACTTGGTATTGGATTTCTCCAGGATGTCGTGGACCTGCTGGGGAACATGATGGCGGACGTGCTGGATGCATTCAATAAATTTGGCTTCCTCAGACATTAAATGTGTAGATTCTATCTCTATAACTGCATGAGGTGTGACAATATGAGGCGGCGGTGCACCAGAGATCAGATTGATGGATTGCTTCTTGTGACAGTGTAGAGGAACCTCTATGGGTGAGCAGAAAATGTCCTCGTATTCCTCCACGACTTTGTCCATATGATGCTGCTATGTAGCGGAGCCTTATTTCGAGGTTGTGGCCATAATCTTCTTCTTTCCTTGTGGGTGAATGGTAATGAAATTCAATTTTCTAGTTTGGGAAACAATCTTACTCTGTTGTTTTGCAGTAGACAAAGAGATGGCAGGAGGCGGTACTACCTCCGGTATCCTGTACAAGTTATTTCCCAAAGTAATAATAATGGCACGAGGCCTAGACTCAACACATCATGTCGCCTCCATAAGTATGGCTGGCCCAATAATACATCATCTACAACAAGAGGAGCAACATCACACAATACCTCATCCGTGAATGGCTTGATGTTGTACGGAAGGCTACACTGTTGGTGGACGTGGAGATTTATCCCTGGGTGAAGCCACCAGATGGTATACAGCTAAGGGTGTACTATGGTTGGTAGGTTGAGATGCTTCATGACCTCTATTGAAATGATGTTCTTTTGGCTTTTTCTATCGACAAGATATTGTAGCGGAGAACCCTTCACCCACATATGAGAATGGAAGAGGCGCTCCCCCTCCACTCGACCTTCGGGGTCCTCCCTCTGGAGCTTGGTGGTGGAAAAAATGGCACTGGGGTCTACATAAATGATATTATTCCCTTTTTCATCTCCCTTTCCTAGTTCTACCTCAGGATCAGAACATGCATCTAATTCGGGTGCCTTCAGTTCGACCACCAGTGACTGTTTGGCCCGACACTCGTTTGTGATGTGAGTGGGGCTATTATGAAATTCACACCACTTCACCGTGTCCTTATTTGGATTTTTGTTGGTGTTCTGAGTTGCCCTGATTTGGCTCTGCTCCCTGTTCTATGGTTCAGGGGGGGGCCTTTCCTTGGATTCTGATTCGCGGATCCAAAGTCTCACTTTTTCTACTTAAATTTATGCTCGATCTTGGCGGCATAGTGATATGCTGTGCCAAGTGAGGTAATGTAGAGGAACTCCATTTCCTCTTGAATGTGTTTGTGAATAAAGCTGCAATACTTGAGCATAAAATGTCTCTCTGAATATTTAATGCCCAACTTTGTCCACAGAGTATATAACAAATTCATCAGTTTGTTCACATATCGATCCCTTTATTGCCGCAGCGTGGTCCATTGGATGTACTTTTCCTTATAGCTCCCCACGAGGTAATATTGTTCCTTGATACCATCACGGAACAAATTCCAAGTGGGTGTGGCCGAGAATAGAGAGAGTTCCCCCTCGTCCTTTTGCTCACAATAGGTTTCCCACCAGTCTTTGACATGGGGGGTGGCTTTGAGGAGTGAAAATATAATCTTTCCTCGGTTGGAGATATCATGGACCGAGAAATACCCTTCTAGAAAATGCAACCATTTATCTACAACTTCTGCATCTATCTAGCCTTCAAATATAGGAATAACAAAGTTTGCATGTACCTTGAAGGGAGTGGTGCCTCCAGAGTGGTTGTTGTATGTAGATGTGTTGTAGGTGGGCAGTTGTTGAAGGATCTGGGAAAAGTTATCCGTCATCGCGTTCCTCTATTTCTCAAGGACCTCCTCGAGAAATATTTTCATGGGATCTCTTGCTCCCTCATCTTTATTTTCTTTTGACATGGGAGGTTTTCAGGGTTTGTGAGGCTGATATTGCAAGGGTTCAACCAGATCAAGCCCTAACTCCTTATACCGTGACCGCGTCGGGGACATGAGAGAAAAACAAAGAAAGAGCAGACCGTTGTGATACCACTAATCCAGATTTATGCAAGAATGCAATAAAATACAAAAATAGACATAAACAAAGAGATGCAGCGGGAATAATACTTCATTTCATTAATATCAAATAGATGGAATATGTTTATAGAAAAAATGGAAATAAACTAGCTAGGACAATGGTAGCTTATCTCGGAGAAGAGATGTGGCGGCTACTTGCCTCTGAACTCTATTACAATGAGGCTCAAAGGTCTATTTATTGTTGAGAAAAAATGCAAAACCCTAAACATCAAAAAACCTAACTGTAGGAGATGAAGAGGCAAAACTATGGGTCCCGTTTGGGTAAATTGGTGTTTCAACTTCCTAGGGACGTAATTTTGGCATACGATCTTCGTTTGACGGGCATCATACCACGTTAGAAAGATCTATCCAAGGATTACAAATTTTTGTGAGAAACATCGGTCCATGGGCCCATGTTTCTCCTGTATTTCCAAAAAACCGTCTTTTAGCACCTCCAAACGGCTCCGAAAGTTCAATACCTGAAAACCTGCTAAAGATAGTAAGTGGTTCTGAAACTGGAAAACTGAAAGAAATGATGGTGCAGGTCCAAATGGAATAGGTGGGTGGCCACCAATATCCACCTGGATCATTCCTCCCTCCTTAGGAAGCAATGGTCACCATTGCGTTAATTTCCTCCATGAGAGAAAAATTTTCCTAAAATTCGTATTGGATTTGTCCACGATATTATGGATCTATTGGAGGACATGTTGGATGCATTCAATAAATTTGGTTTCCAAAAATAGTACATGTGTGGATTATGTCTGTGTAATCGCATGAGGTATGGAAATATTAGGCAGCGGTGCGCCGGGGGTCAGATCGATGAAGTGCTTGTGTTGACAATGTAGAGGAACCTGTATGGGTGAGGAAAAATGTCCTTGTATTTCTCCATGACTTTTTCCATATGCTATTGTTGTGAAGAGGAGCCCTGTTTCAAGGCAATGCCCACAATCGTATTCTTTTCTTGTGGTCGAATGGTAATGCAAATAAATTTCTTGGTTTGGGAAACAATGTTACCGCGTTGTTTTGCAGTAGTCAAAGTGATGGCAAGAGGGGGTACTACCTCCAATATTGTGTACAGGTTAATTCCAAAAGTAATAATAAAAGCACGAGGACTAGACTCATACACAACATGTCTTCTCCACGAGTATGGTTGGCCCAACAACACATCAGCTACATCAAGAGGAGAAACATTACACAATACCTCATCCATGAATGGCTTGACGTTGTACAGAAGGCGAAACTGTTGGTGGACGTGGATATCTCTCCCGGGATGAAGCCACAGGATGGTATACAGCTGCGGGTGTGGTATGGGTGGTAGGCTGAGCCGCTTCATGACCTCTTCTGAAATGAGGTTATTTTGGCTTCTGCTATTGTTAAGAAATTGCAGTGGAGAACGCTTCACCCACATCTTTGAATGGAAGAGGTGTTCCCTCTCCTCTGGACCCTCGAGGTCCTCCCTCTGGAGCTTGGTAGTGGAAACAATGACACTGGGGTCCACATCAATGATATTCTTCCCTTTGTCATCTCCCTTGTCTGGTTTTGGCTCAAGATCAGAACATTCATATTATTTAGGTGCCTTTAGTTCGACCACCAACGACTGTTTGGCCCAACACTCGTTTGTGTTGTGAGTGGGGCTGTTATGAAATTCACACCACTTCCCCGTGTCCTTATTTCGATTTGTGGTGGTGTTCTGAGTCACCCCGCTTTGGCTTTTCCCCCTGTTCTATGGTTTGGGGGCGCCTTTCCCTGGCTTCGGATTCATGGATCCAAATTCTCGCTTCTTCTTCTTAAATTTCTGCTCGATCTTGGCGGCACGATGATATGCCGTGCCAGGAGAGGTAATGACGAGGAAATCCATTTTCTCCTGAACATATCTGTGAAGACGACTGCGATACTTGAGCACCAAATTTCTCTCTAAATCTTTAATACCCAACCTTGTGTGTAGGGTATGGAACAAATTCGTCAGTTTGTGCACATCTTGAGCCCTTTCCTACTGCAGCGTGGTCCATTGGATGCACTTGTCCTTATAGCTCCCCATGGGGTAATATTGTTCCTTGATTCCGTCTCAAAATAGATTCCAAGTGGGTGTGGCTGAGAACAGAGAGGGTTACCCCTCGTCCTTTTTCTCACAGTAGGTTTCCCACTAATCTTTGACATGGGGGGTGACTTTGAGGAGTGAAAAAATAATATTTTCTCATTTGGAGAAATCATGGACCAAGAAATACCCTTCTGGCAAATTCAACCATTTATCTACGATGTCTACATCTATTTGGCCTTCAAATATAGGAATGTCAAATTTTACCTGTACCTTGAAGGGAGTGGCACATGTAGAGTGGTTGTTGGATGCAGATGTGTCATAGGTGGGCAGCCGTTGAAGGATCTGGGGAAGGTTATCCATCATCGTGTTGCTCTGTTTCTCAAGGGCCTCCTCAAGAAATATTTTGATAGGATCTCATACTCCCTCATCTTTCTTTTCTTCCTCCATGGGACGTCCTCCGGGTTTGCGAGGCTGATCTTGCAAGGGTTCAACAAGATCGAGCCCTAACTCCTTATAGCCTGATAGTGTTGGAGACATACAAAGAAAAATAGAGAAAGAGCAGACCACTCTCATACCACTGATTAGAATTTATGTAGGAATGCAATAAAGTATAGAAATATACATAAACACAGAGATGCAACGAAAATAATACTTCATTTCATTAATATAAAATAATTGAAATATGTTTATAGACAGAATGGAAATAAACTATCTAGGGCGATGGTAGCTTATCTCTGAGAAGAGATGTGGAGGCTGCATGCCTCTAAATACTGTTATAATGAGGCTCGAAGGCCTATTTATTGTTGAGAAAAAATGAAAAACCCTAAACATAGAAAAACCTATTTGTAGGAGATGAAGCGCCAAAAATATGGGTCCTGTTTGGTTAAATTAGTGTTTCAACATCCCAGGGATGCAAATTTGGAATTCGATCTCCTTTTGATGTGCATCATACATCGTTAGAACGATCGATCCCAGGAGAAAAACTTTTGGTCTGAGAAAAATCGATCCATAAACCCATGTTACTCCCGAATTTCTAAAAAACGTCGTTTAGGGCCTCTAAACTGCTTCGGAAGTTGAAGACCCGAAAACCTACGAAAAATAGTAAGTGGCATTGAAACTGAAAAAAAAATAACTGATGGTGCGGGTCCAACTAGAATAGGTGGGTGGCCACCAATATCCACCTAGACCATTCCTCCCTCAGGAAGCAATGGTCCCCATTGCATTAAGTTCCTCTATGAGAGAAAATTTCTACTGAACTTGGTATTGGATTTGTCCAGGATGTTGTGGACCTTCTGGCAGACGTGCTGGATGCGTTCATTAAATTTGGCTTCCTCAAACAGTACATGTGTGTATTCTGTCTGTGTAATTGCATGAGGTATGGAAATATCAGGCTACGGTGCACCGAGGGTCAGATCGATAGAGAGCTTGTACTGACAGTGTAGAGGAACCTCTGTGGGTGAGGAGAAAATGTCTTCGTATTCCTCCACGACTTTGTCCATATGTTGTTGCTGCGCAGGGGAGCCCTATTTCAAGTTTGTGGCCACAATATTCTTCTTTCCTTGTAGGCAAATGGTAATGCAAGTAAATTTCCTATTTTGGGAAACAATGTTATTGCATTGTTTTGCAGTAGTCAAAGAGATGGCAGGAGGTGGTACTATCTCCGGTATCTTGTACAAGTTATTTAGAAATGTAATAATAACAACACGAAGCCTGGAATCATACACATCATTTCGCCTCGACAAGTATGGTTGGCCCAATAATACATCAGCTACATCAAGAGGAGAAACATCACACAATACCTCATATGTGAATGGCTTGATACTGTATGGAAGGCGACATTGCTGGTGGATGCGAAGATCTCTCCCTGGGTGAAGCCACCCAATGGTATATGATGGCGGGTGTGCTATGGTCAGTAGGCTGAGCCGATTCACAACCTCTGCTGAAATGAGGTTCTTTTGGCTTCCACTATTGATAAGAAATTTTAGTGGATAACCCTTCACCCACATCTCTGAATGGAAGAGGTGTTCCCCCTCCTCTGGACCCTCGGGGTCCTCCGTCTAGAGCTTGGTGGTGACGACAATGGCACTGCGGTCCGCATAAATCATCTTATTCCCTTTTTCATCTCCCTTGTCTGGTTCTACCTTAGGATTAGAACATGCATCTAATTCGAGTGCCTTCAATTCGGCCACCAACGACGGTTTGGCTCGACAATCATTTGTGTTGTGAGTGGGCTTGTTATGAAATTCAAACCACTTCCCTGTGTCCTTATTTGGCATTGTGGTGGTGTTCTGAGTCATCCCACTTTGGCTCTTACCACTGTTCTGTGGTTCTGGGGGAACCTTTCCCTGGCTTCGAATTCGCGGATCCAAAGTCTTGCTTCTTTTGCTTAAATGTTTGCTCGATCTTGGTGGCATAACCATATTGCATGTGAAGCGAGGTAATTTCGAGAAGCTTCACGACCTCTATTTAAATTAGATTCTTTTGGCTTCCGCTATCGACAAGATATTGCAGCGGAGACCCCTTCACTTACATCTGAGAATGGAAGAGGCACTCCCCCTCCTCTCGACCCTCGGGGTCCTCCCTCTGGAGCTTGGTGGTGGAAACAATGGCACTGGGGTCTGTAGAAATTATATTATTCCCTTTTTCATCTCCCTTTCCCGGTTCTACCTCAGGATCAGAACATGCATCTAATTTGGGTGCCTTTAGTTCAACCACCAACGACTGTTTGGCCCGACACTCGTTTGTGATGTGAGTCGGGATATTATAAATTTCACACCACTTCACCGTGTCCTTATTTGGATTTTTGTTGGTGTTTCGAGTTGCCCTGCTTTGGCTCTACTCCGTGTTCTATGGTTCGGGGGCGCCTTTCCCTGGATTTGGATTTGCGGATCCAAATTCTCACTTATTCTACTTAAATTTATGCTCGATCTTGGTGGCATAGTGATATGATGTGCCAAGTGAGGTAATGTAGAGGAACTCCATTTCCTCCTGAATGTGTTTGTGAAGAAAGCCATAGTACTTGAGCATACAATGTCTCTCTGAATATTTAATGCCCAACTTTTTCCACAGGGTATAGAACAAATTCATCATTTCGTGCATATATCGATCCCTTTATTTCCGCAGCGTGGCCCATTGGATGTACTTTTCCTTATAGCTCCCCACAAGGTAATATTGTTCCTTGATACTATCACGGAACAAATTCCAAGTGGGTGTGGTCGAGAATAGAGAGAGTTCCCCCTCGTCCTTTTGCTCACAATAGGTTTCCCACCAGTCTTTGACATGGGGGGTGGCTTTGAGGAGTGAAAAAATAATCTTTCCTCGATTGGAGATATCATGGACTGAGAAATACCCTTATAGAAAATTCAACCATTTATCTACAACTTCTGCATCTATCTAGCCTTCAAATATAGGAATGGGAAAGTTTGCATGTACCTTGAAGGGAGTGGTGCCTCCAGAGTGGTTGTTGTATGTAGATACGCTGTAAGTGGGAAGTTGTTGAAGGATCTGGGCAAAGTTATCCGTCATCACGTTCCTCTGTTTCTCAAGAACCTCCTTGAGAAATATTTTCATAGGATCTCTTACTCCCTTGTCTTTATTTTCTTCTGACATGGGAGGTTTTCAGGGTTTGCGAGGCTGATATTGCAAGGGTTCAACCAGATCAAGCCCTAACTCCTTATACCGTGACTGCGTCGGGGACATGAGAGAAAAACAAAGAAAGATCAGACCGTTGTGATACCACTGATCTGGATTTATGCAGGAATGCAATAAAATACAGAAATAGACATAAACACAGAGATGCAGCAGGAATAATACTTCATTTCATTAATATCAAATAGATGAAATATGTTTACAAACAGAATGGAAATAAACTGGCTAGGGCAATGGTAGCTTATCTCGGAGAAGAGATGTGGCGGCTACATGCCTCTGAACTCTATTACAATGAGGCTCAAAGGTATATTTATTGTTGAGAAACAATGCAAAACCCTAAACATCAAAAAACCTAATCGTAGGAGATGAAGAGGCAAAACTAAGGGTCCCGTTTGGGTAAATTGGTGTTTCAACTTCCTGGGGACGTAATTTTGGCATACGATCTCTGTTTGATGTGCATCATACCACATTAGAAATATCTATCGAAGGAGTAAAAAAATTTGTGAGAAACATCGGTCCATGGACCCATGTTTCTCCCATATTTCCCAAAAAACGTCTTTTAGGGCCTCCAAACGGCTTCAGAAGTTCAATACCCGAAAACCTGCTAAACATAGTAAGTGGTTCTGAAACTGAAAAACTGAAAGAAATGATGGTGTAGGTCCAAATGGAATAGGTGGTTGGCCACCAATATCCACCTAGATCATTCCTCCCTCCTTAGGAAGATATGGTCACCATTGCATTAAGTTCCTCCTTGAGAGGCAAATTTTGCTAAACTTGGTATTGGATTTTTCCACGATATTGTGGATTTGTTGGAGGACATGTTGGATGCATTAAATAAATTTGGTTTCCACAGATAGTACATGTGTGGATTATGTCTGTGTAATTGCATGAGGTATGGAAATATTAGGCGGTGGTGCACCGGGGGTCAGATCGATGAAGTGCTTGTCTTGACAATGTAGAGGAACCTGTATGGGTGAGGAAAAATGTCCTTGTATTCCTCCATGACTTTGCCCATATGCTCTTGATGTGAAGAGGAGCCCTGTTTTGAGGCTGTGGCCACAATCGTATTCTTTCCTTGTGGTCGAATGGTAATGCAAATAAATTTCCTGGTTTGGGAAACAATGTTACCGCGTTGTTTTGCAGTAGTCAAAGTGATGGCAAGAGGGGGTACTACCTCCGATTTTGTGTACAAGTTATTTCCAAAAGTAATAATAAAAGCGCAAGGACTAGAATCATACACAACATGTCTCCTCCATAAGAATGGTCGGCCCAATAATACATCAGCTACATCAAGAGGAGCAACATCACACAATACCTCATCCGTGAATTGCTTGACATTGTACAGAAGGCGAAACTGTTGGTTGACGTGAAGATCTCTCCCTAGATGAAGCCACAGGATGGTATACAGCTGCGGGTGTGGTATGGGTGGTAGGCTGAGCCGCTTCATGACCTATTCTGAAATGAGGTTTTTTTGGCTTCTTCTATTGTTAATAAATTGCAGTGGAGAACGCTTCACCCACATCGGCGAATGGAAGAGGCATTCCCTCTCCTCTGGACCCTCGAGGTCCTCCCTCTGGAGCTTGGTACTGGAAAAAATGACACTAGGGTCCACATCAATGATATTCTTCCCTTTGTCATCTCCCTTTTCTGGTTCTGGCTCAGGATCAGAACATGCATATTATTTAGGTGCCTTTAGTTTGGCCACCAACGAATGTTTGGCCCAACACTCATTTGGGTTGTGAGTGGAGCTGTTATGAAATTCAAACCACTTCCCCGTGTCCCTCTTTATATTTGTGGTGGTGTTCTAAGTCGCACAGCTTTGGCTCTGGCCCCTGTTCTATGGTTTGGGGGCGCCTTTCCCTGGCTTGGAATTCATGGATCCAAATTCTCGCTTCTTCTTCTTAAATTTCTGCTCGATCTTGGCGAAACGACGATATGCCGTGCCAGGAGGGGTAATGAAGAGGAAATCCATTTCATCCTAAAGATATCTGTGAAGACGATTGCGATACTTGAGCACCAAATGTCTTTCTAAATCCTTAGTACCCAACCTTGTGCTTAGGCTATGGAAAAAATTCATCAGTTTGTGCACATCTTGAGCCCTTTCCTACCACAATGTGGTCCATTGGATGTACTTGTCCTTATAGCTCCCCATGGGGTAATATTGTTCCTTGATTCCATCTCAAAACAAATTCCAAGTGGGTGTGGCTGAGAACAGAGAGGGTTACCCCTTGTCCTTTTTCTTACAGTATGTTTCCCACCAGTATTTTACATGGGGGGTGACTTTGAGGAGTGCAAAAATAATATTTTCTCAGTCGGAGAAATCCTGGACCAAGAAATAACCTTCTAGAAAATTCAACCATTTATCTACGACGTCTACATCTATTTGGCCTTCAAATATAGGAATGTCAAAGTCTACCTATACCTTGAAAGGAGTGGCACCTGTAGAGTGGTTGTTGGATGTAGATGTGTCATAGGAGGGCAGCCGTTGAAGGATCTGGGGAAAGTTATCCATCATCGTGTTGATATGTTTCTCAAGGGCCTCCTTGAGAAATATTTTGATGGGATCTCCTTCTCCCTCATCTTTCTTTTCTTCCTCCATGGGAGTTCGTCGAGGTTTGCAAGGCCGATCTTGCAAGGGTTCAACAAGATCGAGCCCTAACTCCTTATAGCCTAATAGTGTTGGGGACATGCAAAGAAAAACAGAGAAAGAGCAGACCACTCTCATACCACTGATTAGAATTTATGCAGGAATGCAATAAAGTATAGAAATATACATAAACACATAGATGCAATGGAAATAATACTTCATTTCATTAATATAAAATAATTGAAATATGTTTATAGATAGAATGGAAATAAACTATCTAGGGTGATGGTAGCTTATCTCTGAGAAGAGATGTGGCGGCTACATGCGACTGAACGCTGTTATAATGAGGATCGAAGGCCTATTTATTGTTGAGAAAAAAATGAAAACCCTAAACATAAAAAAACCTATTCGTAGGAGATGAAGCGCCAAAACTATGGGCCCCGTTTGGTTAAATTGGTGCTTCGACATCCCGAGGACGCAACTTTGGAATTCAATCTCCTTTTGATGTGCATCATACATCGTTAGAAAGATCGATCCGAGGAGTAAAACTTTTGGTCTGAGCAACATCGATCCATAGACCCATGTTGCCCCCGAATTTCTAAAAAACGTTGTTTAGGGCCTCTAAACTTCTCCGGAAGTTGAGTACCCGAAAACCTACAAAAAAAATTAAGTGGCATTGAAACTGAAAAAAAAATAACTGATGGTGCGGGTCCAACTGGAATAGGTGGGTGGCCACCAATATCCACCTGGACCATTCCTCCCTCCTTAGGAAGCAATGGTCCCCATTGCGTTAAGTTCCTCTATGAGAGGAAAATTCTACTGAACTTGGTATTGGATTTGTCCAGGATGTTGTGGACCTTCTGGAAGATGTGCTGGATGCGTTCATTAAATTTGGCTTCCTCTAACAGTACATGTGTGTATTCTGTCTGTGTAATTGCATGAGGTATGGAAATATCAGGCTACGGTGCGCCAAGGGTCAGATCGATGGAGAGCTTGTCCTGACAGTGTAGAGGAACCTTTGTGGGTGAGGAGAAAATGTCTTCGTATTCCTCCACGACTTTGTCCATATGCTGTTGCTGCGCATGGGAGCCCTGTTTCAAGTTTGTGGCCACAATATTCTTCTTTCCTTGTGGGCAAATGGTAACGCAAGTAAATTTCCTAGTTTGGGAAACAATCTTATTGCGTTGTTTTGCAGTAGTCAAAGAGATGGCAAGAGGCGGTACTATCTTTGGTATCTTGTACAATTTATTTACCAATGTAATAATAACAACACGATGCCTGGAATCATACACATCATTTCGCCTCCACAAGTATGGTTGGCCCAATAATACATCAGCTACATCAAGAGGAGAAACATCACACAATACCTCATATGTGAATGGCTTGATACTGTATGGAAGGCGACACTGCTGGTGGATGCGAAGATCTCTCCCTGGGTGAAGCCACCCAATGGTATATGATGGAGGGTGTGTTATGGTTAGTAGGTTGAGCCGATTCACAACCTCTGCTGAAATGAGGTTCTTTTGGCTTCTGCTATCGATAAGAAATTACAGTGGATAACCCTTCACCCACATCTATGAATGGAAAAGGTGCTCCCCCTCCTCTGGACCCTCGGGGTCCTCCATCTGGAGCTTGGTGGTCACAACAATGGCACTGCCGTCCGCATCAATGATCTTCTTCCCTTTGTCATATCCCTTGTCTGGTTCTACCTTAGGATCATAACATGCATCTGATTCGAGTGCCTTCAATTCGGCCACCAATGACGGTTTGGCTTGACACTCATTTGTGTTGTGACTGGGCTTGTTATGAAATTCAAACCACTTCCCTGTGTCCTTATTTGGATTTGTGGTGGTGTTCTGAGTCATCCTACTTTGGCTCTTCCCACTTTTCTATGGTTCTGGGGGAACCTTTCCCTGGCTTCAAATTCGCGGATCCAAAGTCTTGCTTCTTCTGCTTAAATTTTTGCTCGATCTTGGTGGCATAACCATATGCCATGTGAAGCGAGGTAATTTCAAGGAACTCCATTTCCTCCTGAACGTGTTTGTGAAGACAACTATGGTACTTGAGCACCAAATGTCTCTCTAAATCTTTAATACCCAAATTTTTGCATAGGGTATGGAAACAATTTGTCAATTCATGCACATCTTGATCCCTTTCCCGCCGCAACATGGTCCATTGGATGTACTTGTCCTCATAGCTACCCATGGGGTAATATTTTTCCTTGATGCCATCTCAGAATGAATTCCAAGTGGGTGTGGCCGAGAACAGAGAGGGTTCCTCGTTTTCCTTTTGCTCATAGTAGATTTCCCACCAGTCTTTGACATGGGGGCCGGCTTTGAGGAGTGAAAAAATAATCTTTTCTCGGTCGGAGAAATCATGGACCGAGAAATAACCTTCTAGAAAATTCAACCATTTATCTATGGTGTCTGCATCTATTTGGCCTTCAAATACAGGAATGTCAAATTTACCTGTACCTTGAAGGGAATGGTGCCTCCAGAGCGGCTGTTGGATGCAGATGCGCCATAGGTGGGCATCCATTGAAGGATCTTGGAAAATTTATCCATCATCACATTCCTTTGTTTCTCAAGGGCCTCCTCAAGCAATATTTTGATAGGATCTCATGCTCCCTTGTATTTCTTTTCTTCCGCCTTGGGAGGTCGTAAGGGTTTGCGAGGTTGATATTGCAAGGGTTCAACCAGTTTGAGCCCTAACTCCTTATACCCTGAGCGCGTTGGGGACATGTAAATAAAAACAGAGAAAGAGCACACCGCTCTCATACACTGATCTGGATTTATGTAGGAATGCAATAACATACAGAAATATACATAAACACAGATATGCAATAGAAATAATACTTCATTTCATTAATATCAAACAACTGAAATATGTTCATAGACAGAATGGAAATAAACTAGGTAGCGCGATGGTAGCTTATCTTTGAGAAGAAATGTGGTGGCTACATGCCTCTGAACTCTATTACAATGAGGCATGAAGGCCTATTTATTCTTGAGAAATAATGCAAAACCCTAAACATCAAAAAACCTAACCGTAGGAGATGAAGCGCCAAGACTATGGGTCCCGTTTAGGTAAATTGGTGCTTCAACTTCCGGGGGACATAACATTGGCATACGATCTCCTTTGATGTGAATCATACCTCGTTAGAAATATCTATCTGAGGAGTAAAACTTTGGTGTGAGAAACATTAGTCCATGGACCCATGTTGGTCACGTTTTTCCCAAAAAACTTCGTATAGGTCCTCGAAACAACTCTGGAATTTCAGGACCCGAAAAAATTGCTAAAAATAGTAAGTTGTGTTGCAACTGAAAAAATGAAAGAACTGATGCTGGCATTTCAAATGTAATAGGTTGGTGACCGCCAATATCCACCTCAGTCATAGGGCCTCCAAACAGCTCCGAACATTTAGGACACGAAAACTTGCTAAAAATAGTAAATGGTTTTGAAACTAAAAAACTGAAAGAACTGGTGGTGCGGGTCCAAATGGAATAGGTGGGTGGCCACCAATATCCACCTGGATCAATTTCTAGGTTTCTATTTTCTAAATATACTCAAACTCAATCAATTTTAAGAAATAATTTGGCCATTTTTGTTGTTTGATATATATTTGCTTTGACCCAACCTATTTTACCAATCTCATGAACAGATAGATAAATAAAATGTGTGGCACAATTTGTCTAGAAGAACATAGGGAAATGTCCCATCAAAAACTCACCAATACAAACAAAATTGGATGCATTATCAGTGAAAACTTGGACTGCATTGTCCTCTCCTGTGGGTAAAATGGCGTGCCTCAATACCTTGAATAAATATTTAGCATAATTTGTTTTTTTCATATAATCAATGGTAGATAAATGAATCACTCCCTAAGGACAATAAGAAAGTGTGTTCACAAGAGGTCTAAACTAGTGATTGGTCTAACCATTACTAACTAGAGTGCATCCAAAAATGGCCTATGAATCCCTTATTGGTTTAACTCTTTTAGCTATTCTATATTTTATCTTTTCAACTCTTTTGGTTCTAATAATTTCATAGCTTGGAAGAACATGTAATATTCCATTTTTCCTATGTGGTCAAGATAGACCTTTAACATTGGCTTGACCTCTAGCATTAGAAGCCTCCATGTTAGAAGAATGGTATTTTCTCATGGTATTTATAGTGGTGTTTTCCCATAGTATTAACTCATGGTATTTACTTTCCTTTTTTAGAGAAAACTAATAAAATAGAGACTTCTATAGACTCCATGAAGATTACAAAAGGGGAAAGAAGCAAGGCATTTGGATAATCCTAGATCTTTCTATCTTATTGTGTATTTTCCGAGAACTTTGCATGCCCAACTCCTTCTTGATTCCAGGGTGAAAAACCCATGATGAAATTTTATTGGTGGATCCATCTAGGGTTCACAAGCATGCTTTTGTATTTTAGCTTAGTCATTTAATGAAGAATCATAACATGTCAAACTAGAACAATTCAATCATAAAATGTCAAAAAAATAAAGCATAGCTTACAAGATAAATGCTTATACAAAATTGTTGATAGAAATGAAAATGTTGTCATGATCATAAATGAAAGGCCAAAACTATCTCAAGGTGTGTAGGTTATCTCATGTCCATCGTCATCATCAACATCATTGTACTGAGTCACGAGGCATTATCACTAATAAGACTCTCCTCTATAATATCTCTAAGTAAGATATCATTCTCGTTGATGTGATGTGTAGATGTGGAAAATAACTGTAAAAATGTTGCTTGTGAAGTTGGAGTATATGCATTAAAAATAGGAGTAATCTCTCATACAATCGTTGAAGTTGTTCTCTTCTCCTCCAAATATTTCATCCACAATTGTAAATTTTAATGACTTCTAGCCAAATATGTCAATTTCCTAGCTCATAAATGGTTTCTTTTATTCCTATGGATGAACTAATGCACTACTACATGTGGGGTGTTTTAAGACATTTTTTTAAGACAAAAGAAATCTTTTTTCTTAAAAAGTTACTTTTAATTTTAGTTATTTTATATTAAAATTATAAAATAACCAAATTTGGTTCCTACGTCGATGGAACCAAATTATGAACATGTTAATTATGATTCAAATTATTTCTCCCTGGGTAGCGAAAAGTAAGCGAAAAGACTTGGGCCAATCACCAGTAACATCAATAATTTCAGTAACAATGTTGTTCATATTCATTTCTAATTCCATGTGTCTTCTTCCTTCCCTTTTTCTACACATATTTATTCCATGTCCAATTCCACATCACCTTAATTTCGGCCTTCTCTGTTATTTTTTTCTTTTTTGAGAAAGATATTCTTGTTTTTTTTTTCCTTTTTGAGAAAGATATTTTTGTTTACTTATGGATTACAGAAGCCAAATTCCTAATAAATATATTCTTGTTTTCTTATCTTCAATATTAATTAATCTACCATGTTTTAAAATGTTGACCTTTCTTATTTAAAATGTTTTAAAAATAGTGAGAAATAAAATGCATCAAGTGTAGATTAGGAAAACATGTAATATAAGTCACAAAATTCGAATTTAAAATTAAATATAAAAATTTAGATATTGGATATTAAAAGTAGACTTCAAGTGATATACAAGGAAATTTATGTGTGATTCACTAAATAAATTCATGTAAACTTGGAAAATGTAAATGCCATCTACAAACATTGAGAACACTAGTGGAGAAAGAGTCCCCCTTGGCATATCCACCAAGAGTAATGATATTTGGTTTAGAACATAATTTTGAATTTATAACCTTTACTTCATGCTCTTATAATTAAAACATGTTAGGTATAAAGGAAATGTTTTAAATCTTACAAAACAATGCAAGGAAAGTAATGAAGAATAATAAGATGTCAAACAATAACAATTCAAACATAAAATGTCAAAAAGTTAAAAGTAGCTTACAAGATAAATGCTTATACAAAATTATTGATAGAAATGAAAATGTTATAATCATGATCATAAATGAAAAGCCAAAACTATCTCAAAGTTATTGATAGAAATGAAAATGTTATAATCATGATCATAAATGAAAAGCCAAAACTATCTCAAAGTTATTGATAGAAATTAAAATGTTATAATCATGCATTAGGGGAATTTTGAGGTCTAAAATGGGCCTCCTAATGAAATAATAAAATAATAGCTAAACCAATAAAATGATATTTATGAATTTTCAATTCACTTTTTGCATCACAATCCATGTAACCATAGTTAAATTAAATTTAAAATTTGTACAGAAAAAAAACTAATAAAAAATTTGTACTAATGTGACTGTAAAAAGAATGATCTTTTCAAGAAAAAGTCATTATCATTGAACAACTAATGCATTTTTCCTTTGTACTTAAATAACTTAAAATAAAATATAAATATAAATTTACAAATTCTTAATTATATTATATGTTATTAATTAAAATTTATATCATTTAAATTGTATAATAACATGTAACTAATATACTATATAAATACAATATAATATAATAAATGTATAAGGATATGCATTGTTTCTTTCAAGAAATATGAAATGACAATAATATATTTTTATTCAAAAAGTGTGAAATGACATTGATTATGAGTACTTTACTTTGACTTTAAAAGTACTTAGAGCACTACCATGGTTAACCATGAATTTTTATCCACCATTGAGAATGTGACAAGTAAGTACCTTTAACTCAAGCAATGCCACCTCCACCATTAGGGATGATGTCATCCCCTAAAATGTGATTGGTTCTCATAAAATGAATTTTGATTGTGCATTTTCCTTAGGAGGCCAATTTTAAACCTCAAAATTCCCCTAATGATCATAAATGAAAAGCCAAAACTATCTCAAAGTTATTGATAGAAATGAAAATGTTATAATACTGATCATAAATGAAAAGCCAAAACTATCTCAAAGTGTGTAGATCATCCCATCTCCATTGTCATCATCGACATCATTGTATTGAGTCCTAAAACATTATCACTAATAAAACTCTCCTCCAAAATATCTCTAAACAAAATATTATTCTCATTAATGTGATGTAAAGAGATGGTAAATAACTCTAAAATTAATCCTTATGAAATTGGACTAGATAATTAAAAATAAAAACCTCTCATACTATCTTTAAATTTTTTCTCTTCTCCAAAAACATCATCCAAAACTTAAATTGCAATGACTACTACTCAAATGTGTCAATTTTCTAGCTCCTAAATGGTTTCTTTTCCTACTATGGATGAACTAATTAATGCTCCAACTCCTTGATCAACTAGTGAACTATTTTTTCTACATGAAAATAATGTTAATATTAGTCAAATTATTTTCAGTTGTAGACCTGGTGGGCAGCGAAAAGTACGCTAAAAGACTTCTGATCAAACACCAGTAACGTCATATTCATTTCTAATTCCGTGGGTATTCTTCCTTCCCTCTTTCTACACATATTTACTCCCTGCCCAATTCCACGTCACCCCAAATTCTGCATTCCCTGTCCAGAATGACAACGATGGATCGATTGGCTTTGTTCGTAACCATGGTGTTCGTTAACAACTTGAATTCTGTCTCTCTTATTTCTTCCATGTTTATCATAACACTCGTTTACTCCATTTCCAATTCCACCGAAAAACAACAACATTTATTTCTTTCAAATATCACCTAATAATAACGACGACATCTATTTCTTTTCAATTCCAGTTACACTTGTTTTCTTTTAAAACCATCCACAACTATCAAATTCGAATTTAAATTCCATTCTATACCCAAAAAAATTTATATATCAAATTTGACTTTGATTTCTGTTCTATAGCAAAATAATAATAATAATAATAATAAATATAAAATAACCCAAAAAAAATAAGAATATATATTTTATAGACTTACAGAGTGTTAAATATACAATTTTTTTTAAATATTTAAAAGTTAAATAATAATCATTATTGTTGTTGGAGATTTCTGAAATAAAACTGTGTAATATGTTTTATATATATTTTACAGAATTCAAGAATATATATTTTACAAAATTTCAAATATATAATTTTTTTAAAATATTTGAAATTTAAATAATAATCATTATTGTCTTAAATAGAACTGTGTAATATTTTTTATCCATACCACTCAAGTTTTGGATAGTCATAATCAAGGCCAAATAATCATTATGTTATAAATAAATAAAATTGTTATTTTTTTCCTTTGAGAAAGATATTCTTGTTTAGTTATCTTCAATATTAATATACCATGTCTAAGATGTCTAAGATGTTATTGACCCCTCTTATTTAAAATTTTCTAAAAATAATGAGAAAAAAAATGCATCAAACTCAAACTTAGAGTCAAATATAAGGTTGAGATATTCCATATTAAAAGTAGACTTCAAATGTTATACAAGGAAATTTATGTGCGAGTCACTAAATAAATCCATGTAAACCTAGAAAATGTAAAGGCCATTTTTGTAAACTTGGAAAAGGTAAATGTCATCTACAAACATTCAGACCACTAGTGGAGAAAGAGTCTCCTTGGGCCTATCCACAATCTCTGCATATCCACAATATCCTAAAGAGACTTCTTGAAGGCCAAGAGCAATCATTTCAGGTTTAGGACTGAATTTTGAATTTATAACCTTTACTTCATGCTCATTTTGTATTATAGTTAAAACATGTTATGTATAAAGGAAATATTTTAAATCTTAAAAAACAATGCAATGAAAGTAATGAAGAATCATAACATGTCAAACGATAACAATTCAATCCTAAAATGTCAAAAAGTTAAAACGTAGCTTACAAGATAAATGCTTATACAAAATTGTTGATAGAAATGAAAATGTTATGATCATGATCATAAATGTGGCGGATACATGCCTCTGAACTCCGTTACAATGAGGCTCGAAGGCCTATTTATTGTTGAGAAACAATGCAAAACCCTAAACATCAAAAAACCTAACCGTAGGAGATGAAGTGCCAAAACTATGGGTCCCGTTTGGGTAAATTGGTGTTTCAACTACCCCGGGATGTAACTTTGCCATACGATCTCTGTTTGACATGCATCATACCTCATTAGAAATATCTATCCAATGAGTAAAACTTTTGGTGTGAGAAACATCGGTCCATGGACCCATGTTGCTCTAGGTTTTCCCAAAAAACGTTGTTTTGGGCCTCCAAACGACTTTGAAAGTTCAAGATCCGAAAACATGCTAAAAATAGTAAGTGGTACTGAAATTGAAAAAATGAAAGAATTGATGGTATGGGTCCAAATGGAATAGGAGGGTGGCCACCAATATCAACCTAGATCATTCCTCCCTCCTTAGGAAGCAATGGTCCCCATTGCGTTAAGCTCCTCCATGAGAGGAAAATTCTGCTGAACTTGGTATTGGATTTATCCAGGATGTCGTGGACCTGCTGGGGAACGTGATGGCGGACGTGCTAGATGCGTTCAATAAATTTGGTTTCCTTAGACATTAAATGTGTCGATTCTATTTGTATAACTGCATGAGGTATGACAATATGACGTGGCAGTGCACCAGGGATCAGATTGATGGATTGCTTGTCGTGATAGTGTAGAGGAACCTCTATGGGTGAGCAAAAAATGTCCTCGTGTATCCAGAGTAGCCAAAGAGATGGCAGGAGGTGGTACTACCTCCAGTATCCTGTACAAGTTATTTCCCAAAGTAATAATAACAGCACGAGGCCTAGACTCATACACAACATGTCACCTCCATAAGTATGGTTGGCCCAATAATACATCATCTACAACAAGAGGAGAAACATCACACAATACCTCATCCGTGAATGGCTTGATGTTGTATGGAAGGTGGCACTATTGGTGGACGTGGAGATTTATACCTGGGTGATGCCACCAGATGGTATACAGCTAAGGGTGTACTATGGTCGATAGGTTGAGATGCTTCATGACCTCTACTGAAATGAGGTTCTTTTGGCTTCTGCTATCGACAAGATATTACAGCGGAGAACCCTTCACCCACATCTAAGAATGGAAGAGGCGCTCCCCCTCCTCTCGACCCTTGGGGTCCTCCCTCTGGAGCTTGGTGGTGGAAACAATAGCCCTAGGGTCTGCATGAATGATATTATTCCCTTTTTCATCTCCCTTTCCTGGTTCTACCTCAGGATCAGAACATGCATCTAATTCGGGTGCCTTCAGTTCGACCACCAGCGACTGTATGGCTCAACACTCGTTTGTGATGTGAGTGGGGCTATTATGAAATTCACGCCACTTCACCGTGTCCTTATTTGGATTTTTGTTGGTGTTCTGAGTTGCCCTGCTTTGGCTCTGCTCTATGTTCTATGGTTCGGTGGCACCTTTCCCTGGATTCGGATTCACGGATCCAAAGTCTCACTTCTTCTTCTTAAATTTATGCTTGATGTTGGCGGCATAGTGATATGATGTGCCAAGAAAGGTAATGTAGAGGAACTCCATTTCCTCCTGAATGTGTTTGTGAAGAAAGTTGCGGTACTTGAGCAGAAAATGTCTCTCTAAATATTTAATTCCCAACTTTGTCCGCAGAGTATAGAACAAATTCGTCAGTTCATGCACATATCGATCCCTTTATTGCTACAGCGTGCTCCATTGGATGTACTTTTCCTTATATCTCCCCATGAGGTAATATTGTTCGTTGATACCATCACGGAACAAATTCCAAGTGGGTGTGTCCGAGAATAGAGAGAGTTCCCCCTCGTCCTTTTCCTCACAATAGGTTTCGCACCAGTATTTGACATGGGGGGTGGCTTTGAGGAGTGAAAAAATAATCTTTCCTCAGTTGGAGATACCATGGACCGAGAAATACCCTTTTAGAAAATTCAACCATTTATCTACAACTTCTACATCTATGTAGCCTTCAAATATAGGAATGAAAAAGTTTGCATGTACCTTGAAGGGAGGGGCGCCTCCAGAGTGGTTTTTGTATGTAGATGTATTGTAGGTGGGCAGTTGTTGAAGGATCTGGGAAAAGTTATCCGTCATCGCATTCCTCTATTTCTCAAGGGCCTCCTCAAGAAATATTTTCATAGGATCTCTTGCTCCCTTGTCTTTATTTTCTTCTGGCATGGGAGGTTTTCAGGGTTTGTGAGGTTGATATTGCAAGGGTTCAACCAGATCGAGCCCTAACTCCTTATACTGTGACCACGTCGGGGACATGAGAGAAAAATAGAGAAAGAGCAGATTGCTATGATACCACTGATCCAGATTTATGCAGAAATGCAATAAAATATAGAAATAGACATAAACACAGAGATGCAATGGGAATAATACTTCATTTCATTAATATCAAATAGCTGAAATATGTTTACAGACAGAATGGAAATAAACTAGCTAGGGCGATGGTAGCTTAGCTTGGAGAAGAGATGTGGCAGCTACATGCCTCTGAACTATGTTACAATGAGGCTCAAAGGTCTATTTATTGTTGAGAAACAATGCAAAACCCTAAACATCAAAAAACCTAACCGTAGGAGATGAAGAGGAAAAACTATGGGTCTCGTTTAGGTAAATTGGTGTTTCAACTTCCCGGGGAAGTAATTTTGGCATATGATCTCTGTTTGATGCACATCATACAACGTTAGAAATATCTATCCATGGAGTACAAATTTTTTTTTGAGAAAAATCGATCCATGGACCCATGTTTCTCCCGGTTTTCCCAAAAAACGTCTTTTACGGCCTCCAAACGGCTTCGGAAGTTGAATACTCAAAAACCTACTAAACATAGTAAGTGGTTCTGAAACTGAAAAACTGAAATAAGTGATGGTGTAGGTCCAAATGGAATAGGTGGGTGGCCACCAATATACACCTCGATCATTCCTCCCTCCTTAGGAAGCAATGGTCACCATTGCGTTAACTTCCTCCATGAGAGGCAAATTTTGCTGAACTTGGTATTGGATTTGTCCACGATATCGTGGATCTGTTGGAGGACATGTTGGATGAATTCAATAAATTTGGTTTCCACATATAGTACATGTGTGGATTATGTCTGTGTAATCGCATGAGGTATGGAAATATTAGGCGGCGGTGCACTGGGGGTCCGATCGATGAAGTGCTTGTCTTGACAATGTAGAGAAACCTGTATGGGTGAGGAAAAATTTTCTTGTATTCCTCCATGACTTTCTCCATATGCTCTTGCTGTGAAGAGGAGCCCTGTTTCGAGGCTATGGCCACAATCGTATTCTTTCCTTGTGGTCGAATGGTAATGAAAATAAATTTCCTGGTTTGGGAAACAATGTTACTACATTTTTTTGCAGTAGTCAAAGTGATGGCAAGAGGGGGTACTGTAGAGCTATAAAAAGGGTCTCTTTCACCTCTGATTACCTCACATTAATATGTCAATCCGGGAGCGTTTTGTTATTACAAAGAGTTAATTCAAATCTCGTGTCATCACTTGTTCGCAGTACGTTAGTAAGACAGTGCTTAAGAACACAAGAGTAAATGGATGCTTATTCCCAGAATTAAATTACTTCAAAGAATAAATCACACACTGAAACTCAACAACAGACGTATAAACAATGAATGCGGATAACCTCATCCCTTCTAAACGATGAAAAGGAAATCTTATAATGCATCATTGTGTCCGGGAGCTAGACACAATGGACTGCTACTGCTCACCATGTTTCGTACATCCTTCCTCACGCCAAAACAACAAATGCGAGTAAATGGAACAGCAAATAAAGGATTGAACAACAATTCTGGAATAGAACAGCAAATCTGAAATGGAACAGCAATTGAATAGCTAAGTCCTGCGGGTTGCAACCAAGCTTAATCTATTAACTCAAATGCACTCTTTCGCAATCAAATAACATTCTTTCACTCTTAAGGTAAATCACACAAAACACACTAATGGAACAGCAATAACTATTGATGAATTATGGAGCAGCTCTAGTAAATCATAAACGCACACAACATGCTGGAATAATAATCTGATCAACCTTAATCAACAGGAATACGACTGTGCTTCCAAACATAACACTATTATTTCTGAATCCAACGATTATGAAGAACACTACCTCAAACGAATGTATGAAACGAATGTCAATATAACAGCTCTGTAACAGAACAGTAAGAACATGCAATTAACTCTTGAAAAGATTAATAACTTGATACGGAGTCAACACACAATTCTATCTGTAAAAAAACCTCAATGATTCAATCTTTAACAGAGCATGTGATATCAAATTATAAAGCATATCAAATTACCAAATAACAATGATAAACAAACCACGCAGAAATCAAGTCGTAATGGTACAGAAGCAAGTGTCCTCCGGGGCCGGGCCCTTAGCCTCCAAGGATACACCGCTTTAAGTTAATCCAGACGCAGAGATGAAATAATCACCAAGCTTTTATTAATACATAGGGAAAGAATACAATGAACCAGTTCTCAACGAGACTTAATAATCAGAGTTGATGTTTAACAGAAAATTACATAAAAGCGTATCCTTATATATCCTAAGCTAATAGTGCTGTCCCTTTATATAAAGGCGACGGCGGAGATGTCCAAGTAACAAGATAAATAAAGCAGCGATCCCTCAGGATCGAAGATCCTGAGGGATTTGCCAAACTGTTAATTCTTCATCCTTTCCTTTCTTTTGCGCCGAGCTGGTGTCTTCTCCTTCTTTTCCGGGCCGACTTGCTTTAATCTGTTTAGCCTTGTTTGCATTCGGTTCACCTTCAGAGGGACAGCAGTTATCTCGACTTTGTCTCTTCCTTTGGAGCGGCAATTCCTCGTTTTCTCCTCTTCCTGTACAGAAAATAACCATTATCAGTGGTTAAGTCTTGCATATCAATTTTCACATGTTTTGTTATAATTCCTTATTACTTTCCAAATTCATAATACAAAAAGGTTTACAAATTCTACTAAAAAGCCACTAAAATAATCATCAAAAACATACCTTTTTAGTACTCCACACACCCCCCTGCTTACCTTGTTTCATGTCCTCATGAAAACATTGTAGTTGACATGCAAGGCAGTGAGAGAATATGCTGGAGAAGGAGTCTCATGCGGAGGCCTACAACCATGTTGAGTGATCAGATAGTCAAAGAACTGACCTGTTTGCCCCTCAGGCATATCATACAGGGCCTGGTATCCGGGTGCAGGGTGCCAAATAATTGGAGTGCGAAATCTATATCCTAACCAGGATGACCCTGCTTTCAGAATGCTCTCGCCATAGAGGTTCAAACGGTTGGCAGCTAATTCAAAATTCTCATACTTAAATGGTTCCTTGAGCTGGATGTTTGGATCAGAGATTCGGTACCGAAATTTGGCTGCATTAATGGCCAGGTCTTTGATGGAAAGAAAGTATTCTAAACCCTCTCGAATGAGTGCCTCATGCATGGGTCCTAATGTTTCATTGACACCCGGAGTCTTTATGAGGTTTCTATGAGCTTTCCACAACTGCACTGGGTTCCTAGGCTCAGCCCTTACCCGTAAATCTAGACCATTTTCCTGACTCTGGAAAGTATCATAAGCTTTGAGCCACTTAATCTGATTAACCCCGAATGAAATGAATGCTTGTAATTGGATGTCTCCAATGAAAGGGCCAGGGTTTAACTCAGTCTCCTGATTTAGCACAAGGTCATGCAAATAAAGTTCACACAACAGTCTCTGGACTTTCACTCCATAATGTTTACAGCAGTCTATAAAGTCATTGACAGTGTTGATTTGTATAGGGGCGCCTGCTTTAACAACTTTTATTTTTAATTTTAAATACCGTTCTAATAAAAACAGAGCATAGTTTTTAGTAGGGGCCCTACATGCTAAAACATCATTGTATAAAGAACACAAGGTATTCATCTGCTTGATAACAGTATCTAGTCTACGGGTTACCTGTGCAACTTCCTCTTGTTCCTTTTTCCACCCTTCAAAGGCCTGGCTTTTGGATTGACTGATGTCCCTTAGTTGCTGCTGTAACTCTTCATATATTTCTCGGGGAACCGTTTGCTCTCTAAGTTGTTCGGCTTCCTGCTGGGCTTGCTTCATCATCTTATGCATGGTTTTTGTCTTCAGATCTTTCTTCCATAGGTCAGTTGAGGCCGGGAGTTTTACCTGAACTTTCTTATTATGCTGTTTGGAGTTCAGAACCCTTATTACCCCTGAGGGTGGTGCCTTTGTCTGGATTTTCTTGTTGCTGGTCCTTATATCATCCCTTTCTATTTTAACGCGAATATCAGTCTGTTGCTAGTCCTCAGCAACGTTTGGAACGGCGGCTGGATTTTCAGTAGGGTTTTGAACAGTAGGGCGATTGTTGGCCTTCTTTTTCTTCCCTCCGGTCTTTCTTACCCTCTGGTTTGCTTTCAGAACCCTAATTTTCTGTCTGAGCTGAGTTATTGTATTCAATAATTTTTTCCGTTCCATTCGCAATTTCTTAATTTCCACCGTTTCATTAGAAGGAACAGCAGGCTGTCTGCTGCGGTTTGGACCATGACTGGTTTCTAGATCTCTCTCTTGGGGCGCTTCCTCGCTATTCTGCTCTGGCTGTTCTGGGGAAGGAATCTTGACTGGTCCTGTCCCTTCCTGGGCAACTGCTTTTTCTGCTCCTACTCCCTCTGGAATTTCCTCTGGTGTCTTGGGAACAGATTGTTCCCGTTCAATATCTCTCATCTCTTCTTCATCACGAAAAGGTAGATTCCCTTTTTCTGACTCTACTGCATGTGATTTTTCAGATGCGTTTTCTTCTTGAGGTTTGTCGTGGAGGTCTGCTGAACTAGAAGGTTGGCCATACTTACCCATATCGGCCAGTACTGCGGCCAATTCGTCTTCTCCCATTGGGTCTCGTAATGGGCTACCTCCCTGCTGTCCCATTTCCTCCTCCGTTTCGGGCTGTTTTTATTTCTGTTTTCCCACCGGTTATCGCTTCTGCTTTGGAGCCTGCTCGTCCTCACTACCACTGTTGGCCGGTGGCCGGAGCTTTTCCACCTTCCTCGCATCCGGCCAACCGTTGCACACCTTTCCTGGCTTTCTATCCTTCCCTCGCATCCCAGGTAGTCGGGCTGACGGTCGGGTTTTTCCTAGTTGATTTGAGTCGCACGACAATCGGTCGACTTGGGAAAACACTGGCCGCTTTTACCATCGGGTATTTTGCTTATGTTTTTCCTTATCTTCGTGCTCTTCGGTCGTGCGTTCGGGCGGTACCAGCATGTTCTTGTGTTACCGATTCTTCCGCATTTGCCGCATATCTTCGGTGCTTGCACTTTATGCTGGGAGAAGTTATCAATCCCCCCTCAATCATTACAATCAGCTCTTCCCAGTTGCTCTGCTGCTGGGTGAGACTATGGCTAACTATTAATCGTATTAACCCATGGTGACTGACAACTGACTCTACATGCTGTGCCTTTTTTATGCTTCGTGCGGCATCATGCAGTAATGAATTCAGAAGTGCAGGTAGGTTTACAGAGCATTTATGCTTTAAAACAGCTAAGAGTTTAAGATGTCGTGGCCTTACCACGTCTTTCCTCCCTTCGCAGGTGATGTAGATTTGAACTGTTCTTGCTAATTCCATCCAGGGTTCTCCTAGCGTTGCTGGCAGAATGCCCTTCCCCTTGATTGTCAAGCTCTGACCTTCGTCCTGGAACATTTCCCTGATCTTCTGTAATATTTCCTTCTTCAATGTCCATACTGGTCCGGTGGCTGGTAGTCCCGAAACTTCTGCAATTATATCGTCGGTGACCGGTATCCGTTTCCCCCTTATTGTGGAGTGATCATCCTGCAGGTTCTGCAAAAATTCCGTGCTATTGTTTCATTAGACTCCCTAAGAAAGCATCGCGATAATTCAACCAAACTGCTTAGGATCTTTAAAATAATGATATTGTCAACCGTGTTTCCGTTTTAATTGCTCCTTCTCCCATGGTTTGCATCACGGATACCACAATGGAACAAAGAATGGCCAGTTGCTGAAACACGAAAAGGCATAACCTATGAAAAAGCCCAAAAAAAACAGAGAGTATGCGACAATGCAACGGAAATGGATTATGAACAACAACTTGTGTAAAAATAGAAATACCATGCCGTTAAACCATGCCAAACCGTCGTACCCTATCTTTCCCAAATGGTGAGCTAACACGTAATTCAGGGAATGATGAGGTTCACCTCCCCCCCCCCCCGCAATGTGATAGGCTGTCCCAGCCGGTAAATAAAGGAGCAGCACCCGATCTGCAATCGAGTCAGAAAGGAACAACATATGGAATTATGCCATGTTTAGGAGGACAACGAATTACCCAAATCGAGGCGGAGAGTTGATCGCGTATTATGTAAGAGGCTGCTGTGTTATGATATGAGGCTGGTGGATAGGACATCTATCGTACTTGCGAAATCTCAAGTGGTCATGGTCACTGCTTTTGCCATGATTGGTGATTATAAACGTTCATGCGATGTATAAATCGGGAAATAATATATGATTAGTTCCTAGGATATAAGAAACAAAAGAGTATTAGTATCTTACCCATTGGTGTAACCAAGGTGACTTCAATACCATTAACAGTGCTCTGGTGCCGACAGGTGTCCATAACCTTGGCAGAGTTGTTTTTTCACCCTCGGAACCATGATCCTTTGTGTATACTTAGGAATGTTGTTATGTCAGAATGTAGACCATTATGCTGGCTTGGTGACCAGTTAACCATAATGCCATTCACGAGGAAGGAGCGAAATGTGGGCAGGCCGGCTCGTGATGAGACCTCCTGTTCCAAGGTTCGTTTATTTGATATACCTTTTGGACCATATCCCTGGTGTGGTGGCCATAATGGGAATGCCACTTCACTTCCATCCTCATGATCATGGTAGGCTGGCTCTTGATGAGACCTCCTATCCTGCATTTGACATCTCACATATCATGTTCAGATATATATATATTTTTTTATAGTGTTCTTTTGCTTATTTATACACAAAGGGTGGTTCACACTCCTTAAGAGTAGGAATGGTGGAAGAAGTCTTATTATCTCAATAGGAAGATATAAGCCCTTTGCTCTTATTCCTAAATAATAATCAAAGAGGGTTAAAGGAATCAGCATGATAAAGATAACCAATCAGGGCAAAATGAGTAAAACAATGACAACAAAAGATAAGAAATAAATATGTCCTTCCTTTTGTCCTCTTACTAATGCAGAGCCTTATAAATATAACAATTTATTATTTGCGGATTTCGGTATGTTGTGATTTTATATTCATTGCATAAGTGCATAGCCGTATCTTAAAGACTAGAAAGAAGACGGGCAAGAAGCATCCTCAATTTAGATCAGCAAAAGGAATAGGCTATTTCACAAGGGGAGCAAAAGTATGCTAGTGGTGTGCCTTTGAAAAAGAAACAATGACGGATGATAGAAAAACAACAAAAATGCAAATGCTGTTCCTTTGGAAAAAGGAACAGCAAAGATAAAAATACTACAAAAATACTCAAAATGCCATTCCTTTGAAAAAGGAACAACAGCCATAAAAGAACGATGTTTCTTTAAAACAAAAGGAATAGTGGTAACCAAAAGGAACAGCAGAAACGTAATAATGTCGTTCCTTTGGAAAAGGAACAACAGAGATCCCGAATGTTGTTCCTTTTAGAAAAGGAACAGCAAAAGGAACAGCAAAACAAGCAAAATCAGCATAAAAAAACACGCAGATGCTATTTTTAGAACGACAAAAATCGAACTTTGTGAGAGAAAAGGAACAGCAAAAAATGACAAGAAAATATTTAAATGCAAACTTATGTACAAAAACCACTCAAAAACAAGAACTTATGTACAAATTGTAAAAAGAAATGAACCCTTAATGAATTACAGGTGAGGAAGATTTCTCTTCCTCTCCTAAAATCTCCATATCAGTGTCTCGGTGTAGCTGCTGGCAGAAGGATTCCCGAGTGAGTGGTTTGCGATAGAGACGGACTCGGTGGCCATTTACTTTGAATGCATATCCAGAACCGTCAATGGTAATTAGAGTAAGGGTTCCGTTTTCATGCACCTTCTGGATTTCGTATGGTCCCAACCATCGAGTCTGAAGTTTTCCAGGGAAATCCTGAAACCGAGAGTCGTATAACAGAGCCCAGTCTCCCTCGTGGAAGACTTTGTTTCTGATGAGCGCATCATGCCATTTAGCTCGCTGCTGTTGAATCAATGCTGTATTTTGTAGTGCAGAGAGCCTAATTTCGTCTAATTCATTGATCTGCTGTAGTCGATTGATTTGTGCCTCGCTTATATCTAGGCCAACTTCCTGTGTTGTCCGTAATGTTTGGATTTCGAATTCTATGGGAAAAATGGGTTGTTTTCCAAACACTAATTGATAAGGTGAGTAACCGGTGGTGCTCCTCCATGTGGTTCTATAGGCCCAGAGTGCTTCAGGTAGTCGGGTAGCCCAATCACGCCTATGTGATGCAATGGTTTTCGTTAGGATTGATTCTATTATCTTATTGCTACTTTCTACCTGCCCATTCGCCTGTGGGTGATATGGAGTAGTGATCTTATGCTGGACGTGATAATTGTTGAGTGTTGCAGCTAATTTATGCCCAAAAAATTGTGGTCCTCCATCTGTAATTATTTCTCTGGGAAGGCCATAACGAACAAATAGATGGAACAAGAACTGTATGACAGAGTCCTCTGTGGCTCTTGGCAATGCTTCTGCCTCAACCCATTTGGTGACATATTCTGTTGCCACAAAGATATATGTTTTCTAATTTGATGAGGGGTTGATGGGTCCAATGAAATCAAGAGCCCATCGCTCGAATGGTTCGATGACTAACTGTGGTTTCAGAGGCATCTCATCAGCTTGACCAGGTCGTCCTGCTCGCTGGCAGCTGTCACAGGCTTGGACAAACTTCTTCGCATCTTTGAAGATCGTAGGCCAGTAATATCCTGTCTGCAATACTTTATGTCTAGTTCTTCGCTCAGCGAAGTGCCCCCCACACGGTCCATCGTGACAGGCTTTCAGGATGTCAAAAATTTCATCCTCTCTAACACATCCCCTGATATGCATGTCTGCTCCTGCGTGAAACAAATAGCCCCCAATCCACGAGAATCGAGAACTTTTCTGAATAATCTGCTTGCGCTCATTAGGAGTTAAATGTTTTGGTAGTTTACCTACTGCGAGGTAGTTGGCAACATCAGCATACCAGGGTGTTTGAACGGCAACAGCAAACAGGTGCTCATCCGGAAATTGATCTTCAACTGCTGCTGCATCACTTGATTTTGGTATTCTCGAAAGAAAATCGGCTACAAGGTTTTCTTTGCCAGGCCGGTCCTTGATTGTGATGTCGAATTCCTACAATAAAATTAACCATCGAGTTACTCTAGCATTTGTGACAGGCTTATTTGCTAAATATTTTATAGCAGAATGGTCTGTATATAAGATAACAGGATAGCCTGTAATATAATGTCTAAATTTATTGACAGCATGTATTACAGCTAGGAATTCTTTTTCAGTAACAGTGTAATTTAATTCAGCAGGGGATAAATTCTTGCTGATGTAATAGATAGCATATGGTTTTTTATCCTCTTCCTGCCCAAGGACTGCGCCAATGGCTGTATCTGAGGCATCAGATGATATCTAGAACGGTAGGTCCCAGTTTGGTCCTCGAAGGACTGGGGCTGTGGATACGAGCTTCTTTAAATCCTCGAAAGCACGGTCACATTTTTCTGTCCAAAGAAAATCAACGTTACCGGTTAGTGCATATAAAGGAGCAGCAATGTGCGAATAATGCTCTATAAATCGTCTATAATAACCCGAAAATCCAAGAAAGCTGCGTACCTCTGTTTGAGTAGTAGGAGTGGGAATGAGCAAAAGTATTTGGATTTTAGCCGGGTCTACCTGAATGTCGGCTGCTGAAACATAATGTCCTAGGATAAGTCCTTCAGTCATCATCAAGAAACATTTTTCGTGGCTTAAGCAAAGCCTGGTAACAATGCAGCGTTGTAGGACTTTTTCTAGGGTGTCTAGAGCTGGATCAAAATCGTCTCCATATGGTGTAAAGTCATCCATGTAAACTTCAAGTCCATCATTTATTAAATCTGAAAAAATGTTGAGGATAGCCCTTTGAAATGTGGCAGGAGCATTACATAGGCCGAAAGGTAGAACTCGATAGGAAAATGTTCCCCAGGGACAAGTAAAAGTAGTTTTATCCTAGTCTTCAGGGGCAATCTGAATCTGATTGTATCCACTGAAGCCATCCAAGAAAGAAAAGAATTTCTTCCCTGCTAAAGTATCTAATACTTGATCTATGAATGGGAGAGGAAAATGATATTTCTGTGTTGCCTTTTTTAGTTCCCTATAATCCACACAGATTCTCCATTTTCCATTCTTTTTTGGTACCACCACCAGCGGAGAGACCCATTTACTATCAGAAATAGGATAGATAAAGTTGACATCTAAAAGTTTCTGAAGTTCAGCTTTTACCACATCCTTTAGATGAGGATTAAGTCTCCTTTGCGGCTGACGAACAGGTCTGGCATCTTTTTCTGTATAAATGTGGTGTGTACATAACTGGGGATCGATTCCTTTCATATCAGGGTAATCCCATGCAAATGCTTCTTGATATTTCGTTAACAGATGGATGAGCTTAGTTTCTTGTTTAGGTGTGAGATTAGCATTGATGTTTAAAGTTTTTCCCGGTGCAATTTCCACAGTTTTACTATTTGCAACAGAAGTAACAGGTATCGTTTGGTCATGCGTATCTTTCAGAGGATCTTCCTCCAATTCATTATCAAATGTTGCTTCTATCATGTGACACTATGTGCGAGATTCAGTTTGACTAATGAAATTATTAATGGCATCATCTTCTGTTTGGTCTTTAAAATCAAGTGCCTCTTGTATAGTTAATGGAGATCTGATGTTATCAGTAAGGTATGATACAAGGTGCTTATTAGTTTTGATTATTGTGACACTTGGCTGCGCTGGAGGATATAGAACTAAATTCTTGCTATTCGGTCCTCTGGTTATGGTCATATTTCCCTGCCGGCAGCCAATGTAGGCATCGGCAGTGGCAAGCCAAGGTCTACCTAAAATTAGTGGATGTCCATCAAGTCAGGTTTTTGGATTAATTATCAGGAAATCGGTTGGATACTCCCAGGATTCTACAGAGACCATGACATCATGTAGAGTACCCTCTGGTCTAACCATAGATCGGTCAGCCAATTCCAACAGAGTAGAGGTGGGTTCTACAGATGTAATGCCGAGCTTTTGGCAAGTTGTGGTTGTTAAAATATTAATTGCAGCCCCTAGATCAACTAAGGCATTAGACAGGGTCTGACCATAAATTTGAACAGTTATAATTGGATTCCCTGGGTCTTCATATTTAATGGGTGTTTCTCTCCCAGAAAATAGGTCAGATAAAGTACCGACTACTTGGACTCTTGGATTATTTGTTATATTCCTCCTTGGTTTCTTTATGCACAATTCTTTGATAGTTTTTGCGTATATTGGAATGTCTTGAATGGCTTGGAGGAATGGAATTTTTATGTACAGGTTTTGTAATTCTCCCAGAATGTCAAAGTCAGGATATTGTATGGGTCGAGGTATGGCTAATCGTTCTGGGAACGGAGGACTGGGAACGGAGGAGAGGATGTGGTTGCTTGATTATGAGTTTGTTGCTTATTTACATCCTCTTGTTGTGACTGATGTTCTCTGGGTAACTGATCTTCAATATGAACTGTTTTATCTCCCTCAGTTTCAATTATACGTCCAGATCTTAACTGAAGGTCATTGCACTCCCTCAAGTCGGGTCCTGTTTCTGGTGATTCTATGATTTGAATAGATTGGACCTGTCTGTTGTTTGGATTGGGATCGGGTTGGGCTGGGAGTTGCGGCCTCAAGTTAGACTGGGGATTTTGTTGTAAAGCTGGCAAAGTAGGTTGAGGGAGCGGAATAGTTCCAGCTGGGTGGTACATCGGTCTTTGCCAGCTTGTCTGCCAGGGTGAACTTTGTGAAGTAGAGGGAGCCCATTGTGAAGGATACGGGCCATTTTGCCAATATGGTGGAGTGTATGGGAAATTCGGCCAACCAGTTTGGCTTGTTTGATTCAAACATGGATTTGAAGAGGGAACATTGGGTGACCGTCAAATGCTGAGATTGATTTGCCACATACCATATTGTCGAGCATTATACTGCGGAGGAAGTTGAAAGAAAGGAGTCCCGGAAACATACCAGGTTGTCTCCATTGGCCACCCAGAGTGAGACTGCTGGATCGAATTCAATTGTTCTGCTCCTTCTTCTCGCTTCCTTATATACCGTCGAACCAGAAGTGAGGGGCAGCTTCCTGTAAGGTGATCTTTGTACAGATGGCGCATGTTTGGATTCTTATCCTGAAGGATATCTTTGTTATGTTGTTTCCTACCTGTGTATGTATGATTGCCAAATCTCCGTCTTCTCATTTCCAACCGTTCGTTTAGCCTCACAATATCAAGTTGTGTAGTTAGTGTCCCCATAATATCGCCTTTAGAATTTTCAAATAAATTTCTCCACCCCTGCATCGCAGGCCTTTCCGCTCATATTTATATCTCTTGCAAACCGATCATATTCTGTCGGTTTTATTCTTGTGCTGCCTCTCGAACTCCTGATACATAAATCAATGATGTCAGCAAAATTCTCTTGATAAATGTCCCCTTTTCCCATAATATTTAATGTTTCAATCCATTGTTCCTTCATACCCCTTATTAATGCAGTTTTTAACACATTATCAGGTAAAGGTAGCGATGCATAAGGAGATCTTTGTAGATTGTACTGAAAACGTTCCACATACTCCTCCAATGTTTCATTCGGTCTGGCTGTCATTTGAAATATTTCGTCTTTTAATTCTCTAGACCTACAATAATCCTGATATATTTTTAAGAAGGATTCTTTCATTTGATCCCAATTGTTGATAACCCCGCCACCTAGTCCCATAAACCATCTTAAAGCAGCCCCTTTTAATGTAGAGGGGAATAATTTCAATTTTTGGGGATCGGTGGTGTAATCATACCCCCTGCATAACACATCGAATTCGAATAAAAATGCATCCGGATCTTCCGATGTGAGACCGTGAAATGTAGGGATATGCTGAAGAGGGATAGCTTTCATGGGTGCATTTGCTGCAGAATCCACTATAGGATATTGTAATGTAGAGGTTTGAGCATTTGGCTGGTTTTGAGCCATGGTATCGAATATATGCCAATAACCTTCAGGGATATCTAGGAGGGTGTTCCTAGGTTGAGAGGGAACGGTTTTGACAGGGATATTTTTAATAGCGCTTCCCTTATCTGGAATAATGAGAATTCCTGAAGATTGGATTCCTTCAACAATGATTTTCGTAGCACTCCCCTTATCTGGGCTATCTAATGGCTGATTTGTTTCAATAGGGGATTTTGGTTCCTTGGTTTCCCCTTTTTCTCCTTCTCCTTCACAAAAGTTGCTGGAATTCCCTTCCTGCAATAGTTCTGGAGTAGAATTTTTAATTTCTTGAAAGTCCTGCTCTTCAGTTTGACTATGCACCTCAGCACAGGCTACAGATGGTGATCCTGTGGCCTGAAGGGAACTAGTAGGCTATTTAGAAATGTTTTTCCTGGGGCCTACTGATGGCTGAGATTCTGTTTTCATATAGATTTCGTCTATGAAGGTCGTACGGCCAAGGGTCACCGGCCCCTTAGCTTTTTCAGGCTTGGATGGGGGTTTGATATTCTTTTCTGGTCTTTTCTGCTTAGTCATGCACTCAAATGAACTACCAACTTCTATTAAAACAAAGCAGAAAACAAATCTGTTAGGAAAGCGGACAGTGGAGCAGGGCTTTTACATACTCCGCACGTAGGTTCTTACCTTCCGTTTTTAGGATCCAACTCCTCCCTAGCAGGTTCGTACACTACTCTGAAAAAAACAAATGGCTACACTCTTTCCCCGGCAACGGCGCCAAAATGTAGAGCTATAAAAAGGGTCTCTTTCACCTCTAATTACCTCACATTAATATGTCAATCCGAGAGCGTTTTGTTATTACAAAGAGTGACTCAATCCGAGGCTATCATTTGTCAGAGTAATGCTAGTAGTACAGTGCTTAAGAAATACAAGAGTAAACGGATGCTTGCTTGTAACTAAATTACCTCAAAGAATAAATCACACACTCAGAAAACTCAACAGCTTATCAGTCAAGGGTTCGGCAGTGATAACCCATCCCTTCGGAAACTGATGGAAAGGAAATTAGAGCATAGACCACGAGCCTGGGAGCTAGACAGTGACTGCCAATGCTCACTACAGCCTTAGATCATCTCTCACGCCAAAACAACAAATGCGAGTAAATGGAACAGCAAATAAAGGATTGAACAGAAATTCTGGAATAGAACGGAAAATCTAGGATGGAACAGCAATTGAATAACTAAGTCCCGCGAGTTGTAACCAAGCTTAATCTATTAACTCAAATGCACTCTTTGCAATCAAATCACATTCTTTCACTCTAAAGGCAATTCACGCAAAACACACTAATGGAACAACAATAACTATTAATGAATTATGGAACAGCACTGATAAATCAGAAACGCGCACAACACACTGGAATAACAATCTGATCAACCTGAATCAACAGGAATACGACTGTGCTTCCAAATAGAACACTATTATTTCTGAATCCAACGATTATGAAGAACACTACCTCAACAAATGTATGACATGAATATTCAGTATAACAGCTCTGTAACAGAACAGTACGAACATGCGATTAACTCTTAAAAGGATTAATAACTTGATGCGGAGTCAACACATGATTCTATCTGTAAAAACCTCAATGATTCAATCTTTAACAGAGCATGTAATATTAACTTATAAAGCATATCAAATCACCAAATAACACTGATAGACAAACCACACAGAAATCAAGTCGTAATGGTACAAAAGCAAGTGTCCTCCGGGGCTAGGCCCTTAGCCTCCGAGGATACACCGCTTTAAGTTAATCCAGACGCAGAGATGAAATAATCACCAAGCTTTTATTAATGCATCGGTCAGGAATACAATGAACCAGTTCTCAACGAGACTTAATAATCAGAGCTGATGTTTAACAGAAAATTACATAAAAGCGTATCCTTCTTATTATTAAGCTAACAGTGTTGTCCCTTTATATAAAGGTGACGGCGGAGATGTCCAAGTAACAAGATAAATAAAGCAGCGATCCCTCAGGATCGAAGATCCTGAGGGATTCGCCAAACTGTTAATTCTTCATCCTTTCCTTTCTTTTGCGCCGAGCTGGTGTCTTCTCCTTCTTTTCCGGGCCGACTTGCTTTAGTCTGTTTAGCCTTGTTTGCATTCGGTTCACCTTCAGAGGGACAGCAGTTATCTCGACTTTGTCTCTTCCTTTGGAGCGGCAATTCCTCGTTTTCTCCTTTTCATGTACAGAAAATAACCATTATCAGTGGTTAAGTCTTGCATATCAATTTTCACATGTCTTGTTATAGTTCCTTATTATTTTCCAAATTCATGATACAAAAAGGTTTACAAATTCTACTAAAAATCCACTGAAATGATCATCAAAAACATACCTTTTTAGTACTCCACAGGTACTACCTCCGATATTCTGTACTAGTTAATTCCCAAAGTAATAATAAAAGAACGAGGACTAGACTCACACATAGCATGTCTCCTCCACAAGTATGGTTGGCCCAATAATACATCAGCTACATCAAGAGGAGCAACATCACACAATACCTCATCCGTGAATGGCTTAGCATTGTACAGAAGGTGAAACTGTTGGTGGATGCGAGATCTCTCCTTGGATGAAGCCACATGATGGTATAGAGTTGCGAGTGTGGTATGGGTGGTAGGTTGAGCCGCTTCACGACCTCTTATGAAATGAGGTTATTTTGGCTTCCGCTATTGTTAAGAAATTGCAGTGCAGAATGCTTCACCCACATCTGCGAATGGAAGAGGTGCTCCCTCTCCTCTGGACCCTCGAGGTCCTCCCTCTGGAGCTTGGTGGTGGAAGAAATGACACTGGGGTCGACATTAATGATCTTCTTCCCTTTGTCATCTCCCTTGTCTGGTTCTGGCTCAAGATCAGAACATGCATATTATTTAGGTGCCTTTAGTTCGGCCGCCAACGATTGTTTGGCCCAACACTCGTTTGTGTTGTGAGTGGGGCTGCTATGAAATTCACACCACTTCCCTGTATCCTTCTTTCTATTTGTGGTGGTGTTCTGAGTTTCCCTGCTTTGGCTCTGCCCCCTGTTCTATGGTTCAGGGGCGCCTTTCCCTGGCTTCGGATTCAGGGATCCAAATTCTCTCTTCTTCTGATTAAATTTCTGCTCGATCTTGGCAGCACGACGATATGTCGTGCCAGGAGAGGTAATAACGAGGAAATCCATTTCCTCCTGAACATATTTTTGAAGAAAACTGTGATACTTGAGCACCAAATGTCTCTCTAAATCTTTAATACCCAACCTTGTGTGTAGGGTATGGAACAAATTCGTTAGTTTGTGCACATCTTGAGCCCTTTTCTACCGCACCGTGGTTGATTGGATGTACTTGCACTTATAGCTCCCCATGGGGTAATATTGTTCCTTGATGCTGTTTCAAAACAGATTCCAAGTGGGTGTGGCTAAGAACAAAGAGGGTTACCCCTCATCCTTTTTCTCACAATAAGTTTCCCACCAGTCTTTGACATGGGCGACGACTTTGAGGAGTGCAAAAATAATATTTTCTCAGTCGAAGAAATCATGGACCAAGAAATACCCTTCTAGCAAATTCAACTATTTATCTACGACGTCTACATCTATTTGGCCTTCAAATATAGGAATGTCAAAGTTAACCTGTACCTTGAAGGGAATGGCACCTGTAGAGTGGTTTTTGGATGCAGATGTGTCATTGGTGGGAAGTCGTTGAAGGATCTGGGGAAAGTTATCGATCATCATGTTGCTCTATTTCTCAAGGGCCTCCTCGAGAAATATTTTGATAGGATATCCTACTCCATCATCTTTATTTTCTTCCTCCATGGGAGGTCGTCAGGGTTTGCGAGGCTGATCTTGCAAGGGTTCAACAAGATCGAGCCCTAAATCCTTATAGCCTGATAGTGTTGGGGACATGGAAATAAAAAAAGAGAAAGAGCAGACCACTCTCATACCACTGATTAGAATCTATGCAGGAATGCAATAAAGTATAAAAATATACATAAACACAGAGATGCAATGGAAATAATACTTCATTTCATTAATATAAAATAATTGAAATATTTTTATAGACAGAATGGAAATAAACTATATAGGGCGATGGTAGCTTATCTCTTGGAAGAGATGTGGAGGCTACATGCCTCTAAACGTTGTTATAATGAGGCTCTAAGGCCTACTTATTGTTGAGAAAAAATGAAAAACCTTAAACATAAAAAAATCTATTTGTAGGAGATGAAGCGCCAAAACTATGAGTCCCGTTTGGTTAAATTTGGGTTTCAACATCCCGGAGACGCAACTTTGGCATTCGATCTCCTTTTGATGTGCATCATACATCGTTAGAAAGATCTATCCAAGGAGTAAAACCTTTGGTCTGAGCAACATTGATCCATAAACCCATGTTGCTCCTGAATTTCTAAAAAATGTCGTTTAGGGCCTCTAAATTGCTCTGGGAGTTGATGACCCAAAAACCTACGAAAAAAAGTAAGTTGCGTTGAAACTGAAAAACAAATAACTGATGGTGCGGGTCCAACTGGAATAGGTGGGTGGCTACCAATATCCACCTAGACCTTCTAGCAGACGTGCTGGATGCGTTCATTAAATTTGGCTTCCTCAAAAAGTACATGTGTGTATTTTGTCTGTGTAATTGCATTAGGTATGGAAATACCAGGCTACGGTGCACCAAGGGTCAGATCGATGGAGTGCTTGTCCTGACAGTGTAGAGGAACCTCTGTGGGTGAGGAGAAAATGTCTTCATATTCCTCCACGACTCTGTCCATATGTTGTTGCTGCGCAGGGGAGCCCTGTTTCAAGTTTGTGCCCACAATATTCTTCTTTCCTTGTGGGAAAATGGTAATGCATGTAAATTTCCTAGTTTGGGAAACAATATTACTGCGTTGTTTTGTAGTAGTCAAAGAGATGGCAGGAGGCGCTCTTCGGTATCTTGTACAAGTTATTTACCAATGTAATAATAACAACACAAAGCCTAGAATCATACACATCATTTCACCTCCACAGGTATGGTTGGCCCAATAATACATCAGCTACATCAAGAGGAGAAAAATCACACAATACATCATCTGTGAATGGCTTGATACTGTATGGAAGGAGAAATTGCTGGTGGATGCAGAGATCTCTCCCTGGGTGAAGCCACCCAATGGTATATGATGGCAGGTGTGCTATGGTCAGTAGGTTGAGCCGATTCATGACCTTTGCTAAAATGAGGTTCTTTTGGCTTCCGCTATCGATAAGAAATTGTAGTGGAGAACCCTTCACCCACATCTGTGAATGGAAGAGGTGCTCCCACTCCTCTGGACCCTCAAGGTCCTCCGTCTGGAGCTTGGTGGTGACAACAATGGCACTGCGGTCCACATCAGTGATATTCTTCCCTTTTTCGTCTCCCTCGTCTGGTTCTACCTCATGATCAGAACATGCATCTGATTCAGGTGCCTTCAATTCGGCCACCAATGATGGTTTGGCCCAACACTTGTTTGTGCTGTGAGTGGGGTTGTTATGAAATTCAAACCACTTCCCCATGTCCTTCTTTGGATTTGTGGTGGTGTTCTGTGTTATCCCACTTTGGCTCTTTCCCCTGTTCTGTGGTTCTGGGGGAACCTTAGCCTGGCTTCGAATTCGCAGATCCAAAGTCTTGCTTCTTCTGCTTAAATTTTTGCTTTATTTTGGTGGCATAACCATATGCCATGCGAAGCAAGGTAATTTCGAGGAAATCCATTTCCTCCTGAACGTGTCTGTGAAGGCAACTATGGTACTTGAGCACCAAATGTATCTCTGAATCTTTAATACCCAAATTTTTGCGTAGGGTATGGAAACAATTCATCAATTTGTGCACATCTTGATCCCTTTCCTGCCGCAACATGTCCATTGGATGTACTTGTCCTCATAGCTACCCACAAGGTAATATTGTTCCTTGATTCCATCTCGGAATGAATTCCAAGTGGGTGTGGCCGAGAACAGAGAGGGTTCCTCCTCATCCTTTTGCTCATAGTAGATTTCCCACCAATCTTTAACATGGGGGGCGGCTTTGAGGAGTGAAAAAATAATCTTTTCTTGGTTGGAGAAATCATGGACCAAGAAATACCCTTCTAGAAAATTCAACCATTTATCTATGGTGTCTACATCTATTTGGCCTTCAAATATAGGAATGTCAAATTTTACCTATACCTTTAAGGGAGTGGCGCCTCCAGAGCGGCCGTTGGATGCAGATGCGCCATAGGTGGGCATCCATTGAAGGATCTGAGCAAATTTATCCATCATCAAATTCCTCTGTTTCTCAAGGGCCTCCTCGAGCAATATTTTGATAGCATCTCATGCTCCCTTGTATTTCTTTTCTTCCACCTTGGGAGGTTTTAAGGGTTTGCGAGGTTGATCTTGCAAGGGTTCAACCAGTTTCAGCCCTAACTCCTTATACCCTGAGCACATTGGGGACATGCAAAGAAAAATAGGGAAAGAGCACGTCGCTCTCATACCACTGATCTAGATTTATGTAGGAATACAATAAAATACAGAAATAGACATAAACATAGATATGCAACAGAAATAATACATCATTTCATTAATATCAAATAACTGAAATATGTTTATAGACAGAATGGAAATAAACTAGGTAGCGCGATGGTAGCTTATCTCTGAGAAGAGATGTGGTGGCTACATGTCTCTCAACTCTATTAAAATGAGGAACGAAGGCCTATTTATTGTAGAGAAATAATGCAAAACCCTTAACATCAAAAAACCTAACTTTAGGAGATGAAGTGCCAAGACTATGGGTCCCGTTTAGGTAAATTGGTGCTTCAACTTCCCGGGGACATAACTTTGGCATATGATCTCCTTTGACACGCATCATACCTCGTTAGAAATATCTATCTGAGGAGTACAACTTTTGGTGTGAGAAACAATAGTCCATGGACCCATGTTGGTGAGGGTTTTCCCAAAAAACTTCATTTAGGGCCTCAAAACAACTCTAGAATTTTAGGACCCGAAAAAATTGCTAAAAATAGTAAGTTGTGCTGCAACTCAAAAACTGAAAGAACGGATGGTGGCATTTCAAATGGAATAGGTTAGTGACTGCCAATATCCACCTCGGTCATTAGGGCCTCCAAACGACTCCAAAATTTTAGGACACGAAAACCTGCTAAAAATAGTAAATGGTTTTGAAACTAAAAAACTGAAAGAACTGGTGGTGCGGGTCCAAATGGAATAGGTGGGTGGCCACCAATATCCACCTGGATCAATTTCTAGGTTTCTATTCTCTAAATATACTCAAACTCAATCATTTTTTAAGAAATAATTTGGCCATTTTTGTTGTTTGATATATATTTACTTTGACCCCACTTATTTTTCCAATCTCATGAACAGATAGATAAATACAATGTGTGGCAAAATTTTTCTAAAAGAACATAGGGAAATGTCCTATCAAAAGCTCACCAAAACAAACACAATTGGATGCATTATCAGTGAAAGCTTGGACTGCATTGTCCTCTCATGTGGGTAAAATGGCGTGCCTAAATACCTTGAATAAATATTTAGCATAATTTGTTTTTTTCATATAATCAATGGTAGATAAATGAATCACTCCCTAAGGAGAATAAGAAAGTGTGTTCACAAGAGGTCTAAACTAGTGATTGGTCTAACCATTACTAACTAGAGTGCATCCAAAAATGGCCTATGAATCCCTTATTGGTTTAACTCTTTAAACTATTCTATATTTTCTCTTTTCAACTATTTTGGTCCTAATACTTTCATATCTTGGAAGAACATGTAATATTCCATTTTTATGATGTGGTCAAGATAGACCTTTAACATTGGCTTGACCTCTAGAATTGGCGGCCTCCATTTTGGAAGAATGGTATTTTCTCATGGTATTTATAGTGGTGTTTTCCCATAGTATTAACTCATGGTATTTACCTTCATTTTTTAGAGAAAACTAATAAAATAGAGACTTCTATAGACTCCATGAAGATTACAAAAGGGGAAAGAAGCAAGGCATTTGGATAATCATGGATCTTTCTATCTCATTGTGTATTTTTCGAGAACTTCACATGCCCAACTCCATCTTGATTCCAGGGTGAAAATCCCACGATGAAATTTTTTGGTGGATCCATCTAGGGTTCACAAGCATGATCCCGTATTTTAGCTTAGTCATTTAATGAAGAATCATAACATGTCAAACTAGAACAATTCAATCATAAAATTTCAAAAAAATAAAACATAGCTTACAAGATAAATGCTTATACAAAATTGTTGATAGAAATGAAAATGTTGTCATGATCATAAATGAAAGGCCAAAACTATCTCAAGGTGTGTAGGTTATCTGATGTCCATTGTCATCATCAACATCATTGTATTGAGTCACGAGGAATTATCACTAATAAGACTCTCCTCTATAATATCTCTAAGTAAGATATCATTCTCGTTGATGTGATGTGTAGATGTGGAAAATAACTATAAAATTGTTGCTTGTGAAGTTGGACTATATGCATTAAAAATAGGAGGAACCTCTCATACAATATTTGAAGTTGTTCTCTTCTCCTCCAAATATTTCATCCACAATTGTAAATTTTAATGACTTTTAGCCAAATATGTCAATTTCCTAGCTCATAAATGGTTTCTTTTCTTGCTATGGATGAACTAATGAATGCTCCAACTACTCACATGATAATTAACTAGTGACCTATTTTTTCAGAATGAAAATAATATTAATATTAGTACAATAATTTACATGTAATAATTTGCAAATGTACATAAAAGGTATAATTTATTGTGATTCCTTACATACTTGACTCAACACCCTAATTTCAGACATTTAGAATTGAGGAGTCTCATATCCATGGTGAAACCGAAATTGAGCAGGGGTGAATTTCAAATGGTACACATCTCGTATCACCCTAGTTGTAGTGAAAGCATGGTTAATCCATTGCCTATACGATATTGATTGTATTCGTATCTAATATTTTATCTGAGGAATTAGGATACATCATCTCTATAAAATTATAAAATTCCTTCATGATGTCTCTAGCTTTAGGAACATGAAAGTAATTAGGTGCTAAGAAATTCCCTGCGGCATGAAATGGCATATGCAACATACACCACCCTTTGTCGACAATGTCCCATATAAGTTGAGATATTAAACTATAACTATTACATATCAATGATATGTTTTCTCTTACTCTCCCCGTGCCCTCATATACAAAACCCATGCATGCAACATTGGAATCTACCATCCTCAATATTTGTACTATAGGCTCACAAATAGAAATTATTTTTTCTACACATGACAAAAATATTTCTTTGAATATTTCTTACTTTATTAGTTTACCACCTTCTGACCTTGATAAAGGATATTTCACCCACTCATAACTACATACAAATGATATTAATGCATATTTTTTTTCTACCATCCTTTTCAGTGTAATGAAATGGGTGGAAAACCTAGTGCCATCGAGTCTTGGTGGATTTATAATTTTCTATTTTCTAAATATATTCAAACCCAATCAATGCTTAAGAATAAGTTTGACCATTTTTCTTATTTAAGATATATTTAATTCGACCCAACATATTTTACCAATGTCATGAAGGGATAGATAAAGAAAATGTGTTGTAAAATTTTCCTAAAAAAAATTAGGTAAATGTCCCATCAATAACTCACTGATACAAACACAATTGGATGCATTATCAGTGACAACTTGGACTACATTTTCCTCTCCTATGGGTAAGATGGTGTGCCTCGATATCTTGAATAAATATTTAACATAATTTGTTTTGTTCATATAATAAATGTTAGACAAATGAATCACTCCCTAAGGACAACAAGAAAGTGTTTTCACAAGAGGTCTAAACTAGTGATTAGTCTAACCATCACTAACTAGATTGCATCCAAAAATGGCCTATGAATCCCTGATTGGTTTAACTCTTTTCTCTATTCTATATTTTCTATTTTCTCTTTTCAACTCTTCTGGTCATAATACTTTCATAGCTTGGAAGAACATGTAATATTCCATTTTTTTGATGTGTTCAAGATAGACCTCTAATATTGGCTTGGCCTCTAGCACTAGTGTCCGCCAGGTTACAAAAATAGTATTTTCTCATGTTATTTATAGTGGTGTTTGCCCATAGTATTTACCTTCCATTTTTAGAGAAAAATAATAAAATAAAGACTTCTATATATTCCATCAAGCTTATAAAAGGGGAGAGAAGCAAGGCATTTGGATCATCCTTGATCGTTCTATGTTATTGTGTATTTTTCAAGAACTTGGCGTGCCCATTTCCATCTTGATCCCAGGATGAAAAACACGCGATGAAATTTATTTGGTGGATTCATCTAGGGTTCACAAGCGTGCTTTAGTATTTTACCTTAGTCATTTCATGAGAAACCATTCATTCCATTGGCAGGGGCTTCATTATTATTTTTATGAGCATGTATCGTTTCTCTAATTATTAATAGAAATAAGTGGTTTCAATTTTTAATTTTTTTTATGTTTTGTGTTTCATTTCGGTATCTGGTGAAATTTTCATATTTTCTTAACAATAATTTAAAACTGAACATTATAGCATTCTATATCTCTTCATATTTTTCATGTTTGAGATCTTATAGTGATATCAAAGTTGTGCATCCTTCCAGCCTAAGAGTTTTATTGATAAATTCCAAATTATTTACAAGATTGTTTAGGGGTTTCATGTAGGAGAGGATTGAATGGAAGAGAGAGAGAGAGAGAGAGAGAGAGAGAGTCGGGCGAGGAAAATAGAAGGAGGTGGGAGAGAAAGTGAGAGAGAGGAAGGACGAGAGAGATGAAGAGAGTGATGGGGAAAGAGAGAGGATTGTAGGGGAGAGAGAGAGAGAGGGAGAGAGGGGAAGAGAAATGGAGGTAGGAGAGAAAGGGAGAGAGAGGAAGGAAAAGAGAGGGGGCTTTAAAGAGAGGAGGAGAGAGGGAGGGATAGAGTGATGGAGTTGGAGGGAGAGAGAGCGATGGATAGAGAGATGGAGCTGGATGGGGAGAGAGGAACGGGAGAAGAAATAGATAGAGAGTGAGTAGTGGAGAGACAGGGGTAGTGACAAGGGAGAGATGGAGAGAAAGTGTGTATGATTGGGGGTGAGATAAAGAGACAAACAAGGAGATATGGAGAGATGGGGGGAGAGAAGGACATATAGAGGCATATAGTAACAAAGTTGGAAGGTGAAGATAGATAGATAGAGAAAGAGAGAGAGAGATGCGAGAGAAAGGAAGAGAGAGAGTTAAGAGAGGTATGGAAAGAGAGATGGAGATGGAGGGGGACAAAGAGGGAGGTAATAATAATGACATAGAGAGTAAAAGGTGGAGAGAGAGAGCGAGTGATAAGGAGGATGGAGAGAGAGGGAGACAAGATAGCAGGAGGAAAGAGAGAGAGAGAGAGAGAGGAGGGAGTGATAGATAAATAGATTGGAGAAAGAGAGTGTATGTTTTGGGGTTGATATAGAGAGACAAAGAGAGATATAGATATAGATGGAAGGTGAAGAGAAAGAAGAGACAAATGTAGACAAGGAGGGAGGGACAAAGAAATTGATAGATATGAAGTGAGAGAGTGTGTGTGTTTGGTGGGGCGATATAAAGAGACAATGAAGGAGATATGGAGGGAGATATAGATATAAATGGAGAGGGGAGAGAGGGAAGAAGATTTCTTACAGTAGATGCATTGATTTTAGCGTAGATGGTGATTTCTATTCCTATTTTATTTCTTTCACTAGATGCATTGATTTTGTTGTAGATGTTTATTTCTAATGATATTTATTTACTTGCACTAGATGCATTGATTTAAATGTAGATTATTTCTAATCCTATTTGATTGTTTGCGCTAAATGAATTCATTCAATGTAGATGGTGATTTCTAATCCTATTTTATTACTTGCACTAGATTCATTAATTTCAATGTAGATGTTGATTTCTGATTATATTTGGTTGCTTCCACTAGATGAATTGATTTCAATGTAGATGATTTCTAATCCTATTTGATTCCTTGCACTAAATGCATTGATTTTAGTGTAGATGGTGATTTCTAATCCTATTTGATTGCTTGCACTAAATGCATTGATTTCAGTGTACATGGTGATTTCTAATCTTATTTGATTGCTTCCACTACATGTATTAATTTCAATGTAGATATTGATTTCTAATTATATTTGATTGCTTGCACTAGATGCATTGATTTAAATGTAGATGATTTATAATCCTATTTTATTTCTTGCACTAAATGCATTTATTTCAGTGTAGATGGTGATTACTAATCCTATTTTATTGCTAGCACTAGATGCATTGATTTCAGTGTAGATGTTGGTTTTTAATCCTATTTTCCTACTTGCACTAGATGAATTTTATTTGAGTGTAGATGTTGATTTCTAATCCTATTTGATTACTTGCATTAGATGCATTGATTTGATTGTAGATGTTTTTTTTCTAATCTTATTTTATTTCTTGCATTAGATGCATTGATTTCAGTATATATGTTGATTTATGATTTGTGTATTTTGATGTATGATGGTACATTAGTTTTAAAGTCATTGGATTAATAGTATGCAATGATTTCAGTATAAGCACAAAAAATTATTGGCAATGTACATTGATTTTTGTGTTATAGTAATTAAACCTATTAATATTGGAGAGCAAGAGAGACAATATATGATGTTTACAACAACAACTCGAGCTAAATATTTAAATGTTTTACGATCCAACTGTACTTTTCATATAATTAATATGAAAATACGACAAAACTAACAAGGGTGAAAATAAGAATAGTAGGAGAAAATAGTTTGAGATTGATCACAATGAAGATTATTTGTAATTAACTACATTCTTATTATTCACAGTTTATATCATTCAATATTAGTACATTTTCAATTTGCATTCAATTTTTTTTATTTCATTGTTTTTCATCATTAAAGTTATTTTACAATATTAATCATAACAAACTGAGGTAACTAATAAAATTTAAAATTAAAATGACTCAATAAATCTTAGACATATTTAGCATATTTAAAATGGTTATATTAATATTAGATGTATTTACATATTATTGATAAAATTAATCATATGTTCCTCATATTATCGATAGATTTTCCTTGATCGCACGTAACTGAAACCAACCTAGATCCATCTTAACTCCGGATCTATCAAGCAATGAGAGGGATCAAATCTCTTGAGGTGCAAACATTTCCTCAATTTTTGCACTAAAAACATTAAATTAATAATTTAAAATAAAACATAATAAAATTGTTTCATGAAAATAAGAGATTAATTTTAAATGTTATAAATATATTATATAATAAAAGCTAAAGTTAAAATTTTAAATGTTATAAATATATTTTTATGTAGGGAAAAAGTTTAGTATAAAAAGATATTGATGATGATGATGGTTAACGTCCACTGAGACCAATCTTTGGTCTATCGGACCTAAATAAAAGAGTTATTTTGTTTGATTTAAGATTTTATTCCTATGCTCGAAAATCTTGGAGAGAAGCCTCCTGAGCTCACTATAATTTTGACATCTTAAAAGGCTAGGAAGGTCAGTATTGCAACAAAGATTATGAAATTGAGCTCTAATGTGGTTGTACGTGGGGTACTAAGAGGAAGTGATTTTCATCCTTGATGTTCATATTCTCACAAATATGGCATATCCTTTCCATCCATGGTATTTTAGGAACTTTCCAATGACCTGTTTCAGTATGCAGTTCATGAGAGTTCATTCTAATCTTCGCTATATTAATTTTCTTCTTTGAGCTAGTTAAAACAGAGAGATACAGGAGTAGAAGAAGAAGTCTATTTCAAATTGTATAAGGAATGCACCTCAATGGAATTACTACACTCATGAACTTGGGAAAAGAGGAATTGAGAAGTGTTGATACAAAGGATTTTTGTACATCAATGAAATAATTACCTGAACAAGTCAAAGGAAAAATTTAGGAAAGCAACCAAAAGTACAAAAAAAGAGCAAACCTCAAGAAAAGTGAATATTCAAACTTGGTGATATAGTGCTATCTCATTTGAGAAAGGAAAGGTTTCTTAGAAACAAGTATAATAAATTGAAGCTGAAGAATAGAGGACCTTGAAGCAGACATTTAATGTTGCATACTTGCATCCCTATAGAGAACTCGAAGCAGAGGATGGAGAAAATCAATAAAATATTTGGTGGAGGGACCAAATGCTTACAACCCATAAATTATAGTTGGAAAAAATATTTGGTCAAAAAGTTTATGAGAGAACTAGGAAGGAATATTATTATGAGTACTTGGTCAAATGGAAGGGTCTTCCAGCCAAAGAGGTAGTTTGGATGAATGCCATAAATATCTAAAAAAATGGAAACAATAGTTGCACACCTCATGGATAGGAGTGCATGAAAATATTTGTTCTAAGGGAGGTAGATGCACGAGGATCATAACATTTTTCCATTTTCCCCATGAGAGGAAAAAAATATTAGTAAATATCCTCTACAAATATCAAGGTAGTTTAGCTTATCTGTTCCTTATGGGAAAACTGCACTTTGTGAGTTAGTAGAGGGATTGTAGAGAAAACTAGATGTAATTTCGAGAGAGGCACTACTAGCAAGCGAGCTCTTGCTTCTATTATCATATATTTCCTTTTGTTTGTAAATGAAATCAAGTACCCTACAGACCTCAGAAACACATGAAAGAGAGCCAAAAATAGATCGTTCTGATATTTCCAATCGATTTCTGTAAATATCCTCATGCATAGAGTTGAATTTTATATTTCTCATTATGGTTGTTTGGTGGGTATGGTGTGTAATGAGTAGAGCCATTCCTAAATAATAGTCCATTATTACTTTTAATATATTGATAATTATGAAAATTTCAAATTTCTTGTTAGTTGTTTGTATTTAAAATATCTCCTTAGTTGTTTGTATCAATCAACCTTATAAATAAATGCTATTAATTCCTTTTAAGAACCAAAATTTTGTTTAAATCCTGCTGACGAAGGATGTGATTTCCTACTTAAAACCAAAAGTTTGTAGTTGTTAAATTTTATCAAGTTATAAGCCCAATTTGAGGCTTAGATAAATTAGGTAAATCGATTTGAAACAAACCCTCTTTTCTGTGCCAAAAATATCTAAGTTCAACAAAATGATTTTATTAAAATTTTTGGTGTGGGAGCTAATTCGAATAGATTAGGGACTAGACCCATCCAACTTCACGAGAAAGTGCACATTTATAAAACTACCAGACTGTCGGACGAAGCTAGATATTTAGTGTTGAGGAGATATGGATTGAAGTGGAAGTTCCATAAAAAAAAAAATAGCACTAGATACTGGATACACCGGATACATTTAGATCCCATTATTACTGTGGGCCCAATGTGACTTAGGTGAGGCTTACATTTTTTTATTCAATTTATTTGGTTTCTTTTCAAGAAATACATAGTCATGACAGGGTTGTGTTCCTTGACCGCGATTCACAAGAGGGAGAATTTTTTTTTCATAGCCAGAGGCATTACAAAAAAATAAAGGTTGTAGGTTATGCCTTTTTGAGGGAGCAGGTGGACATTGGGTCTAAGAAAATAGGAGTCTCGAGTTTAGTCAGAAATAAAAATAAAAATAAAAATAAAAATAAAAATAAAATAAAATAAAATAATAAAGGGGTCATTAGCACATAAAATTTGCTAATAATGCACAGTGGAATAATGGGTTAAGGATAACAATTAGGAACCAAAATAATATAATATCCTTTGAATTTTTTCCAAATAGAGTTTACCTTGATGATAGAGCTTAGTCTCACAATGTTTTTCAACAATTCTTTCCCTAGCTCATACAATAACTTACTCCAAAGGTTTTATTAATAGGTATTATTGTAAATACCTAAGAAAGAATAAGAATGTTTGTGCGGCTATGTGCATATAGGATCCACTGGAGATGTGCAATAGTACTCATTAAATAGATCAAGCTTGACCATTTCAAGTACACTTCAACATATTTTAAGGCTAAGAGATTTTTTTTACAAAATTTTCATTCATAACATGAAAATTCAACCCACCAAGATTAAAATTTGTTGACTAATTTATTTCTCTTTGACAAAGGAAAAACTTGTAACTTTATAGTATAAATCTGAAAAATAAAATTACATTTAACATCCATAAGGCAATAAAAATAAAAATTTTTCCACTAATTTTCTATATGGTTTACCTATCACATTTTATTATCTCTAAAAAAAAATCAATTTAAATATTAGTTTAATCCTACACCATTTGAAAAAATAAAAAGAGCAGTTTCATCCTCAAATATTTCAATATTTCCACGAAAAAGTTCTACTTGCTTTAAAGGTAAACATAAGGCATAAATATAAGAATAAATAAACAAAATATACACTTGTAGGTTATTATTAGTTATGGATTTGGAGGGGGTTGAACTAACGTTTCAATATATTCCCTTTTAGAAGCCCAATTTGTTTTGATATTAGTGCTAATTTTGATAAACCATTGGTTTTAAAATTGTATTTTCAATTGGCACTATCGAATCTTATTATCTTAAATAAATCAATAGTTTTAATTATTTGATTCAAAAATGGCTTAAGAGGAAGGTTTGAAGTGTAACAATCCATTTAATAACCAACATGGAGTCACTAGTGACATGTATTCTTCAAATTTGTTTTGAAGACCAATTTCACATGCCTTAAAACTACATGTATTTTAATCCAACTATTATATCTAGAATCCAGGAATATACCAAATGAAATTTTAATAAATTAGGCATAAACAAGACACCTCCAACACCTCATGGACCTATATTTCCTTAGTTAGCACTATCAAAATAACCCCATGCATATGAATTGTGCACCATTTAAGGACTAGATGTTCCAAGGCTCTTCTAAACAATTTTGTGTGTGGGTGGAAGAATTCTACTTCTACTAAAAAAAAGTATTTCATTTCATGTGATCCATATTCCTAAGAAACAATACATGGGAGGGCTTTATGATCTTCCAAATTATTGAACCAAAAATAATTTTTTCGAATTCTCCCATTCCTCAAAATAAGTAATATACCTCCTATATATATATATATATATATATATATAACAAATCTACATAAAATTACAGTCATTTTCGTAAAACATCAAAACTTGCTATCATAAATTAATTTTACACATAATTTCTTGAAGTGCTAGGTTTATTACATAATTATATATTTTAGTGAGTATATTTGGGTGCTTGGTTGTGATCCAGGTGGATATCTATGGCCACCTTCTTATGCCACCTAGACCTCCATTTGGTTTCATCAGTGTCCTTGTTTGTAGCACAATCTACTAATTTTAACAATTTTTTGGGTCCTAAAATTTTGGAATTGTTTTTACCCCCTAGATGAAGGTTTTTTGAGGTCTACAGCAAGCCCATGGCCATAGAAAATCACATACTACAAATATTGTATTAGTATAAGAGATGTTTCCAACAAGTTATCATATGCACCAAACAAAGATCATATGACCAAGTTACAACCTCAAGAAGTTGGTAGCCCAGCTAACCCCCACTGCACCAACGATCTCAAGGTCTCGTTGTGATGGGTGATGCCAAATGAATTCATCGGAAGAAAATCATTGTCAATAATGCCAACGTGAGATCAGGGGATTTATTCCATGCTTATAGGTCGTGCTGATCAGAATAGGTCAGGGTATTTGGGCATAAGCACAAAAATTAACTCTATATCTAGCACTGCCCCCTTTTTTACCAATGCGTAAATGAGTGCAGAAAGCTGCACTACTCCAGCTCTGCACGAGAGCAAAAAAAACCAACCACTAAGTCTCCAAGCTTCAACCATTAAGGCTCTCCAATTTTCCAGCCATCAATGCTTCACTATAGCCACTAAGGCTCTCTAGCCATCGAGGCTTTGCACTTCCACTAAGGCTCACAATCCAGCCACTAAGGCTTTCAAATCAGCCATAAAGGCTTTGCATTGCCACTAGGGCTCTCCAACCACTAGGGCCCAATTCTGCCACTAGGCGCTCACTTTAGCCACCAAGGCTCACCATCTCTGATATTGTGTTAAAAATGGAAGATGAAACTTATATATTGAAACTAGTAGCTCACAGGTGAGAATTTTTTGCCTGGATACTGCTCAAGGAGTATTTTATATTCAATTAATCATGATATCACAAATATATAATTTTCATCATTTTAGGGGGATTAGAAATGATTCCTAGAAAATAGGGACTAACCATAATCTAGGATACACACAGAACTGAGAAACAAAATCTCTCCAATAATATATATTCTCCTTTATTTTCAACTTGGAAATATCCTAAAAGGAAAGCAGATGAAAAAAATTATTACAAGTTATGTAATAATACTTGTTGGACATCAGTGGCAACATGTATTAAAATTATTCAAGGTGTGAAGAAAATTTGAAGTGAAAAAAAAAATTCTCATAAGCAAGGAAAGGTAGTCCAAGAAGTAAGTGGAAAAAAAACACAAGATACACTCATGGGAAGATAAAATGTTATTAATTCAACACCAAGTTCATTTCCATCAATTATGGCATCTGCAATGTTAGGTCCCTATAATACTAGTGTATCCCCTTATTTTTATTGTTAGTATAACCCCCCTTTTTTTATTGCTTTTCCCATGTAGTCCCCATTTTGTTATTATTGTGCTCGACATAAGCCCACTATTGTTATCGTTGTGCCCTTACATTCCTATTGTTATGATGGCTAGATTATATTGTGACCCATTGGACTCCTATATATAGAAAGAAGGTTTTATTTTTGTATCGTCCAAGAATTGTTCATTTATGTAATGTAAAGGAGGTTTCCCCCTCGAAGTCGCTGATTTCCAAGACATTGATCTCTCTTTTATTTTATTTTTCGATATGGTTTCATAACATACAACATATTATATGTCATATGGATAACAAATAGAACCTATTTTATTGGATTTTGATTGATTACAACAAACATTGAAGAAATCTTGGAAGCCATTGGAACGAAATGAGGTAGATGATGTAGTTTATGATTTTTTCTTTAGTTGTGATATCTCTTTCAACACTATCAAAAACTAATTATTTCATGATATCTTCAAAATGGCTAGCCATTTTATTCCCTCATTTGTTCAGTAATATCATAAACAGGTAAAATATGAAGAGATATAGAATACTATAATGTTTTGTTTTAAATTATTGTTAAGAAAATATTACAATCTCACCAGATATAGGAATGTGACACAACATAAAATAATACGAAAATTGCAACCACTTATTTCTTTTAGTAATTAGAGAAACAATAGATTCCAATACAAATAATGTTGAAGCCATAAATTACGTGTCAACATAAAATGTTGATCACGGCACAAAAAAACTTCATGGTCCAATTGATCATCATCAACACCAGGGAAAAATTTAAGGATGGAAGTTTATCTTAAAGTTTAAAAACCTTGGCGAATCTTCATAGTCCCCAATATGTAAATTTTAAAAATTTTGATGATATTTTTGTAAAAATATTTAGGTTTCTAATTATTTTATATTAGTATATTTAAATTTTGGGCTATTTTTACGGTAATATATTTTTATACAATAAAATTTGGGCAAATCAATTTAAAAAAAAAAATGAAATTGGTGAATCTTTTTTTAGGAAAAATCGTTTAAAATTAGCCCACCTGCGAATACTAGCCCCTAAAATTTTCCCTGATCAACACCACTGATTTTTGAATGCCTTGAAATCTCAACAATACATCATGTAATTGGAGAATTTAATGATTATAAAATATTCCTATTATGGAAGGCCACCAAATTATTTGTATGAAACATGTGAAATGTTGCATTAAATAAATCCCTTTCTCTAGGATTGAACCTCATATCGGACTATGACATAAGAAAATCCCAATCTTCAAGAACAGGTTTTGAATTTCTTATGATATTGAGGACTCTCTGAAAACAATATTTTTTTTATTTATTCCCTTGTTGGTGAAATATTGTGTCAAGAGTGACAACAATGTTGAATTTTTTCCACAAGACATTCCCTGTTGTATTACCTACATACAAAGGCTTATCTCTTAGAGGAGGTAGCTGACCAATGTCACTGACAAGAATGATGGATCTACCACCAAAAGGACAATTATTTTTCTCTGAAAATGCTTCTTGTAACCGAGCATCTATTTGCATGAATAAACTTGATCCTAGAAGCTCATTTCATTAATCAATATATATCGAACATGCCTAATTTCTTCTTGGATAACTTTTAGTGATTACCCTTGTAGTGGTTTGATATCTTTAATTGGAATTTTTAGAGCTAAGTGTATTGTTTTTGTATGTATATTAAAAGCATCTCTTCCTATTGCCACAAGAATAAGTGAAGGAATTCTTCCATTATGTGAGAAATTATAAAGAGCTTCAAAAATACAATGGATAAGGAAAGACTTGCCGGTGCCTATAGTGCACTGAACAATCATAAGAAGAGCTTCACGAATCTCATATTCAACAAAATGCTTTAAAAAAAATTCAAAAGAAATTCATTGTTTTTACGCCAATGAATTTGGAGATGCAAATGTTCTATTTGAAAGGTCATGAGTATCGCCCCTTGATTGTACATTCCCTATAAAATTAATAGCTTCTTCAGCCACATCATCGAAAGTATTTGTACTTTTCCAGTCAAAGGAGATATCCAAATCCCTTAGATCAAGGGTTTGAAGATCATAAACATTCACATTATTTGATGGAACCATGCGAGAGAAAATATGCCATTCTTTAAATTCATATTCAAGATTAATTTCCTAGTTATAAAAATCACCATCTTCTTCATCTTCAATATTGTCGACAGTTGATGGATTTCAATCAACCTTCCATGCATGATATCAGAAATTTCTCCAATTCTCAATAATAATTTCAGTTGAAAGCCCAATATCCACAAAAATGTCACAAAATGGCTTCTACAAGATCAATTTTGTCCATCAAAAGTTTTCAAATTCATCTGAACCCTCACTAGGAATAGAATAAAACTATGCACAAACCAGAACAATAGCATGCACATCTCTAGGCTTCTAGGGATCTTGTTTACGCTTGCTATTAAATTTCCAAGATCTTGTTGTTTCTATCAAAGATATATCTTTAAGGGGAAAAGTTCTCCTCTGATAATGTTGAAAAAATTATTCTCAGATGAAAATTGCATGCCATCCCTTGATATTTTCCTGAAAACCTTTCTTCCAGAATTTAAGGAAACAAATTTTCGACTAAAACCAACAAGAGGTAGATTAAGCAACATATGGCATGTTTCTTGTGCTCCAATGTCACGGTTAATAATCGTTTCTCCAAGAAACCTTCTGTAAGAAAATAAATCATGATCCTTAGAGGCAATATAATTTGAAATTCTAGTTAACATATCATGATAAATTTCAAATATTTTTTCTACTTTTGATGCATACTTAGAAAGATATTTCGTAGCAACATACCAATAAAGCACTAGTTGGTGGTCAACATTTGCACGCCACATTGTTAGAAGGTAAATGTTATGCACATTGAACCTATCATAATTTCTTGAGGGGTCATATTTTTTTTCTTCCTTGATCATGGATGAAAAATATTGATTCCTCAGAAATATCCCATGGAGCATTGTACTTACATGTGAGAATATTACCCTTTTTGCGCAAACAAGAATCTATACTACACTTTGTGTGCCTTTGGACATGATTCCACAATTCTTTATAATAATTATGAGGATTGCAAGAGAAAATCTGATCAGTATTCAATAGGAAAGGGTCATGATTGAGGCTTCCTAGAACCATTATTTTGTGACGATGTATGTCACGTGGATTCCATGCAGTTACATAATTATCAAAGAATCTCTTTATAAGTTGTACATGAGAAGCATTTAACCAATCAAGTATTTCCATGTCAGGAGCCCCTTGCAACCTTAGGAAACCATGGATATGTGCTAAACCTCTATGCTGCCACTCATATATGAAGAAAATGAATATACAGTTACTACAAAAAATAAAAATAGAACCATCATAAAAAATTGACAACGAATAGGAAATAAATTCAACAACACAAACCTGTACTAGAAGTCTTTCACTTTAATATATTTTTGGATAAATTCCTCTCGAAACATATTTAATCTATGGCGCATAAATGTAGCAACAATATGAGGGTACTAGATATCATTCTCAATTTTCATACAACTCTCATTTAAAGAACGAGAATGTGAGTGTACAGGCATGAGGTTATGCAACTCCAGACACTTTGTTTTAGCTACACTGGAAGTAAAAAACAAAGACGGACATCCCAACTGATTAATCATGTAATTCAATTCAACCTGAAATTTATTCTACTATGCCATTGTACCTCTCAGATAAGAACCAAACCGCATAAGATACTCAACCAATTTATTATCTGGTAAATAAGAAAGTTGGTGACGCAAGTCTTCAATTGTTGTTGGTTAGTTATCATGTAAATTTTTATTCACAAATACTGCAGCAGTTGCTTGGCTCCGACAACGCATTATCATGTTCAATAGGTAATATCAAAAGCGATGATGGACTCCAAACCTCTGATAATTAATTTTCTCTCCCTTAATTCAAATATCTTCTATTAAATTGAAATACCATATTTCACCTTATTTCCAAATACAAAATGTTATATGGTTCATATATATATATATATATATTTCAACTTTTAATTTCTCCAACCAAACTTTACACAGCTCCCAACCCATCTCATTTCTTTTGAATAATATTGGAATTCTTTTTATGAACATATAACATACACCAATACCACTCCATGTTAAATGTTATTTGTAACGAATACCATCCAACATTACACGTTTTATATCCATTTCAATAATTCCACCCACCTTGAAATCGATTTCCTAGCAACTATCGAGGTTCTGACACGATGTGAAAACTTGATCTTGAGAGATTTATGAGTTGACACCTCAGGACTTGGAAGTACGTTATTAAATTTTCGCATATATAGACAACTATGTGTTCTAACTAGTTATACACGCCATGTGCACACTTTTGTATTTGGGTTTCGAGTTCATAGCACCGTTGAGGTTTGGAATCATTAATGAGATTAACTCCTGAGTACCTTGTCCCCTCAAAATTTGGTTGTCTCGAGCTTTTCGTTAAATTGCATTGATATGGATCTACTTTATAAATATGCCTACAATGATAAAATAACTCATACGATGTGGATTTTTCGTAAGTTCCATTGGAACCATAGTTCTATTGGGAAAATCATATTACTATTTTAACTATGCCTGAAGTCTGTGATATTAGTCCAAATCGATTTCTTTTGATATAACTCTTTTCCCAATGTATTAATGAAACGTTGTACTATGACAACACAGTTGCATATATATACTTCTCGGTTACCCTCTCGCTCTGTTTACGATAAGATTTATCGGGATTTTGATAGTACTATTTAGAGTTTTCATTAATGTATACTACATGGTCTTTTAATTTCATCATTGGTGAACTTGAGCCATCGGCAAACTCCATTTTTTTATTGTAATTGCAATACGATTGCTGCAGATCTCGCCACCTGTGGGGCAAGGATTCTTTAGGGTTTGGCACATACATTCGGTATTAAATGAAATTTTATACAGTTTCACTTTCATTTTCTATTCTGGTTTTTCATGATACTGCTTTTCTCCCTCCAGAAGACTTCTCCCCTTATACGCCATGCGTTCATCACTTACATCGATGGTTATGGTTTTTCACCAGGTAGTAAAGATTTGTTTTATCAGTTATGAGCCTGATTTGTTTTTCTTGTATTCGATTTTGGTTAACTTTGTTTATATATTTTATTGGAATACATTTCAAATCGATTTCATGAGCCTTTCTGTGGTGATTATGATTCATTTTACAGTGCCCTCTCTGTATCCCTGCGCTCACTTATCAGAGCTTCTGTTCATAGGCGTCTTTGGCTTACGTATATCATCTAAGTAATGTTTTTTCGGTTTGGTGCAGTCTACGTTTTTATAGTAGACAGGGTCTTCATACATTCGTATACGAATGTTATGACTTACCCATCATTATTTTCATTGTATCAGGTAGAAGAATGGAGTTATAATTACCACTCTTGCGTTTCTTAGGTAATTTAAATTTTATCCAAATTGGGTTTAATATATATATATATATATATATATATAATCTTGGTTCCATTTTAACGATTATCGTTTACCCATTTAAAATAGGGTTCGTACTGACTTCCTTTATGGTTTATTTCATGTATGTGTAAATCCATCCATCATTATGGCAAGATATTCATTCTACAGTTTTCACTTTCTCCTTCTAACCGTAATGAATGTCATTCTCTAGGTTTGGGATTCGCCCTCTCTGAGGAATATATGAAAATTTTGGCTTCTTTTATGTTATGGAAGAACTCGAATTTCATATTCGAGAATTTTTAAGTCTTTTTATACTATGATACTGAGACAATTTTCCTAACAGAATCTTTCTAATCATACGCCTATATGGATGGTGTTTTCCACAGTTAACTTGTCGTTTTATACCCATACGTTGGGGTTAACCTTTGATTTTAGTTGAGTTGTAACTTATTAACATATTCTGTGTATGCATATTCTCTACTATCTTCTAATGCTATAAAATCATAGTTTTTCTATATTAATAATTATAGATATAATAACAGTATTATTTTACGCAACCAACTCCTGTATAAAAATGAGGATAATCATTCCTCTAGTTAATAATCATCTTTGTAAAATGTTTTTTTTTTTTCTTTCAGATTCATTTAGACTCATTTTCTAATGAGTCGTTATAGGTTTGCTTCTCGAACTTAGCTTCTATCATAATACCAATTATTACATCTCTGCTGAATAGATTTTTTTAACTTATCAATTTGGGATTTAGTTTACCTTTCTTAACTTTTCAAAAAATGCATTTAATCCCTCTTGTTATTTTGATATAATAGTTTCTTTAACTTATTCGTATGTAGAATAGATCTCAAATTTATCAACATACATATATGTATTGTTTAGTTGTAAATCATAACTAAGATGTACTCAAAAGGGATGCATATACTCTGATATTACTGCAGAGTAAAGTTATTTTTACACATTTAATTTGTTTGTTGGAATTTGAATAGTTACCTTTTTCAGATACTTTGCTAATTATACAGTAGTCTTTAACTGCAATATTCTTAAAAATTTCACTAATAATTAAGATAATTCTCTATTCAGAATTTGGAACCAAAATTTGGTTGATTTTTCTTTTAAAGATCTATGTATAGATAAATACTTTTATTTTAATGAAATTCTGCAGTACTGCTCAGAATAGAAATTTATTGAAATTCTTTTATTTCCCAACTTGAAATAATATTACTTTGCCACATAGTAGCTATTTCAGAAGTAGTTTTCCAGAAGTTCATTATCAGAAATTTGTCTAATAATTGTTTAATGTTAGAACAGTTCAATAGATCAGCTTTGTTAATTTCCTCATTTCACCTTTATCCTTCTATAAATTAAGAAATTTGATGTATATTTCTGATGAAATCTAACTTCCTACATTTTGTATTACTTGTTACACTAGAAATTTATAACACAGTTTTAATTCTATAACTTCATCTACTAGATATGATTTTTCAAATTTTGCATAAGTATACACAATAAATTTTATTCGAAAATAACTAATCTCCAGATCTAAGCATATATCTTAGACATTCTGGTAGATGGTTATTTTTGATTAAGAACCATGCAACCATACAGATTTGGAATAATCTATATGCAAATCTGTTAAATGCATGGAAATGAAATATGTGCCCAGAATAACTATATCAAGCTAACTGTTTGAGTATTCAGTTTATTATTCCCCATTTATTCATATATAGACATTCAGCCTAAGTTCCACAATAATTTGTCACAACACAGTTAGAGTTAAAAGCTTTTAGAGTGCATATCAATTTTTTTTCTATGACCAGTCCTCCCAACCATAGAATTCTTCTATCTCCAAAATTCACCCCCGAGCTGAGATCTTCTCCTAGAACAGACCAACCCCAATCTATTTTGGAGTAGCTTACTTAAGCTCTGCTTTCCCCAAAGCCTGTTTCTAATTCTGCGTTCAGAAATTCAGGATGCTTTTATTCCTGTTTGCCTAGGCTTCCCTTGATGAGGGACTTTAAAGTTGCTTTTTTCTTTTTCATATTTTTACCTCTTCCCAACTACATTCCTCATCATTGGGGAATTTATATTTTTCCTCTTAAATCTAAATTAGAAATAATTCCTTTCAAGGCTTTCTGAAAGGTTTTGGGAAAGTCTTAGCCTTATCCATATCCTCATGGATCAGGCTTATGATCTCCAATCTCATCTGGTCATAGTGCACACATAAATATTCCATTTATTTTCATTAATAAATATTTAAATAAAATCCACACAATAATTATCCATTGGGGTCCACTCCCCTTTGGATTTTTGTTCAAATGTATAACTTAAAAGGCATAGAAACTAGGGGTGTTACACTATAATCAATTAATTTTACACATAATTTATTGAAGGACCAGGCTTATTACATAAGTATATATTTTAGTGATTATATTTGGGTTCTTCATTGTGATCCAGGTGGATATCGATGGCCACCTTCCTATGCCACCTAGACCTCCATTCGGTTTCATGAGTTTCCTTGTTTATAACATAATTTACTTTTTTTAACAGTTCTTCGAGTCCTAAACTTTGAGAGTTGTTTTGACCCCCCAGGCAAAGGTTTTTTGAGGTCTACAACAAGCCCATAGCCATATGAAAGCACATACTACAAATCCAGTAGTATTTAGAGAGATGTTTCCAATGAGTTATTGTACGCACCAAACAAAGATCATATGATCAAGTTACAACCTTGAGAAGTTGGTAGCCCAACTAAACCCCACTGCACCAACAATCTCATGGTCTCACCATAATGCGTGATGCCAAACGAATTCACTGGAAGAAAATCATTATCAACAACACCAACGCGATATCATGGGATTTATTTTGTGATTATGTGTAGTGTTGATTAGAATAGGTCGGGGTATTTGCGCATAAGCACAAGGGTCAACTCCAAATGTCACATTGCCCCCTTTGTTGACCAACATGTAAATGAGGGCAGAAAATCGCGCTACTCCAGCTCTGCAGGAGAGAAAAAAATACTTGTCTCTAGCCACTAAGTCTCCATGCTTCAACCACCAAGGCTCTTCAATTTTCCAACCATTAATGCTTCACTGTAGCCACTAAGGCTCTCTAGCCACCAGTGCTCCGTACTTCCACTAAAGCTCACAATTCAACCACTAAGGCTTTCGAATCAGCCACAAAGGCGTTGCACTGCCACTGGGGCTCTCCAACAACCAGGGCTCAATTCTACCACTAAGGAACTCACTTCAGCCACGAAGGCTCGTGAGCTCTGATACTATGTTAAAAATGGAAGATGAAACTTATATACTGAAACTAGCAGCTCACAGGTGAGAAAGCTGCACCTGGATACTGCTCAAGCATAATGCTCTATTCAATTAATCATCATATGACAAATATATAATTTTCGTCATTTTAGGGAGATTAGAAATTACTCCTAGAAAATAGGGACTAATCTTAATCTAGGACACACGCAAAACTGAGAAAACAAATCTCTCCAATAATACATATCCTCCATTATTTTCAACTTGTAAATATCCTGAAAGGAAAGCAGATGAAAAAAATTATTACAAGTTATGTAATGATACTTGTTGGACATTAGTGCCTCAACCAAGATATTAATTTCTCAATATTAATATCCTAGATAATTGTCTTTGGCTTTTCCTTGGCTACAAAGTTATAACATCACAAAAAAAATCTTAGGGAAAGCATTGTAAAATTTGATCCATATTCTCATACTTAAGACTACATAAACTTGAGATACATTCTTATTTTTTTCAAAAAAAAATTTAATGGTTGAAATTTCAACATAAAAATAAATAAATTGGTAACCAAACCTTTGTATAAAATCTGACTTGTGACCTGTGACCTCTGTAAGGGTATTGAACCCTCATAAACATCTAAACACAAGAACTTTATTGAAACTTAATAACATTAAAACCTAATAAAATTAGACAATAATAAAATATAAAAACAAATATACATACAATGATAAAACAACCAAACCCGAATGCCAAATTGAAGAAGGGGAACTTCGGATTTGTGAGAAAGTGCTCAAATTCTCTTAAGGAAGTTGTATATACGGTTTTGTAAGAATCTATTTTTGGGGACGTTGGCTTTTCAAATATATATAATATTAAATGAAATGTAACTAAATAAAAGTTAAATATAAATAACAATAGCCAATGAGCTCACATGATACAACCAATAAGCATATTATGTGATTGCATGATCTCATTATTAATTTTATTTATGACTTCCATTTATTAATAATTTTTTAGTCACAAATATGGTCTCATGATGTCATTATTAATTTTAGTTATGGCTTCCATTTATTAATAATATTAGTTACAAATATGGTTTTCATGTGTCTAAACCTTCCCATCAAAACAATTGGATGCCACTCACTTAATGAATGAATCCAAACGATTGCAGACCACTTAGTTAATTAATCATATTTATGATTTGTATGAAATTATGTTTTAGTCATACCTATAAATCAATTCAAAACTAGTTTTATTTTTGCAAATAGGTTGTTCTCACATGTACAAGTTTTTGTGTCATTTTCTACCAAACTATATATTTTGCATATATTTTCTTGTTTAAGAGTTGTAGCTTTATTTTGATTTGTATTCATTATGTCCTAACCTTTAATGCTATCTTTATTTCATTTGTTTTTTAACCTTTGATACTATATAATAATAAAATTTATTTTTTCTATTATATTAAATTATAATAATAGAAAATCTAAAAGCCTTATAAAACTTATATATTAAATCATTAATTAAAAATTAAAAAAATATCATTAAATGGAAACATATCATATAAAAACATATAAAATTTAATAAATAATAAACCATTATGATTTAAGAGGATTTATATTATTATCAACTTATCATATTATATTAGATTAAAATCTTCATATTAGTTTTAGTTAGGGTTATATAATTGTTATTAGTGGAAACTTTATATAAATGAGAATAAAAGACCTTTAATGAAATTGTCATATTATATTAAATTAAAATGTTAAGATACTCTTACACAAAAACTTAAACCCTAAAAATATTTATGGAGGGTTACAACAGCTCGTTTCCACATGCATGCAAAACGAAATTGCTACACCTCATGTGCATTACGCGAACTCCGTGAGAACAATAACACACATATTTCAATGGGAATCTCATAAATTTTAATGGTCGTCTATGATTCGAATGGTAACCGACAATAATTTTATAGGGCACACGTTTTAGTTAACAGACATCGAGGTTTCAATAGATTTTTAAATTTTAATTGTATTTTTTTTAATTGTCAAATGTGTTTTTATTTTTATTTTTTTATAGACATAAATAAAAGTCATAGTAAATTTTTAATTATGATTTGATAAAAAGAAAAATTAAATAAGCATTAAATATTTGATTTAGATATACAAGGAAGTTACCTCTATTCATTCAATCTATTGATTTAGTGGCAACTATCTGAATGCGCAGTGATATGTCACTTTACACCAGAAAATTAATTTTTTTAATTAACAAAATCGTTAAATTAGTCAATTCCAATAAAGAGAAGTAGATGTCAATTAATTAATAAAATCATTAAAGTAACAAATTCCACTAAAAACATGATGTCAATTTGCACCATAAAATCAAATTTTTTAATTAAAAAAAAAAAATCAAATTAACCAATTCCAACCAGAGATGCCTATTAGCTTAGTAAAATAGACATAGCATTAAGACGAGACTTTCAGTTCTGAATCCTCATAGGGATCTTTCTTTTCTCCTATCTAGTAACATAATTTTCGTAGAATGTCGAGTACAATGTTGCTCAGCTTTTTTTCTTTCAGAAGAAAAAAACGCTGTATATTTATGTGAATAAATAGTACATGCACAAGATGTTGGGATTTGCATGTATGAAGAGGAGCCAAAATTTTGCATCCTGTACATGGCAAATCTTGCAATTGGCTATGTGGAAGAGAAGTTGTCTTTTACATCCAAAGTCTTCCAGACTTTTTCTATTTTTAGAGAAAAATAAACTTATGCAACCGCTTATTCATTTATAAAACACAAAGGAGATGTGTCGTTGTGATGGAGATGAATACACCCGTGAAACCATATCTACTGGGAATAGAAGATGTTGCGTCTCCATAGTGGGAGGGCATGCAAGATCATATTGGAAACAAATAGCATAACAACATTCATTGAAAAAACGCTCGTTTGAGGGAGAATCTAAGATGACATACTCGAGTCATGCGTCCACAGCGAGGCTGAATGAAAAACAAAAATCAAATATAACACACTCGCCTATGGGAGAAACAGATAAATCACGCTCGCTTGCAGAGTTAGAGGAAAGAAAGTGAAGCCATATCACAGATTTGGGCTTCCTCCAGGCTGATAAAAGGAGCATAGCAGGTAATGTAGAGCAGTCTGATGATCAGGCTCGCTTGTAGAAGTCCAGAAATGAAGGCACGCTCGCTTGTCAAAATTTTTAAGGATGAGAAGTGTTGCAATAGCCAAAACTGATGGGAAGGGGAAAAGAGATTCTACCAGCAAAAATATCCTTATCTAACAGCAAAGGGGAATAGGATCAGGGGATCGGGATGTCATTAGACAATACCTGAGAACCCTGATTGTATTTGATTATCTTCATCGAAGAAAAATCCATAGAAATGCCCCTCTTTGAAAGGCCATCAGCCCTGGTGTTAAGTTCACGAAAAATGTGGGAAATCGGGGGCTTACCTAATTTATGCCATAAATATTTAGTCCTTCGAATCCATCCCTGAGCTATGGGGATTAAGAGGGAATAATCATTATTAATCACACGGATGATAGTCTCATAATCCCCATAGATATGTATGTTTCGTGTCCCCAGATTATGTGCAACAAATAGTCTGCTCCATAAAGCAAGGAGTTCTTCCCTTGTGTTAGATCTAGGGCCAGCATTCCATGAGATGTGAAAGCGATCCTATGAAGATAATTTTATCCAGGCTCTACAGCCCATTATTCCATTCTGGAAAGCCCCATCAAAGAAGAGAGCAGGTACTGAAATGACGTGGGGTCTGAGTCTTTTAGATCCATCCATAGTTTATGTAGGAGATTCATCACAGAGGCCAATCCATTTCATAATAGCTGAATGGGTGACCTGTATAGAGAATTTGCATCCCTAAAAAATAATCCGGTTTCTTGCCAACAAAAGTTCCCATATGATGAAGAAGGGTAAGGATTGATAATTGCCATGAATTTTATCCTAGCTGATAACCGCTCCCATAAAGTCACTCGGAGTCCATGAGGGATCAGGGAAGTGTGAGGAGAAAAGGTTTCGAATCTGATTGGAAGTGGGACAATCAAAGAAGAGATGTTGGGAAGACTCCTCATCCTTCTCACACAAAACACACCTACCAGGCCCCAGGAATCCTCTTCGCATGAGCATGTCCCAATTGAGAATTCTTCTCTTCCACACCAGCCAGCCAAATAGGAGGATCTTGGTGGGGATGGACCGGTGCCAGTAAGGCCAAAATTCCTTTGATACTGTAATGTTATACTTGCGTGCAATGAGGTATAAGTACATGTATTTGACTATTACGGTATTTTTACAAAGTGGTCCATTCCAAATAATCCTATCTCCTTCTCTGCTGTAACAAACCCCCACTGCTTTGAACTGTCTAACATAATTTGGCCAGGTGTCTTCTTCTAGGCCCTCAAGCCCCATCTTTTCTGCATCCTTAAGAATGGGGGCCTCATGTGACCATCGGAGGATAGCTTGGATGAGGAAAAAGACTCCTCACTGGGCGAGTCTGTGTGCTAATCGCCCATTTGGGAAGGTGACCCCTTACATACATGAAATGTTGTCCTTTGCAATAAGGATGCGATGTCCATCGCTGAAAAACCATGTGAGTCTGTTGGCAAAACAGGGGAAGATTTTTTGAAAACCAAGCCAAATAATGGAGAGGTATCGGGGAAGTGGCAGCTGTTTAATATAAAGAAGATACAAAGAGTCTCTTGGCAAATACTTGGCCGCGATCACATCGTTCCATACCCCACTGCCAGAGATGGCCCTCCAAAGAGATTTTGACAACAACGCCCTGTTGAAGCATCTAACATCGAGGATACCCCAACCGCCCATATCTTTGGGCAAGCAGATGTTTTCAAACTTGGTTAGGTGGATGCGGGTCTTCTTCTCCAGGCCTCCCCACAAAATATTCGCCAAGATTTTTTTAATGGAGGAGACAATATTTTCCGGTATATAATAAATGTGGCCCCAGTATACTATATATTGTGTTAAAACTGATTGAATCATTACCAGTCTGCCTCCCAAGGAGAGCCAACGATGATTCCATTTGCCAATTTTTGTTTTGATTTTGTCCAGCAACCAAATCCAATCTTTTATGCCATATCCGCCTGTCTTGATTCTGAATCCCAAATAATATAACCCTTCAGAAGACCACTTGACTTGAATGCCCATGAAGCTGGCTATGAATCGAGTCTCTTGTTCATCTCCATAATCAAACATAATGAATGACTTCTCCTTGTTAATGTGCAAACCCATTGCATTTCCAAAACAGATTAGAAGGTAATGAATATAAAAACAATGATTTCTGTTAATCTTGCATAAAGTAAGGAGATCATCAGCAAACAGTGAATGGGTGATGCTTACCTCATTTGAGAATGAGAATCCCGATATGAATCCGGAGGCAAGTGCGAACTGCATCTTTCTACTAAAAACATCCATGATGATGATAAAAATAAGGGGGGATAACGCGCAGCCCTGACGAATCCCCCTTCTTACCTTGAAGAACCTGGTTGGAAAACCATTTATGATAATGGCATATGAGACTGTTGTGATGCCGGCCATATTGGAAGTAGTCATTGTCACAAAAAGAATTTGGTAGTCCATAAGCAGATTGTATATTTCATTCTTTATATTTCTATTACATTGTATAATTTTTTTGAATATTTAATATTTCTATAGTATTAAATAAAATTTTATATAAATTGGAAGTAGTCATTGTCACAAAAATAATTTGGTAGTCCATAAGCAGATTGTATATTTCATTCTTTATATTTCTATTACATTGTATAATTTTTTTGAATATTTAATATTTCTATGGTATTAAATAAAATTTTATATATATTTGATGATATTTTATGTTAGTTTAGATTTATTTTAGAAAATTTAAATTTTAGTATATTTGGAAATTTTATTTTTCTCAAATCTTAATAAATTTAAATTTAAAATATTTAATAAATCCCAAATTAAAATAAAATTATATTAAATTTAAATAAAATTATAATTTAATTAATTTTTATAAATTTAAATACCAATAAATTATCTATTATAATTTCATATAAATTTATAAAATAAAATTATATATATATATATATATATATATATATATATATTACATAAAATTATAACATTCCACACGAAATATCACAATTCACTACATGAAATGATTTTTATAGGCTTCTTACAAATACCGGCGATGTTAAGTATCTAAATAAACACTTATTAAATTTGAGTACTATTGCATCCACGACCCTATTTAGAATTCCTGCTGCATTAGGGTTTGTTTTTGGTTGCTTTCTATTTATTATTATTATTATTGTTAATATTTAAGTTATAATTTAAAAGTTTTATGGAAAGAAATTTTGGATTTTTTTTAATGTTTGTAACAAACATGAAAGTTCTAAATTAAAATTCCAAATTGATTAAACAATTAAATAAATTTTTGAACTAGAGAAATTGAGTTTTTGTATATTGTAACATTTAATGTTAAGTGATGTTTAACATATTGGATGGCCAAGCTTTCTAAATCTGTTTATGAGTAAATAATAATTAGATTATATTTTCACTGTGTTTCATTCCAAAATTTTATTTTAGTCATAATTTTATACATTAAAGAAGCAGCCACTTGATTTTATAATATTTAATTCATAAATTTATATTTAAGGAAAGAAAAATATCTTAAATGAAGAAAATATTGTGGAGTTATAGCATTTTTCTACTTAACTTAAAAGTAAATTCCAAATTAAGGTTATTTATGTGGCCTAATGCTAAATCAAATGATTTTAGGCCTTATTCTCAAAAAAATTTGTAACCATTAAAACATATCATTAACTCATTACATATAAGCCAAATGAGTCAACAAACAAATATATCTTTATCCCTCAATTTCATCCTGATAAAATATAGAGTACATATAGATTTATGTGTATTTATTTCAATATGATAGTGTCCATGGGCTACCCTCAACAATTGAAAACGATAATTCTTTTTAATAGTGTAACTAAATTCATTATTATTAACATGATTTAATCAAATTTCATGTGACATAATGTTCATTTAAATATAAAACATATTTCACAAGGTGTCAACTTCAAAATTAATAACGTTTTATTTCCATAATGTTGTCACTGTATTTTCTACATAATTGATGCAGGAGAATCATGACAATTTCCCCTCTTACTCATGAGAGAAAAATAAAATAAGATAAAGGTTATAGGTCAAGCCTTTTTGAGGGAGTGCTTGGATATTGGGTGTGGGCATATGGGAGTCGCATGTTTAGTAAAGGCTAAAGGGGAATAAATATAATAATATGGAAATAAAAGAATAAATGGGTTATTGGCGCATAATATGTGTTAAATTGGTTTCATAGAAGGAAGCCTATAGAGCAAGGTTTGATAAAAATAAGTTTGAGAAGACTGCCTAAAAACTCCTATTGCGAGTACGCCACCAAAAATAGGAAGTTGATAAAGAATTAGGATGGACAAGGATCTGAGGTTGGATTTGAGACAGATCTAGGTGAGAATATAATCCTTGGAGACAACCCAAAGATCCTGACATGGAATAAATTAGCGAGAGCAAGGATATGAACTCAGAAGAGGAGATAGAAGGATATCTAGGAATAGAAAAACCAGAGGAGAAAATGATAAATCTGGTTACCAAAGTGGGGTCCAGGCCACAAAGTATGTGCCACTATACAATGGAAATCTGAATGTGAAAGAGCTATGTTATTGGATTATCTCATTAGATAAGTATTTGGACTAGAATATGTGTAGATGAACACAAGGTAAAATATGTTGTTATGAAGATAAGGGGAAACACAAGATTGTGGTGGGATGAGCTACAGGATGATCAAAGAAAGAAAGGAAAGGAGAAGATCAAGAGTTGGGATTATCAACTGAACTTATTTAGGAAGCTACAAAATCTAAGGTAGGAATCTATGACAGTGAAGGAGTACACTGGAGAATTTTACAGGTTGAACATCATAGCAGGCCACATAGAGGAAGATTTCTAAAAGGTGTCGGATATGTTAATGGCCTAAGGTATGAGATTTAGGACGAAATTGACCTCTTTCCCCTGAATATAGTGGAGGATTCCTATTAGATAGCATTACCAGAAAAAGAGAAGTTGGATAAAACAAAGCCAAAGGAGTAGAGGAAGGTGTCCAAGCATAGGAAAAGGACCTTCCAGTAGAGGAAGATTCCATGATTCAAGAGAAGACATGGGGAGCTCTTGTAGCCAATCTCCTAGAGGAGGAGGATGAGGGACAAAATATTGTTCTTAGTAAGCAAAGGAAGAGGAAGAGAAATCATGTGCTACATATGTGGGAAAATAAGACATATGTCATGGGATTCTCTTGAGAGTAAATCAACAAATTAACATGAAGCACATATTGCAGAAGCTAAGGAATAGGTAATAAAGACAAAGGTGAAATAATATACTCCTGAAATGGATGAGTCACTCATGGAATATTGGTAAAAGTTGAGAAGGAACCCCATGAACCAGCTTAAAGGAGAAGCTTGTTCAGGACAATGTGTAAACTCAAAAGGGAAACACTATAAAATGGTTTTTGATAGGATTAGCACTGGAAATATGGTTTTTATAGATATGGTGGAGATGTTATGCCACCCACACTTTATATCATGTTCAAAAACAAGTGATTCCACCCACATTTCAAATTTTTTTTAGATAAATTGTGAGACTACATGGGTTACTCGTGAGCATAGTCTTAGATAGAGACACAAAATTTATTTGGCACTTTTCAATGAAATTATGGATGAATATTGGAACCAACCTTTTATATATATCACTCTATTACCCTCAAATAGATGGACTGATTGAAGTAGTTAACATAACTTTATGAAACATGTTTAGGAGTTTGGTAAATGAGCACAAAAATAAGTGGGCCTAAGTTCTCCAACAAGTTGCATTTTCCTATAATATTTCTCCTAACATGATTATAAGGGGAAGTCTATTTAAAATTGTATATGGAATGTACCCCAAAGGCACTAATACACCTAGGAACTTGGGAAAAGAGGAATTGTGAAGTGCTGATACAAAGGATTTTTCTACATAAACGCAATAATTACATGAAAAAATCAAAGGAAAACTTTAGGAAAACAACCAGAAGTACAAAAAAAGAGCAGAACTCAAGAAAGGAGAAGTAAATTTCAAACTTGGTGACATGGTGATAGCTCATTTGAGAAAGGAAATATTTCTTAGAAATAATTAAAATAAATTGAAGCTGAAGAAGATAGGACCTTGTAAAATTTTGAGGAAATTGTCAACCAATTGCTATAAAATTGAATTACCACATGATATTCGGATTTCACTTATATTTAATGTTGCATACTTGTATCCCTCTAGAGAAATTGAAGTATAGGATGGAGAAAATAAATAGAATATTTGGTGGAGGGGCGAAATGCTTACAACCCATAAGTTACAGTTGGAAAATATCCTTGATAAAAAAATTTGTGAGAGAAATAGGAAGAAATATTATTATGAGAACTTCGTCAAATGGAAGGGTCTTCCAGCGGAAGAGGTAGTTTGGATGAATGCCATAAATATCTAAAAAATTTGAAAAAATAGTTGCATACCTCATGGATAGGAGTGCATGAATACCATTTTTCTAACGGAGTTCGATTCAGGAGGATCATAAAAATTTTCTATTTTCCTCATGAACAGAAAAAAATCCTTGTAAATATCCTCTAAAAATGTCTGGGTAGTTTAGCTTATGTGTCCATTATGGGACAACTGCACTTAGTAAATTAGTAGAGGGATTCTAGAGAAAACTACATGTAATTTTGCGAGAGACACTACTAGCAAGAGACCAGTGGTGTTGTTCTCGGTCAAGGGAGTAGACTTGTTGATTATTTCAACCAGAATTTTAATGAAACTAAACAGAAATATTCCACACATGAAGAATAATTTGATGCAATGATACACACCATAAAAAAATGGAGCCATTATCTCATGCTTAGGGAATTTGTTTTATATACTGACAATCATGCCTTGCAATTTATAACCAGGAAAGTGAAATTAATCAGAAGCATGCCAAATGGGTTCAGTTCATGCAAAGTTTTAACTTTATTCTTAGAAATATTAGTGGGAATGGTAACAAGGTTGTTAATGCTTTGAGAAGGAGTTGCTTCGTTTTGTATGAATTCCAGGTGGGCACTTTGGGATATCAAAATCTCAATGAAATGTAGCAGGAGGTCCAAAATTTTAAAGAAGCATATGAATCATTCAAGAACCCAATGCTAAGAGATCAAACTCCTTCGATCAAGTATTGATTCAGGAGGGAATGGACTTTAAGGGTAGAAAATTGTGCATTCCTAAGTCTTCAACAAGAGACAATATGCTCAAATAAAAACATTGTGTGGGACTTACTAGTCACTTTGGCCATGATAAGACTTATGCCCAACTAATTTATTTTTATTATTAGCTTGGAATGAGGTCTAATGTTAAGAAATTTTTGAGAAAATACAAATTGTCAATATGGTAAGGGAAAACAACAAGATATTCGGCTATGTCAGCTATTGTTCATACCAAACAGACCATGGAAATGCATTAATATGGATTTTATTTTGGGTTTAACTAGAACTTAGAGAAATAATGACTCAATTTTCATAATAATGGATAGGTTGTCAAAGTTGGAACACTTTACATCATGTTCAAAAACTAGTGATGCCACCCACATTTCAATATTATTTTTTAGGGAAATTGTGAGACTACATGGGCTACCCATGAGCATAGTCTTTGATTGAGACACAATTTTTTCAGAAATTTTTGATGAAAATATGGAAAAATATTGGAACAAACCTTATATATATATATATATATATCACTATATTTTTTTTTTTAAGTAAAAATAATTCTATTATGTATAAAATTACTGGTACAAAACTGCCACAGTGTTAGCTGTGAAAGCCTGACCACTGGGCTTGATAAGCAAGCTAGTCATAGAGAGTCTGGACCGCCCTGAATGGGAAACCGGTCCTTTTAACAGAAATGTCTTGGCTGCCCAAGTGAGGGAAACCAGCCTTGAGTTCATACATGACAAAATAACATAGAAACGAGTGCTAAAATTAACCATCAGCCTTATCAATTGAATTTTGAGGCAAGAAAGCAAAAAATTCCTGAAGGAATTGAGCAGAAAGACCTGGAGAGATTGACAGTCATGGTTCATGAGCCAGGGACAAAGGTTCCTCGAAAATCCTGCATCCAAAGTCATAGCTGCTATTGTCCTTTCCTGCATTGAGAGCGTCTTCCATGCCTGAGTGTTCATCCTCCTTATTCAGCACATTCTGGGGGGGAAGACTGGGTGCAGCCAGTAAAACCATCTCGCCTGGGAAGCTCGAGACCTGAGGAGGCAGGGGAGCAACAGAGTGAGTTAGAGCAGGGTTGAGGATCTCTTCATGGAGGGTTAGAGTGATAAAAGAAGTAAGAATGGGTCGGTTCGAGGAGCATTCGAACCGAAGTTCAGCTCGCTAGGAGGTTTGCCGGATGGTGGGACGCATAGTCTCATGAGAGACAGGAGGGGGAGCACAGCTGGAAGGAAAGGAAGCTGAGTGAGGGGAGGCTGGAGAAGCACCAACATTATCCTGGAGATGACCCCTTCCTCTTCCTCTGCCGCCTCGCCGGGTTTGAGACTGAACATGCTCCTCATCAGCAGACGAAGAACCTGAGGAAGCACTGAGAAAAGGGCGTTGAGAATTGACAAGGCCCCTGCTGATACCTCACCGGCACCGCATTCTCTGGTGGAGTCGAGGCATGGAAACAGGAGCTGGGCGACGGAGAATAGAACCAAAAGGACGAGCAGAGACCGAGGGAGCCCGAATAGTGGAGTTGACGCCACTGAGAGTTGCCGAATGAGCCCGAATAGGAGGGTCCAGGCCAGCGCAATGATCAGTCCAAACACTATGAAGAGGAATAGCGCTGCAGAGGGGACTGTGAGAGAAGTGGAACCCAGGAAGAGGCTCGAAACAAGTGAGTAAGGAACAGCACTGTCCAGTATGCGTTCTCGCACTGGATTCTGCAAAACCTGGAGGACAATCACTGCAGAGAGCAGTCAGAGATCCGCCACTACAAGCACCAACATTCGAATTGTCTCAAATTAATGCCATGGCCAGGAGAACCACCATATGAAGACGAGCAATGAGCCGATCAATGAAATTAACCTCCATTCGAGCTCGCGAGTAATTGCGCTCATAAATGCTAGAGTAGGGAGCCATATGGGCTTCCGATGTGAGCTCCTTTGGGAGCTGCGCAGGGACCCTTGTCCCATCAAACCACTTAAACATCCGCATCCGGAATAGAGCAGTATTTGAGCACCTGCATGGTGCAATTCTGAAGCATATCTCCATCATGGATAATGGTAAGAGGGCCATGAGTGAGAGTGCTTGTGTTGTCTGTTCCAATATTGGCCAAAAGGTCTGCGACTTTGTTGCCTTCTCGTTTGACATGAGTGAATGAGATTGCCCTATTTCTTGTCAGCCAGTTGCTGATCCTTTCGATTCTAGCAGCCAAACGCTAGCTGTAAACTACCTTTGCAGAGTTGGTACCCCATAGGAGCTGGTTGACCATATTGATAAGAACTTGAGAATCTTCTTCAATGATAATTGGAAAGAAGTTGTAATGTTGAGTGAGGCAGAGACCCTGCCAGAGGCCTTCTAATTCAGTCGAGTTATTAGTATCCCAACCAATTGATCCATAGTAGATGTTTTGAATTTCTCCCTTTGAGTTTCGAAAAATGCTGCCAAAACCTGCTTGACCAGGGTTTCCTCTAGAAGCTCCATCGAAATTTAATTTGAAAACCCCATCAGGGGGTGGAGACCACTGCATAGGAGTTTCAGGGGTTTCCTTGTTCCTGATAGTTGGAGTAAATACAATTTTGAGATTCCAATTTTTCCAAATGGATATTTCTTTGGGATGTTTCGGGTAATCATCTTCCTGCCAAGGTTGGAGAGCCAAATATTCCTGGAGGTTATTGTTGATGGCAGTCCAAATGGAGTCCAGAGTAGAAGCCTAATTTTTGAAAATTCGTTTGTTTCTTTCCTTCCACAGAGACCAGAAAACTAGGCTAGGAAGAAGCTGCCAGAGGGCATTAAGAAGGGACGAAGAGTAAGGACGTTTTGGCCAAGTGTGAAGAATGCTTGTCATGTCTCTAGAGGGTTTGGTCCTTTGGCATCGAAAGTTGCATTTCTCCCACAAGGTGTTGGCTAAAGGGCAGTACAACATGAGATGTTGGATAGTTTCAACACTTTGAAGGTAGTTAGGACATTGAGAAGGACCTATAAAACCCCGCTTGACCAGATTGTCCCATGTGACGATTCTTCTATGGCTAAGGAGCCAAAGGAAGGTAGATATCTTAGGCCAAGTAATTGGATTCCAAATCAGAAGCCAGAGAGAGTCACTAGAGAGCGGAGAGGGGTACATCAGAGAGTAGGCTTCCTTTGTTGTGAAAATACCTTTCGTTGTATAACCCCACAGGAGGATGTCTGGATCTTCCAAGCATCTGATTTGTCTTCGCTGGAGCTCTTTGTTGAGAGTATCCCATTTAGTGTCTTGAGCCTGTGGCGCTATGTGATGGGAGGGCTTCCATTGCCTGAACCCTTTATGATCTAAGGGCAGCGACTGATTTCAAACCTTGTCTTCTATTGTATCTCTATTGTTTCCCAAGTTGATTTGAGAGTAAGTTTCAAGAAGCTTTGGGCTTTGCTGCCAGGAATCGGACCAGAACCTAGCCAAGTTTCCATTGAGAATTTCCCAAAAACTATGTTGATGTATGAGCATGTGGTGCTTCTTGGCTGCATTCCAGACAAGAGAGCCTGATTTCTCAGGAACGAGCCTTATTAAGTCTGTCGAAGATCTGTTGTTGGCATATTTAGTTGTCCAAAGTTTAGCCCAAGGAGTATGTGGGTAGGAAAGCCATTTCCACCAAACACGAGCGGCCATGACCTCGTTTCTGTGCATGGGGTCTCTAAGGCCAAGACTGCCTGCTTTCTTGGGAGTACATACAATATTCCAATTGACTAGGGCCCATTTTCTATTTCGGCCAGACGATCCCCAAAGGAATTTTCTTTGCAGAGATTTAATTTGCTTGAGAACACATTTTGGGGCAGCTAGAACAGAAAATAGGTAAATGGGCATAGATTGCAGCACAGTTTTGATAAGAGTGAGTCTACTAACCATGTTGAGAGCTCTAAAGGTCCAAGAGGAAAGCCTAGATTTCATTTTTTCAAGAAGCTGATTCCAGGAAGAGTGCTTGATTGCAGAATCTATAAGAGGGGCGCCAAGGTATTTGTCAGGCAGAGAGGCAACAAAAAAACCAAGTATGCGAGCTATATTGGCTTGAGTGAGGGGGGGAGTATTGAAGAAAAAAATCTGAGATTTGGATTCATTGATGGATAACCCAGAGGATTTAGAAAAAAGGTTGAGAATGGCTTTGAAAGAGTGGGCTTCTTGAACAGACGGATGGCCAAAAAGCATATTGTCATCCACAAATTGCTGGTGAGTGGTGACAGGGGCTCCATGAAGAGAGATGCCTCACAAATGATGATTGCGAACCTCATTATGAATTAAACGACCAAGCCTCTCATCCATAAGGACAAAGAGGAATGGGGAGAGAGGATCCCCCTGCCTTATTCCTCTAGAAGGAAAGATAGGGGGAGAAGGAATCCCATTAATAAGAATAGAGAAAAAAGAAGAAGTAATGAGGCTCATTATCCATATGATCCACATTTGATTGAATCCAAATGCACCTAAGATTTGTTGTATGTAATTCCAATTCAGTCTATCAAAGGCTTTGGATAGATCGATCTTGAGGAGCATACCTGGCTTCTTGCAGACTTTTAAGGAGTGTATGATCTTATGAGTTAAAATTATACCATCCAGAAGTTGCCGCCCTTCCACATATCCTATCTGCTCTAGCGATATGAGAAGCAGAAGAAGCGGCTTGAGTCTGTTGGCAATTACTTTGGAGATGAATTTGTAAATCACGTTACAAAGAGCAATAAGTCTGAAATTTTCCGGTTTGCTGGGTTGCTCCTCTTTTGGTACCAGCGCGATGAAGGTGGCATTGAGAGAGGGAAAGAGCCAATGCATGGTTCTTGATTCCTCAACCAGTTGCCACACTTCATGTTTGATTAGATCCCAGAAATAGTGAAAAAATTTGGAAGTGAAACCGTCAGGTCCCGGAGCCTTACCATCCTTGAACTGCACCATTGCTGCATCCACTTCCTGGGGGGAGACAGGGCAGAGAAGCATTTGATTGTGCTCAGCCATGATCAAGTTAGGTATAAGCTGCTTGATTTTGTCTATAGCTGGCTGTCTATTGACCTGAGGTTCTTGTTGGATGCCCTTAAAATAATCCACGAGTTCCTGTTCCATATCTTCATGCTTCTCCATTCGCTCTCCTTGCTAATTGGTGATGTGGCTGATTTTTTTTTGCATTCTTCGTTGGATAGTGGAGCTGTGGAAGAATTTGGTATTTCTTTTGCCTTCCTTTAGCCAATGAATTCTTTATTTTTGCCTCCAGAGGATCTCCTCCTGTTTATATCTATCGTCCAACTGTTTTTGAAGGCCTTGCTCCTTCAAAGCAAGAGTCTCTGATCTACCTTTAGTAATGATTTCCTGTTGAACTTCATTCATTTTTTTCTCAAGGATCTTCTTTTCCAAAAATATATTCCCCAAAACTGTCTGATTCCAATTTTTGATCTGACCTTTAATGAACTTGAGTTTTTGCTAGAACTGGTACATTTTGGAGCCATTTGGCAGTTTAAAACTCCTCCATGCAGCATATATCATGTCTTTGAAGGATGAATGAGTAAGCCAGAAGGCTTCAAATCTAAATGGCCGATTTGGGTGAGACCCTATATCTTTCCATTGAAGAAGAATGGGCCAGTGGTCTGAGCCGGAAAAGGGAAAAATTGAGCCTGTGATGTCCCCACCCACATGTATGGCATTGTCCGATATGAGGAATCGATCTAATTTTGAAGCTATTTGCTGGGCTCCTGCTCTTCTGTTGTTCCAAGTGAATAAACCATTAGAGAAAGGTATATCAATGAGCCAATTATTATTGATGAAGTTTTTGAAATGGGTACCTTCCGGATCGAGTCTAGACCTTCCTCCAAGTTTTTCATCCATCTGAGTGATCATATTAAAATCTCCTTCAATGATCCAAAGGGGATGGGATCGATTTGAATTAAGATGCGCCAAGGTGTTTAAGAGCGCTAACTTACTAGCCTGATCTTGGGGAAAATACACACTGGATAGATGCGCATGTATGTTAGTACCAATAGGATGGAAGGTAGCCTGGATGAGGTTGTGCGCTGCATGAAAATCGGCGAGAATCGTGGATTGTGTATCCCAGGCTATTGCAAGTCCACCTGAAAATCCAGAGGCATCCACAGCTACCGAGCTACTACTAGGCCAAGCCTTTGATAAGATTGAGCCAAGCATTTTACTGTTGCATGTAGTTTCCTGAAGAAAGAGTATTTGAGGCTTCTCTTCTTGAATCATGTTTTTAATCATCCTGTACTTCCCTGGGCTGTTAAGCCCTCTCACATTCCATGAGATTAATTTCATGGGGAACTATTTGCAAGCGGTTTGAAGAACTGTGTTAGCTTGGGATAATGCCCTAATTCCACTAGCATCTGCCCCAGCGCGATGGTGCGCTACCATTCTAGTTTTCTACCTCTCTTCCTGGTTTCCTTCATCACTTTCAGGCTGTCCCAATGACTGCCTGGTTGAATACCCAATTTATTTTGTTGTTGAACTTTACAAAGGGCTGCCTCTAGTGATTCTATTTGTCGAGGATTGATCTTGTCAAATTCTTTCTTTCTGCAAGCATCTTCAAGGCCTATGAGATCCAGTTCTCCTAGATCAAATCCTTCTGAATCTTCCTCCAAGTGGGTAGACTGATTATCTTCTGGAGCATCTTTGATGTCCTGACTAGGGTTGGAAGGACGCCCATTCAGGTCCATGAGATTAGGATCCCAAGTCACCTGCTTTTTATTTGAGGGGGGGTTAGATTCTGAGGGGGCTACAGATTGCGGCTCAAACTGAGAGGGCTCAGAGGTAGCAGGGTTGGGCTGAAGCGGGGGAGGGGCAGTAGGGGTTGCTGGAGTGAGAGAGGCAGGGGTAGTATCGGTCTGAGGGTCAGAATGGGCAAGAACGACAAAGCTATTGCTGGTGGATGGGGCACTAGCAGAAGTGCTAGGCTTTTTCCCAGAAAGAGTGGATTTCTTGTTATTTCTTCTTCTGGAGGGAACTTTAGTGAACCCATCTGCTTCCGTTTTATCTCTGGCTTCTTAACTCCTGGCCTGAGCTATTAGAGGGAAATCTCTGAAGAGATGTCCATGGGCATGGCACCTTCTACAATGAAAAGGAACATGTTCGTAATCTAACAGTTGAACCCATTCAAAATCATCATGAAATAAGCTTACCGCATCTGGTAGGGCATTGTCCAGATGCATGTAGACACATATTCGGGCATAGGAGGTATACCTTCGTAGCTTAGTTTCTTCTTCTATCTTTATGAACTCTCCTAACCCTCTTCCAATCTCCTGAAGTGATTCCTCATCCAAATATTCAAGTGGCAGCGAGTATAGACGAATCCATACCGGCGCCTAGTTGAAATTTTCTTGGTCTGGGTTGAATCTTTCAACCCAGTTTCTGAGATATAGCCCTGCTGAGTTGAAGAAATAGGGGCCCTCATCCATTACCTTGTTTGTGTCCTTGATACAGTTAAAAATAGCTGTGAAGAAGCCTTTCGGACCTAGTTGCAGAGTAATGTGTCCCTTGGGCTTCCATTTGGACACTATCCACCCTTGTAAGGCTTTTTCCGTTAACCAAAACCCAATAAATTTCCCAATGAGAGCGTGATCCCTCATGTAATGAATTCTAGCATTGATTCGGTGACTTGGTAAGTCAATTTTGGGTCTATCTGGAGCTATGTGCTTGCAGGTGGAAGAAATAGCCTGCGGCAGATCCGTCTGTTTTCCAGAAGTTGACTTCTGAGTCACCTCTATCTCCTGCTTGTTGTCAGAATAATTTTTGCTCAGATCGGCATTCCTTCATTTTCGCCATCATTTGCAGGGGGAGGCTGACGCCCCCCCCCACCCCCCATTGCAGTCGCCATACTTGTGGGTAGCGCTTCGCTGATTGAGGAGGACAGCGCCGTCAGTGCTTAACCTGGTTGCAGAGGTTGCTAGGGTTTCGAGAGAGAAAGAGAAAAATAAACCCTAGCAGAGCGCGCATCCCTGTAGTCCCCCCGAATAATCATATATATCACTATATTACCCTCAAATATATGTACTGATTAAATTAGTTAACATATGTTTAGGAAACATGTTCACGAGTTTGGTAAATGAACAAAAAAATCAGTTGGACTAAGTTCTCCCACAAGTTGCATTTTCCTATAACGTTTCTCCTAACAGGAGTAGAAGCAGAAGTCTATTTAAAATTGTATAAGGAATGCACCCCAATGGAATTACTATACTCATGAACTTGGGAAAAGAGGAATTGAGAAGTGTTGATACAAAGGATTTTTGTACATCAATGCAATAATTAACTGAACAAGTCAAAGGAAAAATTTAGGAAAGCAACCAAAAGTACAAAAAAAGAGAAAACCTCAAGAAAAGTGAATATTCAAACTTGGTGATATAGTGCTATCTCATTTTAGAAAGGAAAGGTTTCTCAAAAACGAGTATAATAAATTGAAGCTCAATAATAGAGGACCTTGAAGCAGACATTTAATGTTGCATACTTGCATCCCTATAGACAACTTGAAGCAGAGGATGGAGAAAATCAATAGAATATTTGGTGGAGGGACCAAATGATTACAACCCATAAGTTACAGTTGGAAAAAATATTTGATCAAAAATTTTATGAGAGAACTAGGAAGGAATATTATTATGAGTACTGGGTCAAATGGAAGGGTCTTCCAGCCAAAGAGGTAGTTTGGATGAATGTCATAAATATCTAAAAAAATGGAAACAATATTTGCACACCTCATGGATAGGAGTGCATGAAAATATTTGTTCTAAGGGAGGTAGATGCACGAGGATCATAACATTTTTCCATTTTCCCCATGAGAGGAAAAAAATCTTTGTAAATATCCTCTACATATATCAGGGTAGTTTAGCTTATGTGTCCCTTATGGGAAAACTGCACTTAGTGAGTTAGTAGAGGGATTGTAGAGAAAACTAGATGTAATTTCGAGAGAGGCACTACTAGCAAGCCACCTCCCACTTCTATTATCATATATTTACTTTTTTTTGTAAATGAAATCAAGTACCCTACAGACCTCACAAACACATGAAAGAGAGCCAAAAATAGATCATTCTGAGAATTCCAATCGAACTCTGTAAATATCCTCATGCATAGAGTTGAATTTTATATTTCTCATTATGGTTGTTTGGTGGGTATGGTGTGTAATGAGTTGAGCCATTTTTAAATAATAGTCCATTATTACTTTTAATATATTGATAATTATGAAAATTTCAAATTTCTTCTTAGTTGTTTGTATCAATCAACCTTATAAATAAATGCTATGAATTCCTTTTAAGAACCAAAATTTTGTTTAAATCCTGCGGACAAAGGATGTGATTTCCTGCTTAAAACAAAAATTTTGTAGTTGTTAAATTTTATCAAGTTATAAGCCCAATTTGAGGCTTAGTTAAATTAGGTAAATCGATTTGAAACAAACCCTATTTTCTGTGCCAAAAATATCTAAGTTCAACAAAATTATTTTCTTACAAATTTTTGGTGTGGGACCTAATTTGAATAGATTAGGGACTAGACCCATCCAACTTCACGAGAAAGTGCACATTTATAAAACTACCGGATTGTTGGACGAAGCTAGATATTTAGTGTTGAGGAGATATCGATTGAAGTGGAAGTTCCATTAAAAAAAATAGCACTAGATACTGGATACACTAGATACATTCAGATCCCATTGTTACTGTGGGCCCAATGTGACCTAGGTGAGGCTTATATTTTTTTATTCAATTTATTTGGTTTCTCTTCAAGAAATACATAGTCATGACAGGGTTGTGTTCCTTGACCACAATTCACAAGAGGGAGGAAATTTTTTTCATAGCGAGAGGCATTACAAAAAAATATAGGTTGTAGGTTATGCCTTTTTGAGGGAGCAGGTGGAAATTGGGTCTATGAAAATGGGAGTCTCGAGTTTAGTCAGAAATAAAAATAAAAATAAAAATAAAAATAAAATAAAAGAAAATAATAAAGGGGTCATTAGAACATAAACTTTGCTAATAATGCACAGTGAAATAATTGGTTAAGGATAACAATTAGGAACCAAAATAATATAATATCCTTTGAAATTTTTCCAAATAGATTTTACCTTGATGATAGAGCTTAGTCTCACAATGTTTTTCAACAATTATTTCCCTAGCTCATACAATAACTTACTCCAAAGATTTTATTAATAGGTATTACTGTAAATACCTAAGCAAGAATAAGAATGTTTGTGCGGCTATGTGCATATAGGATCCACTGGATATGTGCAATAATACTCATTAAATAGATCAATCTTGACCATTTCAAGTACACATCAACATATTTTAAGGCTAAGAGTTTTTTTTTTACGAAATTTTCATTCATAACATGAAATTTCAACCCACCAAGATCAAAATTTGTCGACTAATTTATTTCTCTTTTACGAAGGAAAAACTTGTAACTTTATAGTATAAATCTGAAAAATAAAATTACATTTAACATGCATAAGGCAATAAAAATAAGAAGTTTTCCACTAAATTTTCTATATGGTTTACCTATCACATTTTATTATCTCTAAAAAAAAATCAATTTAAATATTAGTTTAACCCTACACCATTTGAAAAAATAAAAAGAGCAGTTTCATCCTCAAATATTTCAATATTTCCATGAAAAAGTTCCACTTAATTTAAAGATAAACATAAGACATAAAGATAAGAAGAAATAAACAACATATACACTTGTAGGTTATCATTATTTAGGGATTTGGAGGGGGTTGAACTAACGTTTTAATATATATTCCCTTTTAGAAGACCTTTTTGTTTTGATATTAGTGCTACTTTTGATAAACCATTGGTTTTAAAATTGTCTTTTCAATTGGCACTATCGAATCTTATTATCTTAAATAAATCAATAGATTTGATTATTTGATTCAAAAATGGCTTAACAGGAAGGTTTGAAGTGTAACAATCCATTTAATAACCAACATGGAGTCACTGGTGACGTGTATTCTTCAAGTTTGTTTTGAGGACCAATTTCACATGCCTTAAAACTAAATGTATTTTAATCCAACTATTAGATCTAGAATCTAGGAATATACCAAATGAAATTTTAATAAATTAGGCATAAACAAGACACCTCCAACACCTCATGGACCTATATTTCCTTAGTTAGCACTATCAAAACAACCCCGTGCATATGAATTGTGCACCATTTAAGGACTAGAGGTTCCAAGGCTCTTCTAAACAATTGTGTGTGTGGGTGGAAGAATTTTACTTCTACTAAAACAAATATATTTCATTTCATGTGATCCATATTCCCAAGAAACAATACATGGGAGGGCTTTATGATCTTCCAAATTATTCAACCAAAAATATTTTTTTCCAATTCTCCCATTCCTAAAAATAAGTAATATACCTCCTATAAAATTATAATTATATATATATATATATATATATATATATATATATATATATATAACAAAACTACATAAAATTACAATCATTTTCGTAAAACATCAAAACTTGCTATCATAAATTTATTTTACACATAATTTCTTGAAGTGCCAGGTTTATTACATAATTATATATTTTAGTGACTATATTTGGGTTCTTGGTTGTGATCTAGGTGGATATCTATGGCCACCTTCTTATGCCACCTAGACCTCCATTTGGTTTCATCAGTTTCCTTGTTTGTAGCACAATCTACTAATTTTAACAATTTTTTGGGTCCTAAAATTTGAGAGTTGTTTTTACCCCCTAGATGAAGGTTTCTTGAGGTCTACAGCAAGCCCATGGCCATAGAAAAGCACATACTGCAAATATTGTAGTAGTCGAAGAGATGTTTCCAACGAGTTATCATACGCACCAAACAAAGATCATATGACAAAGTTATAACCTCGAGAAGTTGGTAGCCCAACTAACCCCCACTGCACTAGCAATCTCAAGGTCTTGGTGTGATGGGTGATGCCAAATGAATTCATGGACGAAAATAATTGTCAACACCACCAACGCGAGATCAGGGGATTTATTCCATGCTTATGGGTCGTCCTGATCAGAATAGGTCAGGCTATTTGGGCATAAGCACAAGAATTAACTCTATATTTAGCACTGCCCGCTTTTTTTGACTAACGTGTAAATGAGGGCAAAAAACTGTGCTAATCCAACTTTGCACGAGAGGAAAAAACTCCAGCCACTAAGTCTCCAAGCTTCAACCATTAAGGCTCTCCAATTGTCCAACCATCAATGCTTCACTGTAGCCACTAAGGCTCTCTAGCCACCGAGGTTTTGCACTTCCACTAAGGCTCACAATTCAGCCACTAAGGCTTTTGAATCAGCCATAAAGGCTTTGCACTACCACTACGGCTCTCCAACCACTAGGGCCCAATTCTGCCACTAGGCGCTCACTTTAGCCACCAAGGCTCACCATCTCTGATATTGTGTTAAAAATGGAAGATGAAACTTATATATTGAAACTAGTAGCTCACAGGTGAGAATTTTGTGCCTGGATACTTCTCAAGGAGAATGTTATATTCAATTAATCGTCATATCACAAATATATAATTTTCATCATTTTAGGGAGATTAGAAATGACTCCTAGAAAATAGGGGCTAACCATAATCTACGACACACACAGAAATGAGAAACAAACTCTCTCCAATAATACATATTCTCCATTATTTTCAAGTTGGAAATATCCTAAAAGGAAAGCAGATGAAAAAAATTATTACAAGTTATGTAATAATACTTGTTGGACATCAGTGGCAACATGTATTAAAATTATTCAAGGTGTGAAGAAAAATTTAAGTTAAAAAATCAATTCTCATAAGTACGGAAAGGTAGTCCAAGAAGTAAGTGGAAAAAAAACAAAAGATACACTCATGGGAAGAGAAAATGTTATTAATTCAACACCAAGTTCATTTCCATCATTTATGGCATCTGCAATGTTAGGTCCCTATAATACTAGTGTATCCCCTTATTTTTATTGTTAGTATAACCCCCTTATTTTTATTATTTTTCCCATGTAGTCCCCATATTGTTATTATTGTGTCCGATATAAGCCCACTATTGTTATCGTTGTGCCCTTACATTCCTATTGTTATGTCAGCTAGATTATATTGTGACCCATTGGACTCCTATATATAGAAAGAAGGTTTTCTTTTTGTATCGTCCAAGAATTGTTCATTTATGTAATGTAAAGGATGTTTCCCCCTTGAAGTTGTTGATTTCCAAGACATTGATCTCTCTTTTATTTTATTTTTGGAGATGGTTTCATAACATACAACATATTCTATGTCATATGGCTAACAAATAGAACCTATTTTACTCGATGTTGATTGAGTACAACAAACATTGAAGAAATCTTGGAAGCCATTGGAACGAAATAAGGTAGATGATGTAGTTTACGATTTTTTCTTTAGTTGTGATATCTCTTTGAACACTATCAAAAACTAATTATTTCACGATATCTTCAAAATGGTTGGCCATTTTATTCCCTAATTTGTTCAGTAATATCATAAACAGGTAAAATATGAAGAGATATAGAATACTATAATGTTTTGTTGTAAATTATTGTTAAGAAAATATGACAATTTCACCAGATATAGGAATATGACACATAACATAAAATAATACAAAAATTGCAACCACTTATTTCTATTAGTAATTAGAGAAACAATACATTCCAATACAAATAATGTTGAAGCCCTTATCAATTGTATGAATGGATGCTCATTAAATGACTAAGCTAAAATACTGAAGCACACTTTTAAACCCTAAATGGATCCACCAAACAAATTTCACCACGTGGTTTTCTTCCTAGGATGAAGGTTAAACATGTCATGCTAAGTTCTCAACAAATACAAAATAAGATAGAAAAATCAAGGATGATCCAATTCTTTGCTCCTTTCCCTTTTTATAGGATTGATGGACTCTCTAAAAGAATTTATTTCATTATTTTTCTCTAAAAAAGGAGGGTAAATAACATGAGTAAATAAGATGGGAAAACACCACTGTAAATACCAAAGGGAAATACCATTCTTGTAACCTAGGTGCCACCAACACTAGAGGTCCATCTTGACCACATCAGAAAAAGGGAATATTACAAATCCTCTATCCCTGAGATTGCTTTCCCTCAAGCAATTCACAACTATATACAAGTATGGAAATCCAATGTTGGTCAGTACCAATATCAGGGTCCCATATGAACCACTAAATCATCACAATATGCCACTTTATTACCCAACCAAGGATAGATATCCTGATTCTTGTATCCCAGATCAACCTCTGGGTCCACTACCCATCAATAGATCCACTAGAATCTGAACTACCCCCTGGACCCCATTCAAATTGTTGACTCCACTTTCCATCAACAGATCCTCGTGGATCTTAATGACACCATAACCCAAATTCATAGCTAATTATTCATGGTTCTAAGTATATTATGTCCCTGGATAATAATTTCCTCCCATTAATTATCTCATCAACTGGGTACCAAATCATAATCTCCTATATGTACATACTCATACGAGGAAAAATCCCACCATGTTGATGTTTCACTATTATGATTTTAATTGGGATACTCCTAAGTTGTCAAATTTTTTCTCGATATTAGCTGACTTAAATACCCATATGGAGGGCTTCCATAAGATCCAATTGGAATTTTTTTTCCCTTTTCCTCCAATGCATGGAGGTGTGTTGATAGAGTTGTAAGCTCTATTTATGTATCCCTAAAGATGATTTTTTTGTGATTCCCAAGTATATTACTCTTACTTTCTTTTGAGTGATTTGAGACTTTCCTCAACACTAGAGAACTTTTCCACTAACTCGAGACATACCCCTATGATCTCCTCAATTTTCATATTATCCTGTAAGATAGTGCCTTGGAATATTCACATTCTTTGGTTCAACATCATAATATTTTTCTTAAATTTGTTAATATTTTCCTATGAGTCCTCTCATAGAAGTTTTGGTCTGCTACTGAATGACTCTATATTTGTTTGCACTAGCTTATCAATTATCATAGTTCCAACTTAAGCCTTTGATCGTCTCCTTGTAAATGGATCATCCTACACACTATGTTTTTCATGCTCTCAGTCATGTTCATGCTCACCCTGTTGGTTCACTACTACGGGCTCCTCACTCAAGACTCCCTGAATGTCTTCTCCCTAGACTTCTCAACCTGTGGAGGCAATCTATTTTTCATCCTCTTCGGTTGTCAAATATGGATGCACTGGTATACTTGTTTTCTCATATTCTTCGTGAAGGTTCCCATCGAAATCTATAGACTTAGTTGTACAAGATTTGACCTCATTAATTCCATTAAGAATAATTTCCTCCTTTCATTCTCCATGCACTTCTAAGTGCTTTTCATGTTGGCTAATTGTTATCAGATCATCCTACAAGTCTCTTTGAATAACATCATTTTTTTGCTCACCATCTAGACTTGACTACTCAGATTCTTCATGTGTGCTTTCGTGAAAATCAATGGACCCAACTATAGAAGAATCCCAATTATCAGAAGGAATCTCATCATATTCTTCCCTCGTTGTCTCCCTCGTCTTACCTAGGCATCAATGGTTAGATTCCCAAGGTCCCTTGTCGATAAAGTATAATTTTTTTTTATCTTAGCTCATTCTTGCTGCTAGTTTTACTCCCTTTAATCTTGCTTTCTCCATCATTCCTTTTCACCTCCCTTCTAAGAAGTTCTATGTTCTACTTGACCAACCTCTCAACTAATTCATAGGCAGTTTGTGATACACTAATTTTATTTCTCCAAATGGACAAGAATTTGGATCGTAGTGTTTTGAAGATGTCAACATCTCCACCTAAGAATAGGAACACAATATTTTTCATGCTTTCTTTGATGTTGTCTCGATGAGATTTTGTAATCCTGGTGCAAAAGTACTAGAGCATCTGAGAGATTAAGTTATCACATTCAAGATTCAACATGAATGTTCCAAAGTTCAATTTTTCCATGAATTCAAAAAAAATTCACGTCTTCTTAAAGGTAGGAAGCATGGTGTTGTCTAACCCTTGAATGGTTTCTACTATCAACTATAATGTCTCCGTCATGATATATTTATTTTAAGGTGGTAGTGGTGATGTTAAATCTATGATCTTGTTGAGATAGGAGGTGACTATGAACCTAACCTCTTCAGAATGATATTACAAGACTTTGGGTTGTATCAAAGTAAGCATGGATGACTTGAGAGACCAATTGAGTTTCTTCCATTCTGCTTATTCCACCTGGGGTAAACAGGTTTCTAATTCCTCCAACTTATGAAGGACTATTATTGACTTTGTTTGTTGCAACTCGGATGTAGTTATGAAGAGCTTAGTCCCTCTTCCCTATCCTTCCCATGAATGCTTCTGTTGCAGTATGGCATGGACTCTTTTCGAGAAAGGTTTGTTGCCCTTACCTTTTATTTAGTCTGTGGAAGTATCAATACCTAAAGGATCCCATAGTTTCTCTAATTCATCAAGAAGTTTCTTGGCATTTTCTAGAGACAGTTCATCCCACATACTAGATATTGTACAAAACCCAAACGGGAAAATATGCAAGAATACTGTAATATCCGGTAGGTAAGATATTTTCCCAACAAATTAAAAAAACCACAAATAGAATACCCCTAAAGGAAAACTTAATATATATATATATATATGTATGTATGTATATATAAGAGTTGTGCATGGTATCTAGCGCCCAACTTATTGGTTCATCATCTCAATTGGTGCAATGCTCGTTGAAATGCCTATGTCATCGAAGATCCTGCACATGGTTCACTGTCTCAATCATTGGAATGGTCGCCTAGTTCTAGTGTTAGAACAAAAACCTCGCCCTGGACATTTTTTCACTCTAGATGTATAGCTTCTCGGCCTTGACTCCTACATGACGGTTGTCGCATAGTATGATCGACCAAATATATGACCTGGTGCGAATGCGCATGGCTATACTATCAACACCTATGCGCACTTTGTGCGATGATCCATGGTCTTGGAGTGTTTGATCAATCAACAAATGCCTGCACAATGGCCCCACAATTTTAGATTTCTACCTATCGGCTTTAGCAACCTTCAAAATGTCAGCTCGTCCCTCATGGCTGTGTGATAGGCTTGACTGGACCCTCGGTCTCCAATACCTACATGTCCATGAAACAACTATGGAATGATTTTGTGGTATGGCTTCTCAACTACAAAAAGTTCCCTACAATAACGATGCTTCCACAACAACAGAAATCACCTGCAATTCAATCTTGTCGTTTGTCAATGTTCGATTTGGACAACGTGAATACAAGGAATTGACCCACCATAAGAAAAAATACTCGTCTTTGACTTCATTGTCCTGCAAATATCTAATTGGTTGACCTAGTGACAATAAGATATTCACGCTAGAGAAATCACAAGCACTATTAGAAAATTAAAAAAAAAACATAGAAACGGATTGAATAATAGGTAGTGGAAAGAATGTAAATTTTATCAAGACAACACCATCAAAGTGTAGTTGACAAAATCCTGCAAAAAAATTTCGAGACTGCTTGGGGGAAATTTCAATCCATTTAATCAAACCATGAACATGGAGATCCTATCCCCTTCCTTATAGATGCCACATTACCTAAACCGGGCCTCATTGGTCCATTTTCATGTGGTTCGACTCTTGAACGTATCCCCTACACTCTCAAGGTACCCACGGTCAACAATTTATGACAATAGTGAGACCGACAATGAAGAATCAAGCTTCCTACAAAATTTGGGACCTTGCAATGAACGAGAATCGACTGCCACTAACATGGAAGCTTGGTCCTAATTCAGTCAACCTTGCAATTAACACGGAAGCTTGGCCCTAATTCACTCAACCTTGCAATTAATCCTTTGGTTGAAAAATTTTGCCCTTTTACGACCTCTTCAATAATGAGATATTTTCACGGTCCTTTACAATAATACTCCTTGTTCGCATAAAACATAAGATAATGCATCCAAATTAAATATTTGTCTACAACCCAACAATTTTTTTTTTTTTTTTTGGCTCCTTCCGAATATATAGTTTTGGCCAAGTAAGAACCCTTCAATAAATAATTTGGCAAAACTAATGTTTTCTCCTTCTTTTGCAATAAAATAATAATGCGTGAACCAATGCATAAACTTCCTCTTTCAATCAATTGAAAAATAAAACTAAATAGGGTGATACTAAATACCTCTTATGATGGACTCTTAAGATGGAAATTGCAGCTATGGTGAGAATAAATCTCACCAAAGTTCCCTACATGAAACCCCTAAACGATCTTGTAAATAATTTGGAATTTATCAATAAAACTCTCAGGCTAGAAGGATGCACAACTTTGATATCACTATAAGATCTCAAACAGGAAAAGTATGAAGAGATATAGAATGCTATAATGTTCATTTTTAAGTTATTGTTAAGAAAATATGACAATTTCACCAGATACCGAAATGAAACACAAAACATAAAAAAATTTAAAAATTGAAACCACTTATTTCTATTAATAATTAGAGAAACGATACATGCCCATAAAAATAATAGTGAAGCCCCTACCAATGGAATGAATGGTTTCTCATGAAATGACTAAGCTAAAATACTGAAGCACGCTTGTGAACCCTAGATGAATCCACCAAACAAATTTCATCGCAGGTTTGTCATCCTGGGATCAAGATGGAAATGGGCATGCCAAGTTCTTGAAAAATACACAATAACATAGAATGATTGAGGATGATCCAAATGCCTTGCTTCTCTCCCCTTTTATAAGCTTGATGGAATCTATAGAAGTCTTTATTTTATTATTTTTCTCTAAAAATGGAAGGTAAATACCATGTGTAAATACTATGGGCAAACACCACTATAAATACCATGAGAAAATACTATTTTTGTAACCTGGCGGACACTAGTGCTAGAGGCCAAGACAATATTAGAGGTCTATCTTGAACACATCAGAAAAAGGAAATATTACATGTTCTTCCAAGCTATGAAAGTATTATGACCAGAAGTGTTGAAAAGAGAAAATATATAATAGAGAAAAGAGTTAAACCAATAAGGGATTCATAAGCCATTTCTGGATGCAATCTAGTTAGTGATGGTTAGACTAATCACTAGTTTAGAGCTCTTGTGAAAAAAATTTCTTGTTGTCCTTAGGGAGTGATTCATTTGTCCAAAATTTATTGTATGAACAAAACAAATTATGTTAAATATTTATTCAAGATATTGAGGCACACCATCTTACCCATAGGAGAGGACAATGTAGTCCAAGTTGTCACTGATAATGCATCCAATTGTGTTTGTATCGGTGAGTTATTGATGCGACATTTATCTAATTTTTTTGGGGAAAATTTTACAACACATTGTCTTTATCTATCCTTCATGACATTGGTAAAATATGTTGTATCGAATTAAGTATATCTTAAATAAGAAAAATGGACAAATTCATTCTTAAGCATTGATTGGGTTTGAATATATTTAGAAAATAGAAAATTAGAAATCCACTGAGACTCGATGGCACTAGGTTTTCCACCAATTTCATTACACTGAAAATGATGGTAGAAAAAAAATATGCATTAATGTCATTTTTATGTAATTATGCGTGGGTGAAATATCCTTTATCAAGGTCAGAAGGTGGTAAACTAGTAGAGTAAGAAATCTTCAAAGAAATATTTTTGTCATGTGTAGAATTTTTTTTTTCTATTTGTGAGCCTATAGTAAAAATATTGAGGATGGTAGATTCCAATGTTGCATGCATGGGTTTTGTATATGAGGGCATGGGCAGAGTAAGAGAAAACATATCATTGATATATAATAATTATAGTTTAAGATCTCAACTTATATGAGACATTGTCGACAAAAGGTGGTGTATGTTGCATAGCCCATTACATGCCGCAGGGCACTTCTTAGCAGCTAATTACTTTCATTTTCCTAAAGCTAGAGACATCGTGAAGGAATTTTATAATTGTATAAAGATGATGTATCCTAGTTCCTCAAATAAAATATTAGATACAAATACAATCAATATCGTATAGGAAATGGATTAACAATGCTTTCACTGCAACTAGGGAAATACAAGATGTGCACCATTTGAAATTCACCCCTGCTCAATGTCGGTTTCACCATGGATATGAGACTCCTCAATTCTAAATTTCTGAAATTAGGGTGTTGAGTCAAGTATGTAAGGAATCACAATAATTTATACCTTTTATGTACATTTGCAAATTATTACATGTAAATTATTGTACTAATATTAATATTATTTTCATTCTGAAAAAATAGGTCACTAGTTCATTATCATGTGAGTAGTTGGAGCATTGATTAGTTCATCCATAGCAAGAAAAGAAACCATTTATGAGCTAGGAAATTGACATATTTGGCTAGAAGTCATTAAAATTTACAATTCTGGATGAAATATTTGGAGGAGAAGAGAACAACTTCAAATATTGTATGAGAGGTTCCTCCTATTCTTAATGCATATAGTCCAACTTCACAAGCAACAATTTTGCAGTTATTTTCCACATCTACACATCACATCAACAAGAATGATATCTTACTTAGAGATATTATAGAGGAGATTATTATTAGTGATAATTCCTCGTGACTCAATACAATGATGTTGATGATGACAATGGACATGAGATAACCTACACACCTCTAGATAGTTTTGGCCTTTCATTTATGATCATGAAAACATTTTCATTTCTATCAACAATTTTGTATAAGAATTTATCTTGTAAGCTATGTTTTATTTTTTTGACATTTTATGATTGAATTGTTCTAGTTTTACATGTTATGATTCTTCATTAAATGATTAAGCTAAAATACGGAAGCATACTTGTGAACCCTAGATGGATCCACCAAACAAATTTCATCATGGGTTTTTCACCCTGGAATCAAGGTGGATTTGGGCATGCGAAGTTCTCGAAAATACACAATAATATAGAAAGATCTAGGATGATCCAAATTCCTTGCTTCTTTCCCCTTTTGTAATCTTCATGGAGTCTATAGAAGTCTCTATTTTATTAGTTTTCTCTAAAAAAGGAAGGTAAATACCTTGAGTTAATACTACGGGAAAACACCACTATAAATACCATGAGAAAATACCATTCTTCTAACATGGAGGCCACCAATGGTAGAGGTCAAGCCAATGTTGAGGGTCTATCTTGAACACATCGGAAAATTTTAATATTACATGTTCTTCCAAGATATGAAAGTATTAGGACCAAAAGAGTTGAAAAGAGAAAATATAGAATGGCTAAAAGAGTTAAACCAATAAGGGATTCATATGCCATTTTTGGATGCACTCTAGTTAGTAATGGTTAGACCAATCACTAGTTTAGACCTCTTGTGAACACACTTTCTTATTGTCCTTAGGGAGTGATTCATTTATCTACCATTGATTATATGAAAACAACAAATTATGCTAAATATTTATTCAAGGTATTGAGGCACGCCATTTTACCCACAGGAGAGGACAATGCAGTCCAAGATTTCACTGATAATGCATCCAATTGTGTTTGTATTGGTGAGTTTTTGATGGGACATTTCCCTATGTTCTTCTGGAAAAATTGTGCCACGCATTGTATTTATCTATTTGTTCATGAGATTGGTAAAATAGGTTGGGTCAAAGTAAATATATATCAAACAACAAAAATGGCCAAATTATTTCTTAAAAATTGATTGAGTTTGAGTATATTTAGAAAATAGAAACCTAGAAATTGATCCAGGTGGATATTGGTGGTTACCCACCTATTCCATTTGGACTCGCACCACCATTTCTTTCAGTTTTTTAGTTTCATAACCATTTACTATTTTTAGCAGGTTTTCATGTCCTAAACTTCCAGAGCCGTTTGGAGGCCCTAATGACCGAGGTGGATATTAGCGGTCACCAACCTATTCCATTTGAAATGTCAGCATCAGTTCTTTCAGTTTTTCAGTTGCAGCACAACTTACTATTTTTAGCATTTTTTTCGGGTCCTGAAATTCCAGAGTTTTTTTTAGGCCCTAAACGACGTTTTTTGGGAAAAGCCTGAGCAACATGGGTCCATGGACTAATGTTTCTCACACAAAAATTTGTACTCCTCAGATAGATATTTCTAATGAGGTATGATGTGCGTCAAAGGAGATCGTATGCCAAAGTTATGTCCCTGGGAAGTTGAAGCACCAATTTACCTAAACGGGACCCATAGTCTTGGTGCTTCATCTCCTACAGTTAGTTTTTTAAATGTTTAGGGTTTTTCATTCTTTCTCAACAATAAATAGGCCTTCGAGCCTCATTGTAATAGACTTCAGAGGCATGTAGCCACCACATCTCTTCTCAAAGATAAGCTACCATCGCTCTACCTAGTTTATTTCCATTCTATCTATAAACATATTTAAGTTATTTGATATTAATGAAATGAAGTATTATTTCTGTTGCATATCTGTGTTTATGTCTATTTCTGTATTTTATTGCATTCCTACATAAATCCAGATCAGTGGTATGAAAGCGATGTGCTCTTTATTTGTTTTTCTTTGCATGTCCCCAACGCGCTTAGGGTATAAGGAGTTAGGGCTCAAACTGGTTGAACCCTTGCAATATCAACCTCACAAACCCTTACGACCTCCCAAGGCGGAAGAAAAGAAATACAGGGGAGCATGAGATCCTATCAAAATATTGCTCAAGGAGGCCCTTGAGAAACAGAGGAATGCGATGATGGATAAATTTTCCCAGATCCTTCAATGGATGCCCACCTATGGCGCATCTGCATCCAACAACCGCTCTAGAGGCACCACTCCCTTGAAGGTACAGGTAAAATTTGAAATTCCTGTATTTGAAGGCCAAATAGATGTAGACCATAGATAAATGGTTGAATTTTCTAGAAGGGTATTTCTCGGTCCATGATTTCTCCGATCAAGAAAAGATTATTTTTTCACTCCTCAAAGCCGCCCCCCATGTCAAATATTCATGGGAAATCTACTATGAGAAAAAGGACGAGGACGAACCCTCTCTGTTCTCGGGCACACCCACTTGCAATTCATTCCGAGATGGAATCAAGCAACAATATTACCCCATGGGTAGCTATGAGGACAAGTACATCCAATGGACCACATTGTGGTAGGAAAGGGATCAAGATGTGCACGAATTGACAAATTTTTTCCATACCCTACGAAAAAAGTTGGGTATTAAAGATTCAAAGAGAAATTTGGTGCTCAAGTACCGTAGTTGTCTTCACAAACACATTCAGGAGGAAATGGAGTTCCTCGAAATTACCTCGCTTCGCATGGCATATGGTTATGCTGCCAAGATTGAGCAAAAATTTAAGAAGAAGAAGCAAGACTTTGGATCCGCGAATCTGAAGCCAGGGAAAGGTTCCCCTGAACCACAGAATAGGGGGAAGAGCCAAAGTGGGATGACTCAAAACACCACCACAAATCTAAATAAGTACATGAGGAAGTGGTTTGAATTTCATAACAAGCCCACTCATAGCACAAACGAGTGTCGGGCCAAACCGTCATTGGTGGCCGAACTGAAGGCACCCGAATCAGATGCATGTTCTGATCCTAACGTAGAACCAGACAAGGGAGATGAAAAAGGGAAGAAGATCGTTGATGCGGACAATAGTTCCATTTTTGTCACCACCAACCTCCAGACGGAGGATGTCGAGGGTCCAGAGGAGGGGGAGCACCTCTTCCATTCGCATATCTGGGTGAAGGGTTCTCCACTACAATTTCTTATCGATAACAGAAGCCAAAAGAACCTTATTTTAGCATAGGTCGTGAATTGGCTCAACCTACTAACCACAGCACACCCGTCGTCATATACCATTGGGTGGCTTCACCCAGGGAGAGATCTCCACGTCCACCAACAGTTTCGCCTTCCATATAGTATCAAGCCATTCACAGATAAGGTATTGTGTGATGTTTCTCCTCTTGATGTAGCTGATGTATTATTGGGCCAACCATACTTGTGGAGGCGAAATGATGTGTATGATTCTAGGCTTCGTGTTGTTATTATTACATTGGTAAATAACTTGTACAAGATACTGGAGATAGTACCGCCTCCTGCCATCTCTTTGACTACTGCGAAACAACACAGTAATATTGTTTGCCAAACTAGGAAATTTACATGCATTCCCATTTGCCCACAAGGAAAGAAGAATATTGTGGCCACAAACTTGAAATAGGGCTCCCATGCGCAACAACAACATATGGACAAAGTCGTGGAGGAATAGGAAGATATTTTCTCCTCACCCACAGAGGTTCCTCGACACTGTCAGGATAAGCACTCCATTGATCTGACCCCTGGCGCACCATAGCCTGATATTTCCATACCTCATGCAAATACACAAACATAATACACACATGTACTGTTTGAGGAAGCCAAATTTAATGAACACATCCAGCACATCTGCCAAAAGGTCCACGACATCCTGGACAAATCCAATACCAAGTTCAATAGAATTTGCCTCTCATAGAGGAACTTAATGTAATGGGAACCATTGCTTCCTAAGGAGGGAGGAATGGTCTAGGTGGATATTGGTGGCCACCCACCTATTCCAGTTGCACCCGCACCATCAGTTATTTGTTTTTCAGTTTCAACGCGACTTACTATTTTTCGTAGGTTTTTGAGTCCTCAACTTCTGGAGCAGTTTAGAGGCCCTAAACGACGTTTTTTAGAAAGTCAGGAGCAACATGGGTTTATGGATCGATGTTGCTCAGACCAAAAGTTTTACTCCTTGGATATATTTTTCTAACGATGTATGATGCACATCAAAAGGAGATCGAATGCCAAAGTTACGTCCCTGGGATGTTGAAATAGTAATTTAACCAAATGGGACCCATAGTTTTGGTGCTTCAACTCCTACATATAGGTTTTTTTATGTTTAGGGTTTTTCATTTTTTCTCAACAATAAATAGGCCTTCGAGCCTCATTATAACATCTTTCGGACGCATGTAGCTGCCACATCTCTTCTCAAAGATAAGCTACCATCGCCCTAGATATTTTATTTCCATTCTATCTATAAACATATTTAAGTTATTTTATATTAGTGAAATGAAGTATTATTTCCATTGCATCTCTATGTTTATGTCTATTTCTATACTTTATTGCATTCCTGCATAAATTCGAATCAGTGGTATGAGAGTGGTCTTATCTTTCTCTATTTTTCTTTGCATGTCCCCAACACTATCAGGCTATAAGGAGTTAGGGCTCGATCTTGTTGAGCCCTTGCAAGATCAGCCTCGCAAACCCCGACGACCTCCCATGGAGGAAGAAAATAAAGATGAGGGAGTAAGAGATCCTATCAAAATATTTCTCTAGGAGGCCCATGAGAAACAGAGCAACATGATGATGGATAACTTTCCCCAGATCCTTCAACGGCCGCCCACCTATGACACATCTACATCCAACAACCACTCTAGAGGTGCCACTCCCTTCAAGGTACAAGTAAACTTTTACATTCCTATATTTGAAGGCCAAATAGATGTAGACGTGGTAGATAAATGGTTGAATTTTCTAGAAGGGTATTTCTTGGTCCATGATTTCTCCGACCAAGAAAATATTATTTTTGTACTCCTCAAAGTCGCCCCCCATGTCAAATATTGGTGGGAAACCTACTGTGAGAAAAAGGACGAGGGGTAACCCTCTCTGTTCTCAGCCACACCCACTTGGAATCTGTTTTGTGATGACATCAAGGAAAAATATTACCCCATGGGGAGCTATAAGGACAAGTACATCCAATGGACCATGCTACGGTAGGAAAGGGCTCAAGATGTGCACAAACTAATGAATTTGTTCCATACCCTACGCACAAGGTTGGGTATTAAAGATTTAGAGAGACATTTGGTGCTCAAGTATCACAGTTGTCTTCACAGATATGTTCAAGAGGAAATGGATTTCCTCGTCATTACCTCTCCTGGCACGGCATATCATCGTGCTGCCAAGATCGAGCAGAAATTTAAGCAGAAGAAGTGAGACTTTGGAACCATGAATCCGAAGCTAAGGAAAGGCGCCCCCGAACCATAGAACAGGGGGATGAGCCAAAGCGGGGCGACTCAGAACACAAACACAAATAGAAATAAGGACGCAGGGAAGTGGTGTGAATTTCATAATAGCCCCACTCACAACACAAATGAGTGTTGGGCCAAACAGTCGGTGGTGGCCGAACTAAAGGCACCTAAATAATATGCATGTTCTGATCCTGAGCCAGAACCAGACAAGGGAGATGACAAAGGGAAGAAGATCATTAGTGTGGACCCTAGTGTCATTGTTTCCACCACCAAGATCCAGTGGGAGGACCTTGAGGGTCCAGAGGAGAGGGAGCACCTCTTCCATTCGCAGAAGTGGGTGAAGCATTCTCCAATGCAATTTCTTAACAATAGTAGAAGCCAAAAGAACCTCATTTCAAAAGAGGTCGTGAAGTGGCTCAGCCTACCACCCATACCACACCCGCAGCTGTATACCATCATGTGGCTTCATCCAGGGAGAGATCTCCACGTCCACCAATAGTTTCGCCTTTCGTGCAACATCAAGCCATTCACAGATGACGTATTGTGTGATGTTGCTCCTCTTGATGCAGCCGATGTATTATTGGGCCAACCATACTTGTGGAGGAGACATGATGTGTATGAGTCTAGGCCTCGTGATTTTATTATTACTTTGGGAAATAAATTGTACAGAATATCGGAGGTAATACCCCCTCTTGCCATCACTTTGACTATTCCAAAACAACGCAGTAACATTGTTTCCCAAACCAGGAAATTTATTTGCATTACCATTCTCCCACATGGAAAGAATACGATTATCGCCACAGCCTCGAAACAGGGCTCCTCTTCATAGCAAGAGCATATGGACAAAGTCATGGAGGAATACAAGGACATTTTTCCTCACCCATACAGGTAAGCACTTCATCGATTTGACCCCTGGCGCACTACTGCCTAATATTTCCATACATCATGCGATTACACATACATAATCCACACATGTACTATGTGTGGAAACCAAATTTTTTGAATACATCCAACATGTCCTCCAACAGATCCACGATATCATGGACAAGTCCAATACCAAGTTCAGTAGAATTTGCCTCTCATGGAGGAACTTAATGCAATGATGACCATTGCTTCCTAAGGAGGGAGGAATGATCCAGGTGAATATTGGTGGCCACCCACCTATTCCATTTGTACTTGTACCATCATTTCTTTCAGTTTTTCAGTTTCAGAACCACTTACTATGTTTAGCAAGTTTTTGGGTCTTGAACTTCTGGAGCCATTTAGAGGCCCTAAAAGACGTTTTTTGGGAAAACCAGGATAGATCTTTCTAACGTGGTATGTTGTGCGTCAAACGATAAAAAAATTTGTACTCCTTCGATAGATCTTTCTAACGTGGTATGATGCACATCAAACGGAGATCGTATGCCAAAATTACGTCCCCAGGAAGTTGAAACACCAATTTACCCAAATGGGACCCATAGTTTTGCCGCTTCATCTCCTACGGTTAGGTTTTTTGATTTTTAGGGTTCTGCATTGTTTCTCAAAAATAAATAGACCTTTGAGCCTCATTGTAACAGAGTTTAGAGGCATGTATCCACCACATCTCTTCTCCAAGATAAGCTACCATCGCCCTAGCTAGTTTATTTTCATTCTGTCTGTAAACATATTTCAGCTATTTGATATTAATGAAATGAAGTATTACTCCCACTGCATCTCTATGTTTATGTCAATTTTTGTATTTTATTGCATTGCTGCATAAATCTGGATCAGTGGTATCACAATGGTCTGCTCTTTCTCTAGTTTTCTCTCATGTCCCCGACGCGGTCATGGTATAAGGAGTTAGGGCTCGATCTAGTTGAACCCTTGCAATATCAGCCTTGAAAACCCTGAAAACCTCCCATGTCAGAAGAAAAGAAAGATGAGGGAGCAAGAGATCCTATGAAAATATTTCTTGAGGAGGCCCTTGAGAAATAGAGGAACGCGATGACGAATAAATTTGCCCAGATCCTTCAACGAATACCCACCTACAACGCATCTACATACAACAACCACTCTGGAGGCGCCACTCCCTTCAAGGTACATGCAAAATTTGTCATTCCTATATTTGAAGGCTAGATAGATGCAGAAGTTGTAGATAAATGGTTGAATTTTCTAGAAGGGTATTTCTCGGTCCATGATATCTCGAACCGAGGAAAGATTATTTTTTCACTCCTCAAAGCCACCCCCCATGTCAAAGACTGGTGGGAAACCTATTGTGAGCAAAAGGACGAGGGGGAACTCTCTCTATTCTCGGCCACACGCACTTGGAATTTGTTCCATGATGGTATCAAGGAATAATATTACCTCGTGGGGAGCTATAAGGAAAAGTACATCCAATGGACCACGTTGTGGTAATAAAGGGATCAATATGTGCACGAACTGATGAATTTGTTCTATACCCTATGGAAAAAGTTGGGCATTAAATATTCAGAGAGACATTTTGTGTTCAAGTACCGCAGATTTCTTCACAAACACATTCAGGAGGAAATGGAGTTTCTCTACATTACCTCGCTTGGCATGGCATATCACTATGCTGCCAAGATCGAGCATAAATTTAAGCAGAATAAGTGAGACTTTGGATCCGCGAATCCGAATCTAGGGAAAGGCGCCCCCGAACCATAAAACATGGAGCAGAGCCAAAGCAGGGCAACTCAGAACACCAAAAAAAATCCAAATAAGGAAACAGTGAAGTGGTGTAAATTTCATAATAGCCCCACTCACATCACAAACGAGTTTCGGGCAAAACAATCGCTGGTGGTCGAACTGAAGGCACCCAAATTAGATGCATGTTCTGATCTTGAGGTAGAACCAGGAAAGGGAGATGAAATAGGGAATAATATCATTTATGCAGACCCCAGTGCCATTGTTTCCACCACCAAGATCCAAAGGGAGGACCACGAGGGTCAAGAGAAGGGGAGCGCCTCTTCCATTCTCAGATGTGGGTGAAGGGTTCTCCGCTGCAATATCTTGTCGATAGCAGAAGCCAAAAGAACCTCATTTCAGTAGAGGTCATGAAGCGTCTCAACCTACCGACCATAGTGCACCCTTAGCTGTATACCATCTGGTGGTTTCACCCAGCGATAAATCCCCACGTCCACCAATAGTGCCGCCTTCCATACAACATCAAGCCATTCACGGATGAGGTATTGTGTGATGTTTCTCCTCTTGTTGTAGATGATGTATTATTGGGCCAACCATACTTATGGAGGCGACATGTTGTGTATGAGTCTAGGCCTCGTTCTGTTATTATTACTTTTGGATATAATTTGTACAGGATACCAGAGGTAGTAGCCTCCTGCCATCTCTTTGGCTACTACAAAACAACACAGTAAGATTGTTTACCGAACCAGAAGATTAAATTTCATTACCATTCACCCACAAGGAAAGAAGAAGTTTATGGCCACAACCTCGAAACAAGGCTTCGCTACACAGCAACATCATATGGACAAATTCGTTGAGGAATACGAGGACATTTTCTGCTCACCCATAGAGGTTCCTCTACACTGTCACGACAAGCAATCCATCGATCTGATCTCTGGTGCACCATCGCCTAATATTGTCATACCTCATGTAGTTATACAGATAGAATCCACACATTTAATGTATGAGGAAACAAAATTTATTGAATGCATCTAGCACGTCCACCATCACATTCCCCAGTAGGTCCACGACATCCTGGAGAAATCCAATACCAAGTTTAGCAGAATTTGCCTCTCATGGATGAGCTTAACACAATGGGGACCATTTATTCCTAAGGAGGGAGGAATGATCTAGGTGGATATTGGTGGCCACACTCCTATTCCATTTGGACCCGTACCATCAATTCTTTCATTTTTTCAGTTTCAGTACCACTTACTATTTTTAGCATGTTTTCGGGTCTTGAACTTTCAAAGCCGTCGGAGGCCCAAAACAATGTTTTTTGGGAAAACCTAGAGCAACATGGCTCGATGGACCGATGTTTCTCACACCAAAAGTTTTACTCGTTGGATAGATATTTATAATGAGGTATGATGCGTGTCAAACAAAGATTTTATGCCAAAGTTACGTCCCGGGGCAGTTGAAACACCAATTTACCCAAACGGGACCCATATTGTTGGCGCTTCATCTCCTACAGTTAGGTTTTTTGATGTTTAGGGTCTTGCATTGTTTCTCAACAATAAATAGGCCTTCGAGCCTTATTGTAATGGAGTTCATAGGCATGTATCCGCCACATTTATGATCATGATCATAACATTTTCATTTCTATCAACAATTTTGTATAAGCATTTATCTTGTAAGCTACGTTTTAACTTTTTGACATTTTAGGATTGGATTGTTATCGTTTGACATGTTATGATTCTTCATTACTTTCATTGCATTGTTTTGCAAGATTTGAAATATTTACTTTATACATAACATGTTTTAACTATAATAAAAAATGAGCATGAAGTAAAGGTTATAAATTCAAAATTCACTTCTAAACCAGATATGATTGCTCTTGTCCTTCAAGAAGTCTCTCTAGGATATTGTGGATATGCAGAGATTTTGGATAGGCCCAAGGAGACTCTTTCTCCAATAGTTCTCTAAATGTTTGTAGATGGCATTTATGTTTTCCAAGTTTACAAACATGGCATTTACATTTTCCAAGTTTACATGGATTTATTTAGTGACTCACACATAAATTTCTTTGTATATCACTTGAAGTCTACTTTTAATATGGAATATCTCAATCTTTATATTCGATTCTAAGTTTGAGTTTGATGCATTTTGTTTCTCATTATTTTTAGAACATTTTAAATAAGAGGGGTCAATAACATCTTAGACATCTTAGACATTGTAGATTAATATTGAAGATAACTAAACAAGAATATCTTTCTCAAAGGAAAAAAATAATGAGTTTTTTTATTTATAACATAATGATTATTTGGCCTTGACTATGACAATCCAAAACTTGGGTGGTATAGATAAAAAATATACATAGTTCTATTTCAGAAATCTCCCAAGAAAATAATGATTATTATTTAAATTTCAAATATTTTGAAAAAAATATATATTTAAAATTCTGTAAAATATATATTCCTGAATTCTGTAAAATATATATAAAACATATTACACAGTTTTATTTCAGAAATCTCCAACAACAATAATGATTATTATTTAAGTTTTAAATATTTTGAAAAAATTGTTTATTTAAAACTCTGTAAGTTTGTAAAATATATATTCTTATTTTTTTGGGTATATTTTACAAAAAAAGAAATTTATTCTTATTTTTTGGGGTATATTTTAATTTTAATTTTTTTTCTATAGAATAGAATTCAAAGTCGAATTTGATATATTTTTTTTGGTGGCATAGAATGGAATTTAAATTCGAATTTGATAGTCGTGGATGGTTTTAAAAGAAAACAAGTGTAACTGGAATTGAAAAGAAATAGATGTCGTCGTTATTGTTAGGTGGAATTTGAAAGAAATAAATTTTGTTGTTTTCCGGTGGAATTGGAAATGGAGTAAACGAGTGTTATGATAACATGGAAGAAAGAAGAGAGACAAAATTCAAGTTGTTAATGAACACCATCTTTACTAACAACCAATCGATCCATCGTTGTCATTCTGGATATGGAATGCAGAATTTGGGGTGACGTGGAATTGGGCAGCGAGTAAATATGTGTAGAAAGAGGGAAGGAAGAAGACACACGGAATTAGAAATGAATATGACGGTATGGGTGATTAATCGGAAGTCTTTTAGCGTACTTTTCGCTGCCCACCAGGTCTACGGCTGAAAATAATTTGACTAATATTAACATTATTAGCATTAATTAGTTCATCCATAGTAGGAAAACAAACCATTTAGGAGCTAGGAAATTGACACATTTGAGTAGTAGTCATTGCAATTTGGAGAAGAGAACCAATTTAAAGATAGTATGAGAGGTTTTTATTTTTAATGTATCTAGTCCAATTTCATAAGCATAGTTATTTTCTACATCTTTACGTTACATTAATGAGAATAATATCTTGTTTAGAAATATTTTGGAGGAGATTTTTATTAGTGATCATGCTTAAGAACTCAATACAATGATTTCCATGATGACAATGGAGATGAGATGACTTACACACCATGAGATAGTTTTGGCCTTTCATTTATGATCATGATTATAAAATTTTCATTTTTATCAACAATTTTGTATAAGTATTTATCTTGTAAGCTACGTTTTAACTTTTTTACATTTTATGCTTGAATTGTTATTGTTTGACATGTTATTATTCTTCATTACTTTCCTTGCATTGTTTTGTAAGATTTAAAACATTTCCTTTATATCTAACATGTTTTAATTATAAGAGCATGAAGTAAAGGTTATAAATTCAGAATTATGTTCTAAACCAAATATCATTACTCTTGGTGTTCAAGAAAGCTCTACAGGAGATTGTGGATAGGCCAAAGGAGACTCTTTCTCCACTAGTGATCTGAATGTTTGTAGATGGCATTTACATTTTCCAAATTTACATGAATTTATTTAGTGAATCACACACAAATTTCCTTATATATCACTTGAAGTCTACTTTTAATATCCAATATCTCAATTTTTATATTTAATTTTAAATTCGAATTTTGCAACTTATAGTACATGTTTTACTAATCTACACTTATGCATTTTATTTCTCACTATTTTTAAAACATTTTAAATAAGAAAGGTCAATATCATCTTAGACATGGTAGATTAATTAATATTGAAGATAAGTAAACAAGAATCTCTTTCTCAAAAGGAAAAAAATAACAAGGAAGGCCGAAATTGGGGTGACGTGGAATTGGACATGGAATAAATATATGTAGAAAAAGGGAAGGAAGAACACACACGGAATTAGAAATGAATACAAACGGCATTGTTTGATGTTACTGGTGATTGGCCGAAGTCTTTTTCCGTACTTTTCGCTGGCCAACTGGTGTGTGGGGCAAAATAATTTGAATCATATGGAACAATTTATTTAGCATATGCATAATTTGGTTCCATCGACGTAAGCCACTATATATACCTACATACCAAGCCAATCAAGCAAGCAAAATTTGTTTTCCAAATTCCATTCCAGTGCATATAGCTAAAATCTGCTGGAAGAAATTGTTGTAATGGCTAGCGTTTTTGTTGCTTCTTCTACTCTGTCGACACGTAGTAGTAGCAGCGTGATGAGGAGGACGGCCAATCCTCATCCTAATGTCTGGGATGACGATTTTGTGCAATCTCTTCAATCCCCTTATACTGTGAGTAACAATATTAATGTTTCTTCTATGCCATTGTACGTAAATTTCTATTTCTTCTGAACAGATCAGATGAAGTATATATATCACTTTTGTTAATGACCGCTAACTATGTTAATTGAACAGGATTCCTGCTATGGAGAACGCGTGGAGACACTTATTAGTGAGATTAAGCTCATGCTTAGTGGTGAAGGAGATGAATTAATGGTCACCCCATCTGCTTATGACATAGCATGGGTAGCCAGGGTGCCCGCCATTGATGGTTCTTCCTGCCCTCAATTTCCCCAAACAGTTGATTGGATTTTGAAAAACCAGTTAAGAAATGGTTCATGGGGAACTGAGTCGCAATTTCTACTCTCCGACCGCCCGCTTGCCACTCTTTCTTGTGTTCTTGCGCTCCATAAATAGAAAGTTGGGGATGTGCAAGTAGAGAAGGGTAAGAATTAAGTTTGGGATATGAGAATCGCGTTTCAAATTTATTTATCGTTGTAATTATGTAGGTTTAATATTCTCAATGTAGAAGTTAATATTAGCAATGTGATAATTTTCCAATTTTTTTTGAAGGAAAAATTATTTGCCACATATTTTAATGTTTTCATATAAGGGGGAGAGTAAGACTGGTTAGAGTTTCTAAAATTGGATAAAGAGATAATTTTTGTGGATATAAAACTTGCAGTAACCTCGTGATCATGTAATTGTAATGAAAATTTCCATTGATTTGTATATATAGGCATTGAATTTATCAAAAGCAATCTGGAAGCAATAAAGGATGAAAGCGATCAGGATAGCTGTGTAACAATCTTTGAGATCATCTTTCCTTTCTTGTTGATAAAAGCTCAATCTTTGCACTTGTTGGAGTTTCTGATAATTCCAAAACAATGACTGAGAGAATAACACTCTCCTTCTAACACAGAGAATAAAAATAAATTTTCTTACTGCTGGACACAGATGGCATATAATAGCTTTCTATTTCATTAACAAAACTAAAACTATTACAAAATGATATATTTCTTCCTCCTCTGAGGGATTTACAAAAACTGGACTGACTACTGCAGATGCAGTGCTCACTAATCTTCTCTGTCTCTCAAAACGCACAAAACAATGCTCTGTTATGCTTCACTATGTTTTCTCTACCTGCGGGCTTACACAACAATACAACACAACTCTTACAATACAATGCAATACAATAATCCTACGGGCTTCTCACTCTTTTTATATGGCTTGGCGGAATGAAAAACATAAAACAAAGAAATAAACAAAAATACATTGTCGAAACATAAAACATTCATATGTGCGAAGTATGAGTGAAGCCCACATCGCAATTGGCGATCGGTGATTGGTGGAACAGTTGAATGGTTGAGTAACAAACTTGCGATGTTGCGATTGCGATTGTGGTGGGACCACATCGCATCGCAAGAATTACAATGAGCCTGCGGTCTGGGCAGATGGCGAATGAGATTTGCGATTGTGATTAAGCGATGAGCGATGTGCGATGTGCGACTCTGGTGGGACCACATCGCATCGCACCATCGGCATCGGTGGAAAACATAAGCGGAGGGCGGAATAGTTATGTGATGTTGCGAATTACGATTGCGACAATCGCATCGCAAACTTTCAATGGAACAAAACATATGGCAGTAGTGCGGTTGGTGAATGCGATTGCGACGAGCGATTGTGGTGGGACCACATCGCATCGCAAACTTTCAATCGGCGGTAACAATTTCAGAAGGCAGATAAACATCGTTCCTTTGCAATGTGCGATTGCGATTGTGGTGGGACCACATTGCATCGCATCGAAAATTCTTCATATCAACAAGACACTTAAACACTCTGCTGCTACGATTTGCGATTGCGGCATAGAAATGTCTGGTGGGGACCATAAATGACGTGGCCCATTAAAAACTTAAAAAGAACTTGGCGTGTTTAAACAAAACTCTTCCTATTTGGTTGTTAAGGGCTTAAAAGCCCGATAAGACTGTCTTTAATAAAACTCTGCTGTTGTGTGGTTTTGAACCACAAAAGTCTTCAATCCTTCTCTGCAAATACTGCTACACCCATACAAACATAAATTCACCTCTACAATCTCGACTGCGACCATAATCAACTTAAATTCATCCTTACGGTTTTTCTCCATTCCTCTTGAATGCACAGTGTTGTGCACACAATCTCTCTGCCCCTTTGTACTCTGTTTCCACCTGCACAGGTTATGCAGGTGACTTTAATATTTTCAACACTCCCCCTTAAAGTCAGCTGCTAGGTTATCAGTCATACCCAAAAATTTCATTAAATATTCAAAACTTTTTTGCCTCAATGGCTTTGTCAGAATATCTGCAAACTACTCCTTTGTTCTACAATGTTGTAAAACTATTTCTCCATTGTTCGCCAATTCTCTAATGTAGTGAAACTTGGCATCTATGTGCTTCGTTCTTTTGTGAAACACAAAATTCTTTGATAATTCAATAGCTGAGCTATTTTCACAATAAATCACTATGCCCTTTACCTGTTCTTGAGACAAATTTCTCAACATTCTTCTCATCCAAACTGTTTGACATGCTGCTGTTGTAGCTGCCACATACTCTGCCTCTGCTGTAGATAATGCTACAACAGGCTGTTTCTTAGAATCCCATGAAATGGCTCCTAAACCCATATGAAAAACGTAACCAGATGTGATTTTCCGATCATCTACACTTCCAACCCAATCATTGTCAGTATATCCAATTAATTCTGAATTTTTTGAAGTAGTATATAAAATACCATATCTTTTAGTTCCTTTCACATACCTCAGAATTCTCTTCGCTGCTTGCCAATGTGCTTCTTTTGGCATCTCCATAAATTTGGAAATCAAAATCACAGCATGCATAATATCTGGTCTAGTTGCAGTCAAATAGATGAGGCTGCCAACTATGCTTTTATACAAACTTGGATCAAAATCCTTGCTGCTGTCATCTTTACTCAATTTCAATCCCATTACTGTGGGAGTAATTGCAGCCTTGCACTCCTGCATATTAAATATTTCTAAAACTTCATTCGCATATTTTTCTTGTGGGATAAAAATCCCATTTTCATTTTGCTCTGCTTCTATTCCTAAGAAGTATCTTCGCAATCCCATATCAATCATTTCAAATTCATCTTTCATGACTGTTTTAAAATTTTCAATGAGGTAATCATCATTACCTGTGAATATCAAATCATCAACATATAAAACTACAATGAGCATCTTACCATCATTTTATTTGATGTATAATGTGGGTTCACCTTCACATTTTTCAAACCCATTTTCCAGTAGATAGAAATCTATCCTAGTGCACCATGCTCTTGGTGCTTGCTTCAGCCCATAAAGAGCTTTCTTCAATCTGCACACTTTGTGTTATTGGCCCTTTTTCTCATAGCCTAGAGGTTGTTCAACATAAACCTCTTCCATTAAAACTCCATTTAGGAATTCTAATTTTACATCCATTTGGTAAACCTTCCATTTTTTTTGTGCTGCAATAGACAACACTGCTCTCACGGTTTCCATTCTTGCAAATGGTGTAAAATTTTCCTCATAGTCTCTTCCATGCTGCTGCTTATATCCTTTGACAACAAGTCTGTCCTTGTGTCTTTCTATCTTACCTTCAACATTACTTTTGGTATTTTAGACCCAGTTTACTCCAATGACTTCTTTCCCTTCTGGGAGATCAACCAAATCCCATGTTTTGTTCTTCTCTAAGGCATTAATTTCATCATCCATAGCTTCTATCCATTTTCTATCTTTTATGGCATCTTCAAAATGAATAGGATCATCAACATGACAATACAAAGAAAATAAGGAGTTCATACCTTCATTTGTCGTCTCTTGCTGATAAATTTCATTAATATTTCTGAATCTTGTTCCTCTTTCATTTGGTGTACTTGTGCTTGAAGTAGCACTCAAATCTGCTCCATGTGGTGTGCTTGGAGAAGCACTCTCATTTCTTCTCAAGGGTGTTCTTACTCTTGCTTGAGGTGTCCCTTGCCGTCCTTGTGTTGGTGGAGGTGGTGCTACCGATGAGGTGTTATTTTCAACCATATCTTCCTCATCCTGATCATGAGACAAACAACTTTTGACATTGACTGTTTTCTCACTGCTTCCATCCCATGCTTCCTCTTCAATGAATTGCACATCTCTGATGATAACAAATTTCTTTGCAGATGGGTTATACAATCTATATCCTTTGGATTCTTCACAATATCCAAGGAAGATGCACTTCTCCCCCTTACTGTCCAACTTCTTCTTCAATTGATCTGGAATGTGTACATAAGCCACACATCCAAAAATTCTCATGTGGGTGACTCCCTGTTTTCTGCCACTCCACACTTCTTCTAGAACTCTGTTCATTACAACTTTTGTTGGGCATCTATTCAAGATGTATGCTGCACAATTTGCAGCTTGTGCCCAATACTCATTTGGAAAATGTTTTGCTTTTAGCATAATTCTCACCATTTCCATGATGGTCTGATTCTTCCTTTCAACAACTCCATTTTGTTGCGGTGTATACCTTGTAGTAAACTGTTTGTGTATGCTATTCTCTCTGCAAAAATGCAGAAACTCTTTTGAGATGTACTCACCTCTTCTATCAGTTCTTAGCACTTTGATATTCTTCCCACTCTGTTTCTCTACTAGAGCTTTAAAGTGGAAAAATATCTCAAAGACTTCACTTTTATATTTCAAGAAATAAACCCATACTTTCCTCGTGAAATCATCAATGAAGGATAGCATGTAATTGCTGCCTGAAACTAATGTTGTTAGCATCGGCCCACATAAATCTGAATGGATAATTTCTAAGGGTGCTTTCGCCCTTAAGCTCTTTCTTGATGGAAATTTTTCTCTGTGTTGTTATCCCAAGATGCAGCCTCCACATAGGCTGTCCAGTTTTTCAATCAATGGTAGACCTCTTACCATTCCTTTTCTGTGCAAAAAATTCAGACCTCCAAAATTGAGATGTCCAAATCTCAAGTGCCATAACCAATTCTCATCTTTCACTTCCTTCTGAAATACCTCTTGAGTTACAACTGCTACATTCTTTCATTTTCCCTTCAAGTCAGTATTGAGCTTGAGTGGAAACATTCTATTGCTATTCATTTGTATTTCAGCAATAATATTCTTGCTTAGAGGTATGTCCATTATTGTGCACACATCATTCTTAAAGAATACATTGTAACCTTTGTTTATGAGCTACCCAATGCTCAAAAGATTTCATTTCAAGCTAGGAACACAGTACACATCTGGCACAAATTTCTGCTCACCATTTCTTGCATGAATACTAACTCTGCCTTTTCCTTTGACATATATCTTAGTGTCAGTTCCCATTGCTACTTATGATTTAAATTATTCATAAAGATTGGCAAACATTGCTATGTTTCCAGTCATGTGATTACTGCAGCCTGAATCTAAGAACCATACATCATCTTGTCTATCTTGTGCTACATTACATGTTAACAACACATTCCTTGGGTTCTTTTCTTCTCTTGCTACATTAGCATTCTGCCTATTATTCATGTCATTTTTCTTTTTCTTACACTCATTGGCATAGTGCCCATATTTTTTGCAATAATGACATTGGACATTGGATTTTTCATACCTTTGTCCATGAGCATGTTGGTGTCCACCGTGTTGGCGGTTGCTTTGGCCGTGGCATTGATTATGACTGTTGCTCCTTCCATGTGAATGTGAATGGCTATTTCTTCCTCTTTTTTGGCTTCTGCCTCTTCCTCTTCCTCTGCCTTGACCTCTTCCTCTTACAAAAGGCATCTGAGTCTTAAAGGCATGCTCTAGAGATGGGTTTACTGATCTTTCCAATCTCTGTTCATGAGTCATCAGCGATGCATGAAGTTCATCAACTGTGAACTTTGAGAGATATTTTTTCTCTTCAATAGTGGTTACAATAACATCAAACCTTGACGGTAGGCTCCTCAATAGTTTCTCCACTATCCTTCTTTCTTCAAGTGTTTCTCCATGGGACCTTATCTGTGTGACCATCCCAATCACATGTGTGAAGAATGAGTCTATGTTATAGACTCTTTCATACAAAGAGTTTCAAAATCTCTCCTCAGCAAGTTGTAGATTTTCTGTCTTCACTTTCTCCATACCTTGATAGGCTATTTTAAGAGTTTCCCATGCATCCTTAGATCTCTTAGCTACCGCTATTCTTGGAAACACACTCTTATGTAATGCTTGATAGAGATAGAAGAGGGATTTCGAGTCCTTCTTCCTATTGCTCTTCAATAAATCCTTCTCTGCCCGAGTTAAGGCATTAAAGGCCTTCTCATCAACTGGTTCATCAAAACCATCTTCTACAAATTCCCATAAGTCTTGTGAGGCAAACATGGCTCTCATGGTAATGGCCCAATAATCATAGTTCTTCCCATTAAATTGGGGAAGTTGAGTATTTCCAATGCTCATACTAGTGCTTGGTCCAGCCATTTGCTTATAAACTGAACTCTGAACTAAACTTGACTATTTTTTTCTAACAAACTGTCTTTCCTTATTTGAAAGACAAACTCTGTCTCTGAGTACTGCTCTTTTAAGCAAAACAAAACTCTGTTTTTTTGAGAAATACCTGGACTTTAACTTCTGTTGAGCCTTCACGCTAATGGAGAACTACTGCAACAAATCTTCCTTTCTTCAGCTTCTTTGACACCTTCAAAGAGCCTGGATAAGCTCTGATACCATGTTGGAATTTATGATAATTCCAGAACAATGACTGAGAGAATAATACTCTCCTTCTAACACAAAGAATAAAAATAAATTTTCTTACTGCTGGACAGAGATGGCATAAAATAGCCTTCTATTTCATTAACAAAACTAAAACTATTACAAAATGATAGATTTCTTCCTCCTCTGAGGGATTTACAAAAACTGGACTAACTACTACAGACGCAGTGCTCACTAATATTCTCTGTCTCTCAAAATGCACAAAACAGTGCTCTGTTATGCTTCACTATGTTTTCTCTACCTGCTGGCTTACATAGCAATACAACACAACTCTTACAATACAATGCAATACAATAAGCCTACGGGCTTTTCACTCTTTTTATATGGCTCGGCAGAATGAAAAACATAAAACAAAGAAATAAACAAAAATACATTGCCGGAACATAAAAATTTTACATGTACGATGTACGAGTGGAGCCCACATTGCGATGGACGATCGGTGATCGGCTGAATAGTTGAATGGTTGAATAAAAAACTTGTGATGTTGCGATTGTGATTGTGGTGGGACCACATTGCATTGCAAGAATTACAATGAGCCTGCGGTTTGGGCAGATGGAGAATGAGATTTGCGATTGTGATTAAGCGATGAGCGATGTGCGATGTGCGATTGTGGTGGGACCACATCGCATCGCACCATCGGCATCGGTGGAAAACATAAGCGGAGGGTGGAATAGTTATGTGATGTTGCGATGTGCGATTGCGACAATCGCATCGCAAACTTTCAATGGAACATAACATATGACGGTAGTGCGGTTGGTGAATGCGATTGCGATGAGCGATTGTGGTGGGACCACATCGCATCGCAAACTTTCAATCGGCGGTAAAAATTTTGGAAGGCAGATAAACATTGTTCCTTTGCGATGTGTGATTGCAATTGTGGTGGGACCACATTGCATCACATCGGAGCTTCTTCATATCAACAAGACACTTAAACACTCTGCTGCTACGATTTGCGATTATGACATAGAAATGTCTGGTCGGGACCACAGATGACATGGCCCATTCAAAACTTAAAAAGAACTTATCGCGTTTAAACAAAACTCTTCCTATTTGGTTTTTGAGGGCTTAAAAGCCCGATAATACTGTCTTTAATAAAACTCTTTTGTTGTGTGGTTTTGAACCACGAAAGTCTTCAATCTTTCTCTGCAAATACGGCTACGCCCATACAAACATAAATTCACCTCTGCAATCTCGGCTATGGCCATAATCAAGTTAAATTCATCCTTATGGTTTTTCTCCATTCCTCTTGAATGCACAGTGCTGTGCACACAATCTCTCTATTCCTTTGTACTCTGTTTCTACCTGCACAGGGTATGCAGGTGACTTTAATATTTTCAATAGCACCTTGGACTTCCCTATGACATGCCTTATGTGCATATGCTCTAGAAGAAACGGCAGGAGAGATTAGCCAAGTATGTGAATTCAAATTAACATGATATTGTCAATTCAACAACCAAATTAGATCTAATGCTATGCAAATTCTAATAAATGAATGTTGCAGTCTCTCAAGGGACGAAATTCATGGTGGAACATTATTGTCATCTTTGGAGGGCATACCAGATATGGTGTAGTGGGAAAGAATATTGAATTTTTAAAGCCAAGATGGGTCTTTCTCAGGGTCACCTGCTTCTACTGCTTGTGTCTTCATTCACACTGTAGACATGAAATGCCTTGAATTCTTGAACAATGTACTCGCAAAGTTTGGAAGTTTTGGTATGTATGGAGGTTTTATGTTGTTTGCATCCTCGCCCTATTTTTACGTTCTAGCTTTACTTTTTAAATTTCGTTGTATTTAATTAACTGCGCATATTGCAGTTCCCTTCCTGTATCCTATGGATCTGCTGGAAGGCCTTTTAATGGTGGATAATATTGTGTGTCTTGGAATTGATAGACACTTTGAAAAGGAAATCAAGGAAATTCTTGATTGTGGTTATAGGTATCATAAAACTTTTAGTTTGACTAACCTTTCCTTCCTTAGTTTGTCTGAAAATCCTTCAACGTAACATTTATGACATGTCCTGCATATAGGCATTGGAACGAAAGACTGAACCCTGTTGTAGACCTTGAGATCATTGCTTTGGGATTTCGACTTCTTCGTCTGCATCGGTATAGTGTAACTCCAGGTGGCTACTATGGATACTATCAATTAGTTCAAAAACTCATTGTTTTTTTTTTAAGGGGTTACACGTTTAAATCTAGAGGGATAGGGATATAGTATACAGAACTTTATAGAGGAAATTTTATTTAGATTGGAAATTTTAGGAATAGTAGGGATAGAGATAAGAGTAAGATCAATTTTTGAACCTTCCCAAAATTTTAAAATATTTTCAAAATTTGAAGTTCAAAAATCCTTGAATTTTAATATTGAAATTAATATGAAAAAACAATCCTTTTATCTCACAAACAATAATATCTGATACACTGGCCTTTTATCTCTGATACGTTAATTTAATATTTGAATTAAAATTATCATTCTTCTCCCTTCTGACCTTCGGGCATCGTATTAACAGCCGTTTTCGACCACTTCAAAGATGCCAATGGGCATTTATTTGGCTCAACTAGTCAATTTAATAGAGATGTAGCAAGCATGTTGAGCCTGTATACAGATTCCCAGCTCGCATTTCCCGGAGAAAATATTTTGGATGAAGCTAGAGACTTCGCCACAAAATATGTAAGAGAAGCTCTTCAGAAAAGGGAGATTTCCACTGCATGGAACAACAAACAAAATCTCAGCCATGAGGTAAACTACTGTCCATACATGTGGACTCGCTTATTTATTTTCTCAACGGAAGAAGCTATTGGATGAGTTTCTAATATTTTGTTTACCACGGTTAGATTCAATAAGAGCTGGACAATTCTTGGCATGTCGGTGTCGCTAGAGTGGAAGAAAAGAGATATTGTCAGGTGTCTAGCTCAGATTATGTATGCCTAACCAAAAGTCTTTACAAGTGAGATTATTTTTTAACTTTCATTATTTTCATCCTTTTCCAAAACTTAGCATAATTTGCAGTTTCTTTCGTTACTTGCCTTGTTGACAATTTTAAAACAGGACAATGATAATAAGACTAACCAGATGCTGCATTTTTTCTAATTTCAGACTGCCAAGGGTGAACAACCAAATTTTTTTAGAGCTGGCCAAACTCAACTTCAACATTGTCCAGGCAATTCATCAAAAAGAGATGAAGAATGTCACCAAGTAATTAATTTTGGCTATTGTTCCAAAATTTAATATATATCCACTTTAATTGTTCAGTTTCAAATTTATTCTAATCCCTTCTTTGATTCGTTTTGCACCACAACTGGTTTAAACATTCAGAATTCCCTTTATTACCCTTCAGTCGAGAGATGCCTGTGGAATGTTTCTTTTTAGTAGCAGGGGGCACGTATGAGCCCCAGATGCCAAATGCAGATTCCTCTTTTCAAAAGTGGCCTGCTTGTGTACTTTTTTGGATGATATGTATGATACATATGGAACCCTTGATGAATTGATGCTGTTCACCGAGGCTATGGGAAGGTACGATGTTATTCCAATTATCATCACCATCTACATTGACATTGTATACCATTTTTTTTTGTGCCTAATTATATTATGATGGCTCTTCAGATGGGACCTTTCCTTGACAGAAAGCCTTCCAGACTATATGAAACTCTGCTACAAAATATTTTACAACATTGTTCATGAAGTGGTTTGGGAGGCAGAGAACTTATAGGGGCGCGAATTGCTTAGCTTTTTCAGAAAGGGAGTAAGTAGTGCCGATGAATTTGTGAATTCTTTTATTTGACTGAGTGTGTAGGCATGAACATTAAGGTTATTTGCTAATCTCAATTTTGAAATTATCAGTGGGAGGAGTATCTTCTGGCATATAATGAAGAAGCTAAATGGTTAGCATATGAGTACGTGCCAAGCTTGGAGGAGTACATAAAGAACAAGATTATCTCTGTCGGCCAACGTATACTTTTGGTGAGTGGAGTGTTATTGATGGAGGGGCAAATCCTTTCCCAAGATATGTTGGAGCAATTATATTATCTAGGAAGACGTGTTCTGACAGAGTTGAATTGCATCATTACCCACCTAAATGATGACATACAGACATATAAAGCTAAGAACGCTCATGGAGAATTGGCGTCCAGTATTGAATGTTATATGAAAGAACATCCTGGAAGTACAGAGGAAGTGGCTATGAATTACATGTACAACCTTTTGGAACCGACGGTGAAGGACCTCACCTGGGAGTTTCTGAAGCCCCACAACTTCAATATCCCATTCGAGTGCAAGAATATGGTGATGGAAGAGAATAGAGTGGCGATGGTGATATTCAAGGAAGGAGATGGTTTTGGCATTTCTAAAAAAAAAATAAAGCACTACATCAAAGAGTGTCTAATTGAGCCACTGCCACTGTAACTCATATGATGTGATTTTGAGTCTGACCACCTGCCTTCCACCTGAACATGTTCATACATCATCTGATGATATACTTGTTTCAATCTGAGCTTTCATATAGAGACGACGACCATTCAATGGAATTAAAATATCTTGATTGAACGTGGACGATTGGAATTTAGAATATAAGCATGTTTAGTTTTGGAGGAGCCATTTTTTAGATTTTAATTTAAGTATCAATTTGGAATTTGGAATATAAGTATGTTTAGTTTTGGAGGAGATTTTTTCAGATTTTAATTTAATTATGAAATTTATGTGGATGGTAGAGATTTGATTTCCTAAAATTTGTTTTTTTAATAATATAAACCAATGAAGAGTGAAATTTATTGGAAATTAATATATTTTTTTTGGTGTTTTAATTAAATTTATTAATTAAAAAAATTAGCAGATCATATTTTATATAAAATGTTTTAAGGTTTTTTAGTTATGTATTATTGATCAAATTTTATATAAAATGAGTTATATGAATTATGTGTTTTTGGTTTTTTGGTAGTTATATGAACTAGCAATTGCACTATCAGCAAATGTTGCAAAGGAAACGTCGTAAGATTCTAAAATAGATCCAATAGTTGCTAAGAAATATATGTGTGTTGAAATTGATGTTTATCGTATTCTATTTACACCATATCAATCGCTATCAACTTTGTCAGATTCACAATTCAAATACTTTTCACTTTCATCTGTTTCAAAATCGACACGACATCTTGTGCCTCTCGCTTAACTGGATCTTATATTGCAATTATTCAAAATACTTCTCCATTGATAGGCACCAAAATCCCTGTTCAAGACATCCCTTCAACCTCCTTCAAAATGTCATAAGCATCTTCAGAAATAGTAATTCCAGAACCTAGCATCAACTTGATATTGTCTACAAGAATATTTTGGTTGCACACTCTAGCCCTAACACGGTGGCCTGGTATAGACACGAAATCCTGTGCCTCAGGTAGCCTGCTTGCCTCTAAACTTCCTTCTCCCAAACTTTTGGCATACTCAACCATAACCTTTGCCAAAGGATGCTCACTATTTACTTGGAGCATAACCTAATATTCAAGTTAGCTAATGAGACATATAATCCCTTAACTCTGAACATAACTAAAACTGCAGAATGTTTTTGAATATAAATTTAAGTAAAGAACAATCATTATTATGTTTGGAATAGTTGGGTATACAGGAATAAATCAGTGCACAACTTATCAATCCCTGTACTACGAATTCAAGACCAATCAACAAATGAGGTCAATCAGGCCACCCAAGATTCAAGATATCCCAACTTAAACATATTGAACCAATCAGGAAATCAAGAAATAAAGATGCAAGACCTACCTCTATTGCAACAACAATTTCATAGAAGTCATGGAGGATCATGTTTTCCATAAGCTTAGTGTTAATAACAGTAGGTTTTCCAATAGTGAGTGTCCCTGTCTTATCAAATATAATGCAGTCCACCTGTGGATAGTAAAACATCCAATCCTAAATGAATCTCCTATTTTAAAAGAACAACATAACCAGATTCCGAGGACTACTTCTCTAATTCTAGACATGCAATTCACATTAAAAGAAAAAAAAAAGATCTTCTTTCTTACTATCTCAGTGCTGGGAAGAGAATTTTTCCATCCAAAATTAAGGCTGGCCCCATCCTCAAGTCAGCCTGGTTGAATAAAAAATAAATAAAATAAAAAATAAAAAAATCTTGTACCAATATATCACTTATATCACTTACTTTATGTGCAATCTCAAGTGCCTTTCCCCCTTTGATGAGAACACCTTGTGTGGTACCTACTATGGTACCTACCATGACTGCAGTGAGTGTTCCAAGGCCCAAAGCATAGGAAAATCTATAACCATGACAGATATGCCAAACTGAAGTGCAAGCTCAAACTCATCCATGGAAGAAGGGATCGAAGACTTTGGGTATGAACCAATCTTACCTACAACAAACCATTCTAGCAAGGTAGTGAAGGAGATCACAATAACCTACAAAACAAGAAACAAATGTAACTATGTTTAGTTTCAAAATAAAAATTCTACATGAGCTAGGTTCAGCCTGCGGATACTTAATGCTGTTGTGAAGTAAAAACCACCAAAGGCTCAATTTTTTTTACCTAACTGTGGAACAATAAGAATTTTGCAATCTAAGGACATATGACTTATCAGTGGAAGAAAGAACCTTAAAATCTAATTAAAAATGACTACTCAGGAAACTATTAAAATTCCAATTTTAGCATTACCAATGGGGCAAAGAACTTTGAAATTTTGTCCGCAAATATTTGCACTAATGATTTAGCCATCTGCGCTACTTCAACAAGCCAGACTATTTGTGAAAGGGAACTCTCTGAGCCAACATGTGTAGCTCTTATATGTAGTACTCCATTTTCATTTACTATCCCAGTAATGACTTTTTCACCTATTCGCTTAGAAATAGGCCTAGCTTCACCTGTTATCATGCTTCCATTGACATGAATTTGACCCCAGACAACCAAACCATCTGCAAAGATTTTCTCACCTCGTAAAATCTTGATGGTATGATTGTGTTGGATCAGCGGAATGCTGATTGCACCTTCAGATACCACATTCCCATGGTTGTCTATAGTTAGTAAAGTAGCAATATTTGGTGCCAAATCCATATGCTTGGAAATAGCTTCTAAAGTTTTCCCTTTGGCTAAAACTTCCAAATATTCTCCTAGAAGAATAAAGGAGATAACCATGATAGATATGCCAAACTGAAGTGCAAGCTCAAAATCATCCATGGAAGAAGGGATCAAAGACCTTGGGTATGAACCAATATTTCTTGCAACAAACCATGCTAGTCAGGTAGTGAAGGAGATCACAATAACCTACAAAACATGAAGCAAATGTAACCATGTTTAGTTTCAAAAGAAAAATTCTCCATGAGCTAGGTTCAGCCTGCGGATACTTAATGTTGTTGTGAAGTCAAAACCTCCAAAGGCTCAATTTTTTTTACCTAACTATAGAACACTAAGAATTTTTCAATCTAAGGACAGATGAATTATCAATGAAAGAAATAACCTTAAAATCTAATTACAAATGACTACTCAGGAAACTATTAAATTTATGCCTTAGAAAAAATAAAAAAATACAACATACCATCTATATTTCACTCCCTCGGTCGTAGAAATCATCAGTCACTCCCTCGAAATCATAATATCACTCGTAGAAATAATCTTGAAATCATAATATCACTAAAAGAAATCAAGAAGTCAACTATTTCTGTAACGTACATCATAATTATAATTAAAAAAAAATTAACTTTTACTTTATGAAAGACTTAAGTAAATGATATTATTGCATTCTTGTATCTACTTCTGCTTTTGAGCTTGTATTTTTACATTGAAATAACAATATAAAGGTTGGTAATTAATACAAATCGTAAGGTGGCAACTTGTCATGACAGGCACGACACTTCGCAATTTAAATTGAATTCGAAGCATAGTATTTATGTGAAAGGACCAAATGATTATATTAATCTTGATTGGAATTACTCTATAGTATAATTGTTAAGTCGGAGATTTGTGTCTTTAAATTTAGATTTAGTAGTAGTGTACACCCCACCCCATTGCAACACCTTAAATTTGGTTGACAACTGTATGGACTATACACCGTTGGATTTCAAGGGGTTTGAATCTACGGTGGAGGTTGATGGTGTACCCGTTTAGGGTATTGACCTCCCCAATCTTTAACTGTTTTTTTCCATTTTCTACCAAGTTTGGCCGCGTTGCTATGCAACCCCGTCTCGGCCTGCCTCTGCCGACAGGAATGCATTTTCTCCGCTCGGCTCCGTTTGGCTTCTCAAAGCACAAACGCGGACAGGTATCCTCGATACCATCTCTGGTTTAACTTCGATTTTGTTTTAAAATGAGTTTTTTTTTCTAGTTACACAGGCCTCTCAAGCTATTTGTTTTCGCATGACTGTTAGTGGCTCTATGCCTTTGGCCTATGCTCACTTCTCTGCATGAGTTTATGGTTTTAAATGGCGTTTTCGTTTTTCCTCCATGCCTCGTTTTTTACTTTCTGTCCAAGTGGCTCCGACTCTCCTGCCAAGTCCCCTCATCATGATAGTAGGTGAGCCGAGATATTGTTTTAAGTTTATATTGAATCTCTAAATAATTTATACACCATCTTCGAGTTGTGTGGACTAACTCTCTTCCATGGCTTTTCCACAGGATTTGCTTTCGAAACTGTGGAAGTATGTTTTGCACAGGTAACAGGTTTACACTGCCTTTTTGTTTTTCTTCAAATTTGTTTACTGCATTGCTAGCTTAGTCAGCATGGGCTTTTTCTGATGATGTTCTTGCTCTTGTCTTCTTGAACAGCTAACTTCCATGGCTCGATCGTTGGGGTTAAAGATTTTGGTATTTCGCTTCATTTAATTAGGTTTCCTGATTCTATCGCTTGCCCCTTCAGGTACAAATTCTTCGCCGTAGGGTTTCTAATTTCTTGGTTGCAGATAACCTCTGTTCCATCCTCAAGGGTCCTCATGGCATCATGAGCTCTGGATTTAGTTTTATGGCTGCATGTCGTTATGTTATTTATGTTTTAAATTCGAGGGCTTCGCCCTGCTCGTGACTGTTGTCAACATTTGTAACATTGTCTTGGACTATATTTCATTCCTAACTTTCTCTGTATCTCTGGTTCAGTCTTAAGAGGGATTAACCCTTTAGACTTAGTAAATTTTGTTTATAATTTAATTCAAATGCTAGAAGATACTTTACTTCTATGCTTATGAGATATTATTTGGGTATCTTCTCTATGCGCAATTAATAGTTCATTCAGTTCTATGAAATGTCTTACTCCTTTTTGGATTTGTTCATAAATGGAAGAAAATGTTTTCCAGTTTTCCCTTATATATGTATATTGTGCGGTTCTAGTTTTCTTTCCGAGAGCCTTTGATTAGTGTTCAATTTAGACTGGCTTAACTCCTGTTGAATAGAGTCTAAACTCCATGTTTTCTATCTTAGCTCGGCACATATATTTACTGTCAATGTAATTCTTGTATTTATGATGACATTTTTGGTACTCGGTGCATACTACGCATGAAATCTCTGATATTTTTATTTTTACCTATATACTGTTTACAGACAGAGTTTCATTCTTTTATCTGGTGATAGATCTGAATTTATTTATTTCAAATTTAAATGAGATGTCTGGACCATCTATAATTTCTTTTTTCGTGTATATCATAGGGTTACAGTTAAGGACCAACTCGAGGTTTGGAGTTTCGACTCTAATCCCTGAGTTAACGGTTTTCTGTTTAACATACTTGTAGCAGGTTTTCTAGCTAGTTCACCTGTTTTCTGTAAACACTAATTCTATTGTTGAAATACAAGTCCATAACTTGCATAAATATGATTTTCCTCACACAATCTAAATATTTAATGGTTTATCTAAATCCTCTGGTTACTCAAAGGAAAACACATATATAACACATATCTAAATGTTCAATGTGTAGAGGTCTTCATTTCATAAATAAAGAGCAATATTTGTAACAACAAATACAAATGACTAGCCAACATATCTAGTACTTAGTTTTCTAGTAATTTGTTTACTTATTTGGTTTCAAAACCTTCCTGATTATGTCCACCCAACCATGAGAGAGGCAATTATGTCCTCATCTCCCCCCGTGCTCCACACTGAGTCCAGTAGTTTGACAAAATTTCTAGAAGAGACCTGAAGACCCTTGGTCCAATACATCTTCTGTTCAAGGAATAGGGAATGCTGAGTGTTTTCCACTAGTCACTACGAGCTTAGGAATTATCCACTCTCTCCCTTCCTCTCCTCAGTCACATAACAGAACCACTTTTCCTCACTTGGATGTCCTTTATTCCCGAGAGGAAGAGTAACTACCTCTAAATTTTTTCTGTTCAACCACTTTAAGTTCTTGGAATACTTTTACCATTAGTCTTTTTAAGTTTTTATGGAACCACTATTCCATAAATAAATTTTTATTTCAGTAAAACATAATTCATTTATGTTCATTAAGTGATTATAATATTCCCAATTAGCAATAGTTAATTGGAAATATTAATTTTGACTAATTTTGCCTTTATAAAGTTAAAATATAAATAAAGTGGGTGAAGGAGCACTTAGCTCACACTTAGGATAAGAGCATTCCCTAAAGTCACTAAGGAGACATATCGAATTAGCAAGGTGGGGCCTAGTGGCCAAGTGGCAGTGCAAAGATTGGTGGGGCCTAGGTGAGAGAGAGGCTCACCAAGCATAAAAGGAGGAAGGGTCTCCTCATTATCATTCATTCTAATTATGCATCTTTGAGATTTGTCTTCTAACATTGAGCACGCTTGCTGTTTAGCAAAGTCTGCATGTAATGTTTAGTACATCCGGTGTCTCTACTCAGAGATCCCAACCTCAGCCCCAGGGCACTTCTAGCGCCTGCTCAGGTGAGGAGTTTCATCCTTGTTTTTTTTTAGAGTGTTGTAGCTACCACAGGAGGAGCATCCACTTAGAGAGACAACACAGTTAGTGAGAGGGAGGATGCAGCCTTGAGGGGAGGTGGTTCCGGATTGGGGATTTGTTGGTGGATTCAGCCCATGATAGTGGGTAAGGGACCAGCCCTTCCCTATTCCAGCATTTTGGTGGAGTCAAGGGCCATTATTTGGAGCAGATATTTCAGAGCTAGCGTCCCTCCTTGAGGAATAACGTAGTGCCTTAAGGGAGCCATTTTTAGGGGTCGGCCATTTCTAAAAATCTTTCTGGGTTTTTCTGGGTTTTGGGAGTAGAGGCCATTCCCAAATTTTCAGAATTTTCTGAGGTGGGGAGCAGCCCCAAAGATTCAGTTCATTCCAGCAGTAGCAGTAGCATAGTAGCAGTAGTAGTAGCTTTGGAGATAACACAATCCAGAGGGAGCAGCCATTTCGGGTCATTTCCTGAGAGTCTTTCTACGCTTGCCTAATGCAAGCCGAGGTGCCATCATTCTGATCACCTCTGTACTCATTTCCATTTCTCAGAATTAATAAACGGTTCAGTGTTCTCCATATTGTTTGTTTTCCTTATGATTTGTCTCTTGTTGCTCCATGTCATTGTTTATGTGCTTGTATTGTTGTTTATTTCCATTTGGGATATTACAGTGGTATCAGAGCTCATAGACTTGGCTCAGCTTGTGGAGCAGGTTGTCTATAACACCAATAGGAACACCACACATCACCTGTAGGGGAAGGAGGTATAAAGACCAATAATGAAGGTTAGAGCTCACTTTCAGGGAAGGTGATAGCATTCCGGTAGTGGACGCAAAGGAAGAAGAACCGATGGCGGAGGAGAAGGATGCCAGGAAGGATTTCGGGGAACTCCTCCTCAAATCAGTACAGGATTTGTCGAAATGGATAGAAGAGATGGGGCAAAGGTTCACGACAAAATATAGACAGCGCGATACCCCAAGGGGTTTTCACGTTGGAAAGGGCTCAAGCACGTCTCATCATTTACAGGAGCACCTCACATCACAACAAATGGCATCACACACACCTCCTCATTCCACAATGTCGACATTTCTTACCGCAGACATTGGGGCAGAGGCACAGTAGCAGCAGGAACCGGCACACATGGGAGATTAATTTGCTGAGTACCAGTCGTATGTCCAGGATTTTAGAGATGCCCTCACCTTCCATGATTTTGTTCAGCTCAAGCGGGACAACAAACCTCGCAACCATCACAAAGGGAATAGGCACTCACACGACAGAGAATTACAGCGCACGGTGGGCAGGTTCCATTTACCGACATTTGATGGGTTGTCCAAGTGTTTGGCAAAATATTAGGTGGAGAAGTTGGATATATATTACCAGTTAAATCAGATGGAAAAGCAAGAGGCCATCAAAGTGGTAGCATTGCACCTAGAGGGCGAGGCCCAGGATTGGTGGTTTCATGTGATGGTTATGCTAGGGCACTTGAGAGTGACAACATATGCCGAGTTTACGTGGAGGTTGGTGGAGCGTTTTGACCGAAGGGATCCAGAGGAGCATTTTGTTGAGCTAACCAAGATCAAGCAGACCGGGAGGCCGGACATGTACATATCATAGTTTTTGAGACTCTCTGTGATGGTACTAGATCTATCCACCATCCGTATGATTTATATGTTCATAAATGGATTGGCAGAGCCTCTGCGGGGATTGGTCAGATCAACGAGGACCACGACACTCCATGATGCAGTTGAGAGGACTCGAGATTTGCAGGATGCACTTCCTAGGAATAGAGCTCCTTTTCGCGAGAGATCGGCATTCCAGCCGAAGGGGAGAGACGAGAGGGTTCCACCTGCCAAGGGAAACCAAGGTAGAGGGTTTGGAGATGATGAGGCCAAGAGAGAATTGAAGCAGAAGAGATTGTGCTTCACATTCCTGGAGCCATGGGCACCAGGACACCATTGTGCCGCGGGGAAGACATATTGCATTGAGGTCTTCTCCGACAATAGTGGGGAAGAAGACGAGTATGAGGATGTGGAGGCTAGAGGCAAAAGTACATCACAAAGAGGGGATCATCTACCACCTCCACCATCGGGAGTAGGGGATTGAACTTTTTCACCCACTGGGGGAGCCCTTGCCTCTTTGTGGGGAGTTACGAAGTACTTGAAACTGCGTGTCCGAGACACAGTACGAGGGTAGCGCGTGTCGGTGCTGGTAGACAGTGGGGCTACCCAAAATTTCATTGATGCCAAGTTGGTAGAGTGGTGGGGCATACAGATGGAGAATTTTGATGGGTTTTTGGTACTGGTTCAAGGGGACCGAACCATGCAGTGTGCCAGGTATGTGCCAGCCTTGGCAGTGACGATGGGGACATACACCCTAACAAATCATTTTTTCATGGTAGAAATTCTGGACACCAACGTGATACTGGGGGTACAGTGGCTTATCACATTAGGGAAGGTCACCACTGACTGGGAGACCTTGGAGATGGAGTAGATGGACAAGAAGACTGGGAGGCATGAAAAGATTCAGGGGATGTGTTGGTGTCCCGTGTTTTGATAGTTTGTAAAATCAAAAGACAAGGCAACATCAGAACCAATATTTAGAGTTCCAGGATCTAGTCCTCCCATTCTCAGAGAGGGATCTCTCAATTTTTTGTTTGCAAAGGTTTATCTTGTGTGCTTTGAGTATTGGTTTTAGACTAGTTATTAAGTGTAGGAGTTTGTTTGTTTTTTTGGTTGAATTGATACAACAGAACATGAAAGGTCTAGGAAAGATATATATAATAGAGAAACATCTGGTTCATTGGGAAATGGAGTCAAGAAGAGGTCATAACATACTCATCAATGGATATGGGATATCAGAGGGAAAATCTAACTTGGCCACAGGATCCTTTGGTTTTTGGAGTGAGATGGACATCAATGATTTGGAAAGAGAAGTTTAATTCTCAACAAAGTGAATTTGAAAACACAATTTGAACAATAAAGATCTTTTTGATAGACAGGGCTAACCATGAATTCTACAAATCACACCATTAAGCAAAAAATTATTTCAAAACAACTTTTAAAACAAAATCTAAGATTCGAGGAACACCCTATTTCCTCAAAGATCTTATTTCAAATGATTTAGAAAACATAAAAGATTCATTGATAACTGCAGTCATAGAAGAGGCAACACCTAACACATCTATAATTACAACTATAAAGACCTTTGAGACAACTGTTTAAGTAAGGACAAAGGGAAAAATTAGAACAGACCTCCTTGACTCACTGTAAACAGAAAACTACAAAGGGAGACTTCAACAACAGTTTTGAAGTGGCAACAGACAAGTAGGGAGAACCATAAATCATGCTAAAACCAACTATTCGAACTATTATGGAAATAAACAAGCATGAAGACTAAAGAGACATATTAAAGAATCTAAAATGCTTCAGCAGAAGAAAACATGAAACAGTGAAGGATGAATAGGTCTAAGGTGCTTCCAGGAGTCATTTCTTAGCCTAAAACTTTCAAGCTACTGTAGTAAGAAATTATTGAACATAATGAAAACAGGGGAAAAAATTAAACAGTTCAGAGAACTTCACCAACAGCCAAGCTCATGGATCCAATGATAGAGCCTTCATAGTAACAAGCATGCAATAACATCATCAGGATGTCCAACACTTCAATTTCTTCTTCAACTTCAATAGACTATGTATTATTTCAGAGAGTTCCAATATTACAACTAGTGATCAACCAACAACCAACCAACCAACCAACCAACAATTTCTCATCTTCTGCTAAAGTATTTATAGAAGGATGAGGAGGTGAGATCTGATAAAATATCTCCCAAGACAATTAATATAGACTTAATGACTTCTCGGCCTTTGAGAGGCTTAATCGAGAGGTTTACAAGTGTTTGTCTATATCACTGTTCTACATTTAAGATTTAAGCTCGGTGGGAGCTTTTGTGCACTTTTGAGGCTCTGTGTCATGTTGGAGTAACTCTATAGATATTTTGTCATTAGTTTATTTGCAGAATTCACTGTGTGGCTGCACTAAGGCAAATATCTGATTTGGATCAATAACTCCGGCCTCTGTTTGAATGCTTTGAGGCACAGGTGGCACTGTTGGTGGTTGGGAGTAATAAATTTGCCTCAGATGCGGCGGTGGAGGCCTTTCTGTCTGCTAGACACGTATGATTTTTCCTTTAACTGTTTTTTAGTCAGGGATTAGGCTTTTGATAATCTTTCTTAGCCGTAATCCCCCACAGATCTGTCTCTAATCTTCTGTTCTGGTGTGTTTCTGGTCTTCGACACAGATACTCTTCGACTGTGTTTTATTTATGATGTTTTACTGGTGTGAAGGGTTGTGCAGGGGTAATATGGCATCAATGCCTCATGAAACACTGATGAAACGTGAATTTGAAACCCTGCGAAGGCTTTTGTTTGATGAATCGAAGGCAGGAGGATCGTCACCCTCTGTCTTTAAATTTTCTTCAACCATGGCAAAATGTTGTGTAACCAGCTCCAAAAATAGAAGAAAAGAGATATCAACGTCTTAGAAATAAGCCACTTCGAGGGGGAAACCTCCAATACATTACATAAATGAACAATTGTTGGATGATACAATTTACAAAACCTCCTTTCTATATATAGGAGTCCATGCGGCCATACTGTAATCCTAGTGGGCCACAATGTAAACCTAGCCAACCTAACAATAATAATTTAAGGGCAAAATAATAACAAAATGGGGGTTACAAGGGTACAATAATAACAATAAGGGGGTTACACTAATAACAATAAGGGACTATACTAGTAATATAGGGACCTAACATGCCCCTCTCCTCCAAAAAAGTGTTGTCCTCAATGCTTGAGTAGCTCTGGGTGCTTCTGTATAAACTTCTCATCCTCCCATGTAGAATCTTCGGTGGGTAAGTTCTTCCACTTGATGAGATACTCTGAAATTGATCGATTCCGTAGCTGTCGAGTTCTTGTTTCCATGACCACTTCAGGTTCCAATATGATTTTTCCTTCCTCATCAAGTTCTGGCAATATTGTTTGAGCTGGAAGATTTTCACCTATAACCTTCTTTAAGCATGAAACATGGAAAACTGGATGTACTCGCGAAGAAGTAGGAAGCTCCAATTTGTATGCCATAGTACCAATCTTTTGCAACACCTTGTAAGGACCATAGTACTTTGGCGATAATTTATTATCTTTCTTTGCTTGCTTGAGGGACATTTGTTTGTATGGTTGTAGCCGTAAAAATACCCAATCTCCTACATCAAAACTTCTCTCGCTACGATGTTGATCTGCCTGTTGTTTCATTCGATTTTGTGCCAAATTCGGGTTATCCTTTAAGAGTTGGAGAACTTCTTGCTGATGCTCGATGTGATCTTCCACTGCTTGAACCTTCGAATTTTCCCTTAAAGATGATGTGATGGATGGTGGATGATATCCATAAAGTGCCATAAATGGGGTCATTTTTGCTGCAGTATGGAAGGAAGTGTTATACCACCATTCAGTGAGAGGTAACCACTTGACCCATTGTGGTTTTTTATCAGATACAAAACAACGAAGATATCCTTCCAAACATCTATTTACTATCTCAGTTTGACCATCAGATTGAGGATGATAAGATGAGATATGAGCTAATTGAGTACCCAAACAAGAAAATAACTCCGTCCAAAAATTTCCAGTAAAAATGGGATCTCTGTCGCTCACAATAACCATTGGGCTTCCATGTAGCTTTTGAATTCTATCCATAAATGTAGTAGCAACTATACTTTCTTTAAATGGATGAGATAATGCACAAAATTGTGCATACTTGGTAAGTCTATCAACTACCACCATGATGACACTCTTTCCTTTGGACTTAGGTAAACCTGTCATAAAATCCATTGAAATCTCCTCCCAACGTTGACTTGGAATGGATAAAGGTTGTAGAAGTCCCAGGGTCTTAATTGTCTCAACTTTATTCTACTGGAAAACCAAACATTCCGCTACAAAATTTTTAATATCAGATTTAAGGCCATCCAAAAAAAATTCTTTCTTCACCCTGTGGTAAGTTTTTAAAAATCCTGAGTGTCCTCCTAAAGGAGAAGTGTGCAATTCTAGAAGAATATTTTGTTTTAGTTGGGAATTCTTACAAAGATATAAGCGATCTTTGTACCATAAGGAATCATTTTTCATACTAAATGTATCAGATGTAATAGGATCTTGCTGCAACTTTTGAATGAGTTTCCATACATCTTTGTCCTTCTTCCATTCATCTCTTACTTTGGTTATCCAATCTGGTTGGATAATAGAAATGGCACAAAGCAATGCTTCCACCTCTTCATTCTTTCTTGCGAGTGCATCTGCAACAACATTAAGCTTTCCTTTTTTGTAGATTATTTCAAAGTCATAACCCAACATCTTTGTGACCCATTTTTGCTGCTCTTCTGAAGATAGTCTTTGTTCCAAAAAGTGTTTAAGACTATCATGATCAGTTTTTACCTTGAAGTGTCTTCCCATTAGGTAAGTTCTCCATTTCTTTAGTGCATGCGGTATTGCTAACATTTCCTTCTCATAAATAGGTTTCTGTAAATACTTTCCTTTGATTGGATGACTTTCAAAAGCAATGGGTCTTCCTTCCTGCATTAAAACTGCACCAATTCCATTTCCTGAGGCATCACATTTCACAATAAAGGTTTTTGTGAAGTCTGGTGTAGCTAAGACCGGTGCTAGGCACATTGCCTCTTTAAGACGTTCAAAGGCCTTAGTTGCTTCAGGAGTCCGTGAAAATGCATCTTTCTTCAATAATGTTGTTAGAGGTGCTGCTATTCTCCCATAATTCTTAACAAACTTGCGATAATACCCTGTTAACCCGAGAAATCCTCGCAACTGCTTTATGGTTGTGGGGACTTTCCATTGCTTAATGGCTTTAATTTTTTTAGGGTCTACTTTAACACCCTCGTGAGATACAATATGACCCAGATATTCCACCTCTTGTACTCCAAAGAAACATTTGGATGTTTTTGCATATAATTGTTTCTCCTGCAATAGTTTGATCACCCTTTCAACATGTTCAACATGATCCTTCCAAGACCTGCTATAGATTAGTATATCATCAAAAAATACTAGCACAAATTTTCTAAGGAAGGGTTTGAAAATGGAATTCATCAACCCTTGAAATGTAGAAGGTGCATTGGTAAGGCCAAAAGGCATGAGCAAAAATTCATATTGACCCTCATGAGTTCGAAATGCTATTTTTGGAATATCTTCAGTCTTCATTCTAATTTGATGATATCCTGAATGAAGATCCAACTTGGTAAAATAAATTGCTCCATGTAATTCATCCAATAATTCATCAATCATAGGAATGGAAAATTTATCTTTAATGGTGAGCTTATTGAGCTCCCTATAATCTGGACACATTTGCCATGATCCATCCTTCTTGTGTACCAATACTACAGGAGCAGAGAAAGAACTTTGACTAGGTTGAATTATACCCGCCTCTAACATTTCTGCAATCATACGTTCAATTTCGCTCTTTTGGAAGTAAGGATATCTATAAGGCCTGATGTTTGGAGGAAAACTTCTTGGAATCAAATGAATAGCATGATCATGATCACGAATAGGTGGGAGTCCTTTGGGAGTTTCAAACACCTTGGAATGATTGTCCAAGACTTGTTGGAGATCTGCAGATATAGATGATTTTGATGTTGGAACTTCTAGTGAGCATAATTGTGCAATTACGCCTCGTTGTTCTTTCTTTAGAAGCTTTGTCATGCCATTAGAGCTTATTATCGTTCCCATATTCCCTGCAATACCCTTTAATTCGACTTCCTTTCTGTCTGAAAAAAATTTCAAGAAAAGTTCTTGAAAATTAAAAGCTACCGTCCCCAAAGATTGTAACCATTGTACTCCTAGTACAACATCAGCACCTCCCATAGGAATGGAAAGCATTGGACTAGTCAACACATATTCCCCCATGGTTAGCTTGATATTATGGCATTTTCCGGAGCAATTTATAGTTCCTCCATTTGCAACCATCACTTGACATTCTGGTGCTGGGTATAGGAAACAATTTAATTCCTTGGCTACCTTACAATGAATAAAATTATGGGTGCTACCTGAATCAAGCAACACTATTACCTTTTTCTTCTTGATATGTCCTTCTATCTTGAGAGTTTGAGTGGTAATTCCTGCCAGTGCATTACACGATATGGTTGGATTCATTTCATCCTCTTCTAGGGCTGGTTCCTGGTGTATATCCTCTTCTTTTTCATTTTCTTCTTCCTCTTCACAATCTATGTAGAATAATTTCTTCTCAGCACACTTATGACCTTTAGTGTATTTTCTATGACAATTGTAGAAAAGCCCTTTTTCTCTTTTTTCTTCCAATTGTTGTGGTGTCAACCTTGTAGGTTGTGGAAATCTAGGCATAGCAACACTTCCTTCTTTATAGAATTGAGTGGTAGGCTTCTTTGCCGCCATTATTTTACATTCAACTTTTCTTGCCAACCTGAAAGCCTTCTCCAATGAATCTGGTTCCAAAACACGAACTTCATATTGGGTGTTATCCTTTAGAGTGCCTATGAAGAGATTGATCCTGTGTTCCTCTAAAATATCAGTTACCCTTATATTCAATTTTTAGAAGTCCTCAATGTGCTACCCCACTAAACCCTTTTTTTTGAGATTTATCAATTGGATAAAGAAGGTGTTGCTCTCTGTATCGTCATAATGTGCTATCATTTCCTCCGTAAAAAATTAACCAGGTGACAATTTTTTTACGAGAGCAAAGCCATCGATGCCATACAAATGTATTTTGTTCTAAATGTAAAGTTGTAATGCATACCTTTTGTGTGTTTTTCACATTATGGAGATCAAAATATTGCTCCATCTGTAGTATCCATGTTACAGGATCCTTTCCATCAAACTTCCTCATATCCATTTTTTGAATAAGGTGGTTCTTCCTGCCAACATTAGAGTTTATGAAATCATGATCGACATTTATTTTGTTCTCATCATGAGGTTCTTCTACTATATTTTCACCATTAGGAAACATTTGTTGTATCAACTTTGTCAAACTTTCGATGTCTGCTTTTAAATCATTCTTCATGTTTTCCATGTTGTCTTTCATGTCATCCATCTTAGATTCCATGCCAGCTTCCATGCCATCCATCTTAGCTTCAACATATTTCTTCAAACCTTCCATCTTCACTTCCACACCTTTCTTCAAAACTTCCATTTCATTTTTTGTTGCTCTTTGCGAGAGTGAAATTTGTTGCACTTGCTCTTGTAATTTTGATAGATCATGTTGCAATTCTTCATCTTCATGAGTCATAGTAGAGCCTTATGAAGGCTTAATGGGTGTTGAGTTAATTTTACGGGGCATATTTTAGAACACAATACTGATATATATTCTACAATATGCCCTTGGAATCAATTCAAATTGATTCTTCAAACAAGACTTATACAATTCGCAAAAAAAATACACACCTTTTTCTTGCTTTTGAGGAGCTCGATATTGAAATTGGATTATCTCTGTCATTGAAGCACTTCAATATTTGAATTTAGGTACTGATGTATCCCTCTAAATTATCTTTCGAATGGCATATGTCTCACTTGATTTGGATTCTCCAAGAAAAATTTGTGTCCAATCTCCCACAATGACCTAATTATGGACTGGTTCAGTATAGCAAACTTGTACGACTTTCCATGTGTCACTGTTTCGTCCTTCATATCTGAAATTGATATCCAAGAAACTAAATTCCATGTACTAGTGACACTCCAATCCGATGCTCAGAGAGAGAGTTATGAAGATTTTCCCACGATCACCTCTTTGAGATGAAATTCAAGAGCTTGAAAAAGCACTACCTTCCACAGATCATATCTCAAAAAATATTACGAACCAAGATATGAAATATTTTTATGATGTTCCTCAGGATTTAGGCTTTGCACCCTATGAATTTCAGCTTCTGAGACTTCGTAGAAACAAATTTATAGCGAAAATTCCACGATGACCTGTTTAGGAGCCTGAAAAAAGACCTAACTTCCACAGATCATATCTCCGAAAATATTGCGAACCAAGCTATGAAATTTTTAGAAGATCTTCCTCAGGATTTCGGATTCACACCCTAAACATTTCATCTTCTGAAACTTTGTCAAAAAAAAGTTATAGCGAAAATGCCACGGTGACCTATTTGGAGCAGCGAAACCCTAGAATCCAAAGCTCTGATACCAAATGTTGTGTAACCAGCTCCAAAAATAGAAGAAAAGAGATATCAACGCCTTAGAAATAAGCCACTTCGAGGGGGAAACCTCTAATACATTACGTAAATAAAAAATTCTTGGATGATACAATTTACAAAACCTCCTTTCTATATATAGGAGTCCATGTGGCCATAATGTAATCCTAGTAGGCCAGAATGTAATCCTACCCGACCTAACAATAATAATTTAAGGGCACAATAATAACAAAATGGGGGTTAAAATGGTACAATAATAACAATAAGGGGGTTACACTAATACCAATAAGGGACTATACTAGTAATATAGGGACCTAACATGAAATAACCTCTGAACCCTGCAAAATACAAACAAATATTATAAAATCCTGCGTGTATGGGCTAACTACTTCAGAAGGCACGTGGAGGGAGCGTGGCTGTTGGATGTCATCATCCAATGGTCGAGATTGATCGGGAGAAGTCATAGAGAAGGCAGAAGAATAGTTTAAAACAGATTCGTCGATCACGCAGAGTTCGACGGTTGGGAGCGCAGGCAAAAAGTCAAAATGGAGGAATCAGGGCGATGAATGGTGGGCCGTCGATCTGCAGATCAGATCGATGGCGGAGATATTTTAAATGTCGCACCATATCTTGGTTAAATATTGAGAATATTCATAGAGATACTACCGTCCGATGAGTGGCCTCAGATCAGACGGCGCACATCAATATCGCGCTGGGTCCACGTCTGATCTTTAACGTGCGATGAGCGGTGCTTTTCTGAACAGTGCACAAGACACGTGTCGGGCAGTGTATGGAATCACTGCCGATCAGAAAAAAACTGCCCTCCACTTGAAGGTGATGTGATGGATACCACCTGGTTTTGGAATGGTGAGTGGTTGCCGGGGACCACCGGGTTAATAGGTCGTGTGCCGTCCGATCTTCAGGTCAGATCGACGGTGCGGAGCGACTGAAATTTTGCACTGGCAGAAATTTCAAGAAATAATAAAAAACCGACAAATTAATATAAACAAAGGTTTAAAATATTAATTTCAACGCGGTTTGGTGCCCGACTGCGGGGCCAAGGGTTATACGAAGGGTAATATGACCAGGGGGTTAAAGAGGAGGGGGGGCTAATCGCAATTAGGTAACACGATAAGCACTTGGAAGGCTAGCGCTCGATTCTGGCACTTGGGCGTATGGAAGGGAAGGGTTAAAGACTTAGCCCAAGGAGGCTTAAGTCTACAATACATAAAAAACATTATTTTCATGGATTTTCAATGATTTTCAAAGGTTTTGAAGGTTTTGATAAGGAAAAGAAGGAGTCTTTAAACCTTATCAAAGGGGTTTTGATGAATGGGGAAGGGGAAAGGCATGAAAATAAAGGATTTCATGGGAGAAGGAAAGGCAAAGATGAGGTTAGTTTTGGAAGAAGGGGAAAGGGGAAAAATGGTGCTTGCAGCAGTTTTTCTTCATGTAATGACAGCAGAAATTCTAAGTTGAAAAGGGGAAAAGCAGTGACGATTATCCAAAGGATAGGCTATCATCAAAAGACTTTAAGCATCAATAATTTTAGCAATGAAATTTTTTCTTGAAGGCTATCCAACATTATTTAGCCACCACCTAATATGACAGAATTTACGGGTGGCTAAGAGTGGCTCCACTTGGGGATGGTGCCTTTTTGAAGGCATCAAGAATTTCAGACTTGCATTCTCTGGGAGGCTGAACAGTTGCCTCATCCATTGGGTTTCCTTCCTTTCTATGGATGATCTTCTTTTTCTCTGAAACATATTAGCATTCATGGATTAACAATGGAACTTCATTAATACAACCTGTTTGCCTACCCAATCCTACTGATCTAACATTTTTTCTTCTTTAGAGTGCACTTGGATTGGCAAACTCTTTCACAACATTTTATTCTTTTGAAAGCAGGAAAACTAATCTACTTCTACTCTTTATTTCTCCATGGACTCATATTAAACAGTTGAGTCGATATGATTCTCTACCTAATCTACTATATGTTGGGATTAAACTGTCCAACAGATTTTTATTCTCTACATTCCTACAACAGAAAATTAAAAAGCATTCAAGTCAGGATTGAACAATCTAACTTGATGCTGGTCTATGGCATAAAAACAAGCTGCACATAGACATTATTTTGCAGAAAATTAAAAAACAAAAAATGGAAGGTTTAAGATCTGAAATTTCAAAGCACTTCCTTCATCTTTTACAACTCTGTTTTGACTTTTGTTTCAGTTGTTCTTTCTTTGATCAACTGGTTCAGATTTTGAGCTGATTAGAACCAGTATTCCTTTGTTTTGACTTAGAATTTGAACATATTTGAGTCATTTTCTTTTGGAAACTCAGGTTCAGATTTTGAGCATGTTTGAACCTTTAATTTCTATCCTAAACTATCTACTGATAAGCCAAGATTAAAAGCTTTGGCAAATCGAATTCATTATCTTATCAGCAGTAAATTTAAAGCTAATTAGTCAAGATTAGGCTGTATGACTAATTATAAGTGTGTTTTTTCAGGAGTGGCATTTAAGCTTGCACACTTTCAGATTTGTTTCTCTTTTTTGGTATAGGGCTGTACCTTTCTTGTTTTACAATCTACCCTCTTTTCTCCTTTTAATCGTTTTTGGATTTTTATTTTTTTCCTTCAAGAAAAAAATCAAAAACTAACTAAATGCTCAAATCTGAGCTTTATTGACATTTCTATATAACCTAATCTGACTTGGAATATCTACATGTTTAGCTAGTGAACTCTTTTTTCCGGTACAACCAATCCAGTAAATGATTCCATGATTTGTCCTTCTTCATCTCCTTGGGCAGGCTGGACAAACAGGGCCACTCCCATTCCTTTTGTTTTTTAGTAGCAGTGGTAAATAATCTTCTTGCCTTTGGTAATACACTTCTCCTAATGACCTTTATCCCTTTTTTGAATGTCTTCAAGAAGTGAGCATAGGGATCTTGAAATAATGCCTGGTTAAGAGTATTTCGAAGACATGTTTCAACTAGGATCATCTCTTGTTTCTCCACTAGATCAAGGCAAATATTCTCTTGAGAAAGAAAAACTTCCTCATATTCATTGTCATCTGAACTGTAGGACTCATCATATATTGCAGCGTTGTCCTCTTGTAGTCCTAGTATGCTATGATTTAGTGGACTGTGCTCTGTGAAGAGATCATCATGTTCTTGAGCAGGGGTATCTTTTATTATCTCAACCCTTTCAGGAGGAAGCTCCTTATCTTCATCCAGCTCAAGAAATTTCTCTTTCTTCTCAACCTCAACATTACAAATAGTAGATTGCTGACTCCCAATTATGTGAAAACTATTTCTGATGAATTGGACTGGCTGATTGCTGCTCTCAAGCTGATGATAATGAAATTCATGACACCAATATACTGCTGGTTGCCTTGCATGATTAGTTTCTGTTTGAAGCTCATCATCATCATCATCAGATTGATCAGAAGTTGAAAACCCATTAGTACACACATTTTCACCAATCAAACATATTGGGTTATCTGTTTTCTCCTCTTTGAGATTTTCTATAACTGTGTTTTCTGATTCAAGACAACAAGGTTCAGTAAGTAAATGAGCATAAGTGTTTTGTTCTAATAAAGAATTGAGGGCTGGCTGTTTATTTAATATCTGATCAGTTTATTCCTCTGTAAAAAGAGAAGGAATTTTCTCTTTGCTTTGGACAGAAGAACAACAATCCTCTCCCTCTTGTGTTAACTGTTTTTGAGGTTGGATGTCTTCTTGAGACTCTTCTAGGGAATCATTACTAGTGTTTGCAAGGTTATTTTGAGGATTCTCTTCCTTTTCTTGATATATCTCAATTTCAAACAACTCCTCATGATTTTTGTGGAAGTCACTTTGACTATAAGGTTCATGAGTTGTTTCAAGCATATTATCAAGATGCCATTGTTCTTTAATAATCTGAAATGAGTCATGACATAAAGGCAGAGACTCTGGTTGTGTTGTCTCTTCTCCTATTTCAGATTTTGTGGGTTCAAAATGGCTTATGTTTTCCTCAAGGCACTTCTCACTATTAGTTTTTGCAATCTGGTCATGAAATTCTCCTAATAGCATGATACAAGATATAGGTAGATAATCATGAATTTCCTGACAACCTTCTTCATTTCTTTCTTTCTAATCTTGTTCATATTCTTTTATAAAGTCTTGATCATCATCTACATATTTCTCATTGTGTAGGTCTTGTAATGGTTGAGTTTGTGTTTGATCTGGGAAAAACATAGGTCGTTCTGGATAATCAACATCAGTATCAACCTCATGCCTATCCAATCTTTTATCATTTATGTACACTATTTTTCCAATTAGGTCCAACAATTTATTTAGTTTAGCTTCTCTGTCCATACTTGGATCCATGTTTGTAATCAGAGGTCACTGTATCTTTTGAACCAGTTCAGAGTCTTCTGTCAGTGGAGTTATTAGATCTTTTGGGATTGTGGAGTCACCAGGTGGAAGATTTTGAAATTTGTTGTCCACCAACAGCATGATTGGGTTTGCTCAATGCATTCCCAAAGGATTCTACAAGGACTGGAAGGGTAATAGGACTTTTGGAGGCTAGTGGAGTCACTAGGTGGAATATTTTTAGCTTTTGTAAAGGTAAAATGTTTTTTGGTTCCACCACCATGTTTATTATGAAGCCAAACTAGATATTTTGGTTTTTTCTGAGTTTCTATGGTTGTTTGAAAGACTAACGAGTTTATAAGAGCTTGCTAGACAACTATGAACTCAATGGTCCCACCGTGATCGCCATTATGTTGGTGTCCCGTGTTTTGATAGTTTGGCAAATCAAAAGATAAGGCAACATCATAACCAATCTTTAGAGTTCCAGGATCTATTCCTCCCATTCTCAGAGAGGGATCTCTCAAATGTTTGTTTGCAAAGGTTTATCTTGTGTGCTTTGAGTATTGGTTTTAGACTAGTTATTAAGTGCAGGTGTTTGTTTGTTTGTTTGGTTGAATTGATACAACAGAACATGAAAGGTCTAGGAAAGATATATAGAATAGAGAAACATCTAGTTCATTGGGAAATGGAGTCAAGAAGAGGTCATAACATACTCATCAATGGATATGGGATATCAGAGGGAAAATTTAACTTGGCCATAGGATCCTTTGGTTTTTGGAGTGAGATGGACATCAATGATTTGGAAAGAGAATTTTAATTCTCAACAAAGGGAATTTGAAAACACAATTTGAACAATAAAGAGATTTTTGATAGACAGGGCTAACCATGAATTCTACAAATCACACCTTTAAGCAAACAATGATTTCAAAACAAATTTTAAAACAAAATCTAAGATTCAGGGAACACCTTATTTCCTCAAAAATTTTATTTCAAATGATTTAGTAAACATAAAAGATTCACTGATAACTGCAGTCATAGAAGAGGGAACACCTAACACATCTATGATTACAACTATAAAGACCTTTGAGACAACTGTTTAAGTAAGGACAAAGGGAAAGATCAGAATAGACCTCCTTGTCTCAATGTAAACAGAAAAATACAAAGGGAGACTTCAATAACAATTTTGAAGTGGCAACAGACAAGTAGGGAGAACCATAAATCATGCTGAAACCAACTATTCGAACTATTAAGGAAATAAAAAAGCATGAAGACAAAAGAGAGAGGTTAAAGACTCTAAAATACTTCAGCAGAAGAAAAAATGAAACAGTGAAGGATGAATAGGTCTAAGGTGCTTCCAGGAGTCATTTCTTAGCCTAAAAATTTCAATCTACTGTAGTAAGAAATTATGGAACATAATGAAAATAGGGGAAAACATTAAACAGTTCAGAAAACTTCACCAACAGCCAAGCTCATGGATCCAATGATAGAGCCTTCACAGTAAAAAGCATGCAATAAAATCATCAAGACGTCCAAGACTTCAATTTCTTCTTCAACTTCAACAGACAATGTGTTATTTCAGAGAGTCCCAATATTACAACTAGTGATCAACCAACCAACTAACAATTCCTCATCTTCTGCTGAAGTATTTATAGAAGGATGAGGAGGTGAGATCTAATAAAAGATATCCCAAGACAATTAATATAGACTTAATGACTTCTCAACCTTTGAGAGGCTTAATGGAGAGGTTTACAAGTGTCTGTATGTATCAATGTTCTACATTTAAGATTTAAGCTCGGTGGGAGCTTTTGTTGACTTCTGAGGCTCTGTTTCATGTTGGAGTAACTCTGTAGATATTTTGTCATTAGTTTATTTGCAAAATTCACTGTGTGGCTGCGCTGAGGCAAATATTTGATTTGGATCAATAACTTTGGCCTCTGTTTGAATGCTTTGAGGCACATGTGGCACTATTGGTGGCTGGGAGGAATCAATTTTCCTCAGATGTGGCAGTGGAGGCCTTTCTGTCTACTAGACACGTATGATTTTTTTTTTAACTGTGTTTTAGTCGGGGATTAGGCTTTTGATAATCTTTCTTAGCCGTAATCCCCCATAGATCTGTCTCTAATCTTCTGTTCTGCTGTGTTTCTGGTCTTCGACACTGATACTCTTCGACTGTGTTTGATTTATGATGTTTTCCTGGTGTGCAGGGCTGTGCAGGGGTGATATGGCATCAATGCCTCATGAAACACTGATGAGACATGATTTTCAAACCCTTTGAAGGCTTTTTTTTGATGAATCGAATGCGGGAGGATCGTCACCCTCTGTCTTTAAATTTTCTTCAACCATGGCGAAATAATCTCTGAACCCTGCAAAATACAAACAAATATTATAAAATCCTGCGTGTATGGGCTAACTGCTTCAGAAGGCACGTGGAGGGAGCGTGACCATTGGATGGAATCATCCAATGGTCGAGATTGATCGGGAGAAGTCATAGAGAAGGCGGAATAATAATTTAAATCAGAGTCATCGATCGCGCAGAGATCGACGGTCAGGAGCGGTGGCGAAAAGTTAAAGTGGAGGAATCAGGCCGATGAATGGTGGGCCATCAATCTGCAGATCAGATCGATGATGGAAATATTTTAAATGCTGCACCATAGCCTGGTTAACTATTGGGCATCTTCATAGAGTGACTACCATCCGATGAGCGGCCTCAGATTGGACAGCGCGCATCAATATCGTACCAGGTCCACGTCCGATCTTTAACGTGCAATGAGTTGCGGTTTTCTGAACAGTGAACAAGACACGTGTCGGGTGGTTAATGGAATCACTGTCGATCAGGAAAAAACTGACCTCCGCTTGAAGGCGGTGTGATGGATACCACCCAGTTTTGGAATGATGAGTGCTTGGCGGGGACCACTGGGTTGATAGGTCACGCGCCGTCCAATCTTCAGGTCAGATCGACGGTGCGGAGTGACTGAAATTTTACACTAGCAGAAATTTCAAGAAATAATAAAAAACTGACAAATTAATATAAACAAAGGTTTAAAATATTAATTTCAACGCAGCCTGGCGCCCAACTACGGGGCCAAGGGTTATACGAAGGGTAATATGACGGTGGGTTAGGGGGGGGGTGGGGGTGGGTTAATCGCAATTAGGCAACGCGATAAGCGCTTGGAAGGCTGGCGCTCAGTTCTGGCACTTGGGTGTATGGAAGGGAAAGGTTAAAGACTTAGCCCAAGGGTGCTTAAGTCTACAATACATAAAAAACATGACTTTCATGGATTTTCAATGATTTTCAAAGGTTTTGAAGGTTTCGATAAGGCAAATAAGGAGTCTTTAAACCTTATCAAAGGGCTTTTGATGAATGGGGAAGGGGAAAGGTATGAAAATTAAGGATTTCATGGGAGAAGGAAAGGGAAAGATGAGGTTAGTTTTGGAAGAAGAGGAATGGGGAAAAATGGTGCTTGCAGCAGTTTTTCTTCATGTAATGACAGCAGAAATTCTGAGTTGAAGAGGGGAAAAGTAGTGATGATTATCCAAAGGATAGGCTATTATCAAAAGACTTTAATCATCAAAAATTTTAGCAATGAAATTGTTTCTTGAAGGCTATCCAACATCATTTAGCCACCACCTGATATGACAGAATTTATGGGTGGCTAACAGTGGCTCCACTTGGGGATGGTGCCTTTTTGAAGGCATCAAGAATTTCATACTTGCGTTCCCTGGGAGGCTGATCAGGCACCTCATCCATTGGGTTGCCTTCCTTTCTGTGGATGACCTTCTTTTGCTCTGAAACATATTAGCATTCATGGATTAACAGTGGAACTTCATCAATACAACTTGTCTACCTACCCAATCCTACTGATCTAACATTTTATTCTTTTGAAAGTAGGACAACTAATCTACTTCTACTCCTCATTTCTCCATGGACTCAGATTAAACAGTCGATTCCATATGATTATCTACCTAATCCACTGTCTGTTGGGATTAAACTGTCCAACAGATTTTTATTCTCTACATTCTTACAACAGAAAATTAAAAAGCATTCAAGTCAAGATTGAACAATCTAGCTTGATGCTGGTCTATGGCATAAAAACAAGCTGCACATAGACATTATTTTGCAGAAAAAAAATAAAAAAAAAATGGAAGGTTTAAGATCTGAAATTTCAAAGCACTTCCTTCATCTTTTACAGCTCTGTTTTGACTTTTGTTTGAGCTGTTCTTTCTTTAATCAACTGGTTCAGATTTTGAGCTGATTAGAACCAGTATTCCTTTGTTTTGACTTAGAATTTGAACAGATTTGAGTCATTTTATTTTGGAAACTCAGGTTCAGATTTTGAGGATGTTTGAATCTTTAATTTCTATCCTAAACTATCTACTGATAAGCCAAGATTAAAGAATTTGGCAAATCGAATTCACTATCTTATCAGCAGTAAATTTAAAGCTAATTAGTGAAGATTAGGTTGTATGACTAATTAGAAGTGTCTTTTTTTAGGAGTGGCATTTAAGCTTGCACACTTTCAGATTTGTTTCTCTTTTTTGGTATGGGGTTGTACCTTTCTTGTTTTACAATCTGCCCTCTTTTCTTCTTTTTATTGTTTTTGGATTTTTATTTTTTTCTTTCAAGACAAAAATCAACAACTAACTAAATGCTCAAAGCTGAGCTTTATTGACATTCCTATCTAACCTAATCTAACTTGGAATATTTACATGTTTATCTAATGAACTCTTTTTTCTAGTACACCAATTCTAGTAAATGATTCCATGATTGGTCCTTCTTCATCTCCTTGGACAGGCTGGACAAACAGGGCCACTCCCATTCCTTCTTTTTTTTAGCAGCAGCGGTAAATATTCTTCTTGCCTTTGGTAATACATTGCTCCTAATGACCTTGATCCCTTTTTTGAATGTCTTCAAGAACTGAGCATAGGGATCTTGAAATAATGCCTGGTTAAGAGTATTTCGAAGACATGTTTCAACCAGGAACATCTCTTGTTTCTCCACTGGATCAAGGCAAATATTCTCTTGAGAAAGAAAAACTTCCTCATCTTCATTATCATCTGAGCTGGAGGACTCATCATATATCGCAGTGTTGTCCTCTTGTAGTCCTGGTATGCTCTGATTTAGTGGACTGTGCTCTGTGAAGAGATCATCATGTTCTTGAGCAGGGGTGTCTTTTATTATCTCAACCCTTTCAGGAGGAAGCTCCTTATCTTCATCCAGCTCAAGAAATTTCTCTTTCTTCTCAACCTCAACATTACAAATAGTAGATTGCTGACTCCCAATTATGTGAAAACTATTTCTGATGAATTGGACTGGCTAATTGCTGCTCTCAAGATGATGATAATGAAATTCATGGCACCAACATACTGCTAGTTTCCCTGCATGATTAGTTTTTGTTTGAAGCTCATGATCATCATCAGATTGATCAGAAGTTGAAAAACCATTAGTACACACATTTTCACCAATAAAACGTATTGGGTTATCCATTTTCTCCTCTTTGAGTTTTTCTATAACTGTGTTTTCTGATTCAAGACAACAAGGTTCAGTAATTAAATGAGCAGAAGTGTTTTGTTCTAATAAGGAATTGAGGGCTGGATGTTTATTTAATATCTAATCAATTCCTTCCTCTGTAAAAAGAGAAGGAATTTTCTCTTTGCTTTGGACAGAAGAACAACAGTCCTCTCCCTGTTGTGTTAACTAGTTTTGAGGCTGGATGTCTTCTTGAGCCTCTTCTAGGGAATCATTACTAGTGTTTGCAAGGGAATTTTGAGGATTCTCTTCCTTTTCCTGATATATCTCAATTCCAAACAACTCCTCATGATTTTCGTGGCAGTCACTTTAACTATAAGGTTCATGAGTTGTTTCAAGCATATTATCAGGATGCCATTATTCTTTAATAATCTGAAATGAGTCATGACATAAAGGCAGAGACTTTGGTTGTGTTGTCTCTTCTCCTATTTCAGATTTTGTGGGTTCAAAATGGCTTATGTTTTCCTCAAGGAACTACTCACTATTAGTTTTTGCAATATGGTCATGAAATTCTCTTAATAGCATGATACAAGATACAGGTAGATAATCAGGAATTTCCCGACAACCTTCTTCATTACTTTCTTTGTAATCTTGTTCATCTTCTTTTATAAATTCTTGATCATCATCTATATATTTCTCATTGTCTAGGTCTTGTAATGGTTGAGTTTGTGTTTGATCTGGGAAAAACATAGGTTGTTCTGGATAATCAACATCAGTATCAACCTCATGCCTATCCAATCTTCTATTAAGTATGTACACTATTTTTCCAATTAGGTCCAATAATGTATTTAGTTTAGCTTCTCTGTCCATACTTGGATCCATGTTTGTAATCAGAGGTCACTGTATCTTTTGAACCAGTTCAGAGTCTTCTATCAATGGATTTATTAGGTCTTTTGGGATTGTGGAGTCTCCAGGTGGAAGATTTTGAAATTTGTTGTCCACCAACAGCATGATTGGGTTTGCTCAATGCATTCCCAAGGGATTCTACAAGGACTGGAAGGGTAATAGGCCTTTTGTAGGCCAGTGGAGTCACTAGGTGGAATATTTTTAGCTTTTGTAAAGGTAAAATGTTTTATGGTTGCACCACCATGTTTATTATGAAGCCAAACTAAATATTTTGGGTTTTTCTGAGTTTCTATGGTTGTTTGAAAGACTAATGAGTTTATAAGAGCTTGCTAGACAACTATGAACTCAATGGTCCCATCGTGATCACCATTATGTGAGTGTCCCGTGTTTTGATAGTTTGGCAAATCAAAATACAAGGCAACATCAGAACCAATCTTTAGAGTTCCAGGATCTAGTCCTCCCATTCTCAGAGAGGGATCTCTCAAATGTTTGTTTGAAAAGTTTTATCTTGTGTGCTTTGAGTATTGGTTTTAGACTAGTTATTAAGTGCAGGTGTTTGTTTGTTTGTTTGGTTGAATTGATACAACAGAACATGAAAGGTATAGGAAAGATATATAGAATATAGAAACATCTAGTTCACTGGGCAATGGAGTCAAGAAGAGGTCATAACATACTCATCAATGGATATGGGATATCAGAGGGAAAATCTAACTTGGCCACAGGATCCTTTGGTTTTTGGAGTGAGATGGACATCAATGATTTGGAAAGAGAAGTTTAATTCTCAACAAAGGGAATTTGAAAACACAATTTTAACAATAAAGAGCTTTTTGATAGACAGGGCTAACCATGAATTCTACAAATCACACCTTTAAGCAAACAATTATTTCAAAAAAACTTTTAAAACAAAATCTAAGATTCGGGGAACACCCTATTTCCTCAAAGACTTTATTTCAAATGATTTAGAAAACATAAAAGATTCACTGATAACTGCAGTCATAGGAGAGGGAACACCTAACACATCTATGATTACAACTATAAAGACCTTTGAGACAACTGTTTAAGTAAGGACAAAGGGCAAGATCAGAACAAACCTCCTTAACTCACTGTAAACAGAAAACTACAAAGGGAGACTTCAATAATAGTTTTGAAGTGGCAGTAGACAAGCAGGGAGAACCATAAATCATGCTAAAACCAACTATTTGAACTATTAAGGAAATAAAAAAGCATGAAGACAAAAGAGAGAGGTTAAAGACTCTAAAATACTTCAGCAGAAGAAAACATGAAACAGTGAAGGATGAAAAGGTCTAAGGTGCTTCCAGGAGTCATTTCTTAGCCTAAAACTTTCAACCTACTACAGTAAGAAATTATGGAACATAATGAAAACATGGGAAAACATTAAATAATTCAGAAAACTTCACCAACAGCGAAGCTCATGGATCCAATGATAGAGCCTTCATAGTAACAAGCATGCAATAACATCATCAGGACATCTAAGACTTCAATTTCTTCTTCAGCTTCAACAGACTATGTATTATTTCAGAGAGTTCCAATATTACAACTAGTGATCAACCAAAAACCAACCAACCAACCAACCAACAATTCCTCATCTTCTGTTGAAGTATTTATAGAAGGATGAGGAGGTGAGATCTGATAAAAGATCTCCCAAGACAATTAATATAGACTTAATGACTTCTCGGCCTTTGAGAGGCTTAATGGAGAGGTTTACAAGTGCTTTTCTGTATCAATGTTCTACATTTAAGATTTAAGCTCGGTGGGAGCTTTTGTTGAATTCTGAGGCTCTGTGTCATGTTGGAGTAACTCTGTAGATATTTTGTCATTAGTTTATTTGCAGAATTCACTGTGTGGCTGCGCTGAGGCAAATATCTGATTTGGATCAATAACTCCGACCTTTGTTTGAATGCTTTGAGGCACAAGTGGCACTATTGGTGGCTGGGAGGAATCAATTTGCCTCAGATGTGGTGGTGGAGGCCTTTTTGTCTGCTAGACACGTATGATTTTTCCTTTAACTTTGTTTTAGTTAGGGATTAGGCTTTTGATAATATTTCTTAGCCGTAATCCCCCACAGATCTGTCACTAATCTTCTGTTCCGGTGTGTTTCCTGTCTTCGACATTGATACTCTTCGATTGTGTTTGATTTATGATGTTTTGCTAGTGTGCAGGGCTGTGCAGGGGTGACATGGCATCAATGCCTCATGAAACACTGATGAAACATGAGTTTCAAACCCTGCAAAGGCTTTTGTTTGATGAATCAAAGGCGGGAGGATCATCACCCTCTGGATTTAAATTTTCTTCAACCATGGAAAAATAACCTCTGAACCCTGCAAAATACAAACAAATATTATAAAATCCTGCATGTATGGGCTAACTGATTCAGAAGGAACGTGGAGGGAGTGTGACCGTTGGATGGCATCATCCAACGGTCGAGATTGATTGGGAGAAGTCATAGAGAAGGCGGAAGAATAGTTTAAATCAGAGCTATTGATCACGCAGAGATCGATGGTCGGGAGTGGAGGCGAAGAGTCAAAATGGAGGAATCAAGCCGATGAATGGTGGGCCATCGATCTGCAGATCAGATCGACGACGGAGATCTTTTAAATGTCGCACCGTAGCCTGGTTAACTATCGGGCATCTTCGTAGAGCGACTACCGTCCGATGAGCAGCCTCAGATCAGACAGAGCGCATCAAGGAGGTTATGAGCAGCTGCCTAGTGTTAGCATTACCGGATTTTACATAGCCCTTTGTCTTAGATTGTGATGCATCGAGGAAGGGGATAAGCGCAATGTTGATGCATGGAGGACACCCCATAGCTTTCGAGAGCTGGAAGCTATTGCCACATGAGAGGTTGTATGCTATATACAACAAGGAGATGTTGGCCATCATGCATGCATTGGCCAAGTTTCAGCAGTACCTGGTGGGGAACAGGTTCAGGGTGAGGACGGACCAGAAAAACCTCCGATTTTTTCTAAAGCAGTAGTAGTTGCAGGAGAGGCAGAAAAAGTGGGTTAGTAAGATCCAGGCTTATGACTTTGAAATCGAGTATGTCAAAGGGAAGAACATCATTGTGGCAGACACACTTTCACGTAGGCCAAAAACATTGTCCCTGTTGAGTTTGGACACGGATTGGAGGGTTCGACTGTTGGTAGAGTACTCCAATGACCATTTTTCCTACGAGATTTTGGATGGGCAGGTGACAAATGACAGGTACAGAGTGATGGACAAGGTGATCTATTACAGGGATAGGATCTTCTTGACTGAGGGCTCCTAGCTCAGGAAGAAGATATTGCATGCCTCGCATTATTCACCATTATCAGGCCACAAGGGGGTTACCAAAACCCACAGGGCCATCAGGGAGAGGTTCTCTTGGAAGGGCCTTAAGGAGGGTGTGCTCCAATATATCAGGGAGTGCGAGGTTTGCTAGCGTAACAAAGGAGAGATGAACCATCCAGCAGGATTATTTCAGCCTCTTCCCATACCTGAGGGGAAATGGGAGAGTATCTCGATGGACTTCATTACAGGGTTGCCCATGGTACATGGCAAGGATTGCATATTTGTAGTCGTTGACCGACTAAATAAATATGCTCATTTTTTCTCCATATCGACACATTACACTACAGCCCAGGTAGCAGAGTTTTTCTTTAGGGAAATTTTCAGATTGCATGGTCTTCCGAAGACCATTTTCAGTGACAGGGATAGCCGCTTCATGGGTGGATTCTAGCAGGAGATTTTTAGTTTGGTGGGCACTGAGTTGACACTGAGTACCAGTTACCACCCCCATATGGATGGATAGACTGAGATAGTGAACAAGTGGCTGGTGGGTTACTTGCGTAACTATGTCAGTGGGCAGCAAAAGGCATGGCTGAAGTGGTTGCACTTGGGGGATTACTGTTACAAAAACACTCATAACATGTCTATTGGTATGTCTTTGTTTTATGGATTGTATGGATATCATGCTTTATCTTCTGTTGACATGATGTTTGGTGCTAGCAAGGCTCCTAGAGCCAAGCACTAGATCCAGGAGAGCCAGGATATTCTATGAGCTCTCAAGGATAACATCGCTACAACACAGAACCAACAAAAGATGTATGCTGATAAGGGACTGGTTGAGAGGCATTTTGAGGTAGGAGACTTGGTCTACCTATGCTTGCAGCCATATCGGCAATCCACGGTAAAGCAGAAGGGGGTTGAAAATCTGAAGCCTCACTTCTATGGACCCTACAGGGTGATACACTGAGTGGGACAGGTTGCATATGAGTTGGAGCTACCCCAGGGAAGAAAGATTCATAACGTTTTTCACGTATCATGCCTGAAGAAGGCATTTGGGCAGCAAGTGACTACAACAGAGGAGCTTCCTCCTACAGATGATGAGGGGCACTTGGTGCTATAGCCGAAGGCCATTATTGACACTAGGGAGAGGCATTTATAGAGCAGAACAGTCGAGGAGTACCTAGTGATATGGAGGAATTTACTGGATCAGGATGCCACTTGGGAGAGTGAAAAGATTCTGCAACATCCATCATTACAGTTGCTTGAGGACAAGCAAAATTTTTCCGGGGGAGACTATAATATTCCCAATTAGCAGTAGTTAATTGGAAATATTAATTTTGACTAATTTTGCCTTTATAACGTTAAAATATAAATAAAGTGGGTGAAGGAGCACTTAGCTCACACTTAGGATAAAGTCATTCCCTAAAGTCACTAAGGAGACATATCGAATTAGCAAGGTGGGGCCTAGTGGCCAAGTGGCAACACAAAGATTGGTGGGGCCTAGGTGAGAGAGAGGCTCACCGAGCATAAAAGGAGGAGGGGTCTCCTCATTCTCATTCATTCTGATTATGCATCTTTCAGATTTGTCTTCTAACATTGAGCACGCTTATTTTTTAGCGAAGTCTACACATAATGTTCAGTACATCGGGTGTCTCCGATCGAAGATCCCAACCTCAACCCCAAGGGACTTTGAGTGCCTGCTAGGGTGAGGAGTTTCATTCTTGTTTTTCTGGAGAGGGTTGCAGCTACCACAGGAGGAGCATCGACTCAGAGAGACAACGCAGTCAGTGAGAGGGAGGATGGATTCTTGAGGGGAGGTGGTTCCGGATTGGGGATTTGTTGGTGGATTCAGCCTGGGATAGTGGGTAAGGGCCCAACCCTTCCCTATTCCAGCATTTTGGTGGAGTCAAGGGAAATTATTTGGAGAAGATATTTCAGAGCCAGTGTCCCTCCTTGAGGAATAGCGTAGTGTCTCAAGGTAGCCATTTTCGGGGGTCAGCCATTTCTGAAAAGATTTCTGGGTTTTTCTAGGTTTTGGGAGTAGAGGCCATTCCCAAATTTTCAGAATTTTTCGAGGTGGGGAGAAGCCCCAAATATTCAGTTCATTCTAGCAGTAGTAGTAGAAGCAGCTTTGGAGATAACGCAGTCCAGAGGGAGCAGCCATTCCGGGTCATTTCCTGAGAGTCTTTCTATGCTTTCCTAGTGCAAGCTGAGGTGCCATCATTCTAATCACCTCTGTACTCATTTCCATTTCTCAAAATTAATAAATGGCTCAACGTTCTCCATATTGTTTGTTTTCGTTATGATTTGTCTCTAGTTGCTGCATGTCTTTGTTTATGTGCTTGTATTGCTGTTTATTTCCATTTGGGATATTATAGTAATCCTTTCTCGAAAGACATAAATGTTTAGTCTCTTTAAAATTAAATAACATAACAACTAGTTAACATTTAAGTCAACTGTCACAATCTCATTTAACTAAGAAAAGGTCAAGAATATTAACTCAGTGTGATTAGAAGGAGATACATTTTTGAATAACTCTAACAACAAGTTGTGGCAACAGTGGTGCTCATGTTAAGTTGTGAGGAGGAAGCACTGCGTGTGCAGGTTTAACATTTCTATGGGAAGTGAAGACATTTGGTGTAGAACAATTACATGGAAGTGTCTGTTCTTGAAATTCAGAGTCCAGTTGATAAAGATGAGAGTTACAAGTCCATCGAAGGATTTCAAATATGATGTTGCTTGCAAGTATCCTAACGAGACCTCGATGAACATTGTTCTCCTTGCAAATAACGTGTCAAGTTAGTAATTGTTTTTATTTTTTAAGATTTTATATTTTTATATATTTTAATGTAATACCATAGTTAATTAATTAATAGTTTCCCTTTAATAACATTTATGAATTATTTAAGATTTAGAATTAAAAAACTATCTCTTCTAAATATAAGAAATAAAAAATAATTTCCCACACCGTAGTGCCAAAGGCTACATTATATTTCTCTAAAAAAAAAAAATTATAAATACAAAAGAAATATCTTTATAATAAAAAAACAAAAATGAATATGCATTTTTATTTAGTTATAGTTAAAAATGTTATAAAACATCAATAATTTCAACTTCCTTATAGTCACTCAATTTGTTGTTGGTATTACAATTTAATATAATAAAAATATTTTACTCACTTACAATTTAATGTGGTAAACATATTTCACTTATTTTGAGTTATAAAGAAAATATTTTGATGTAGTAGTATAATTTCATATGAACTTTAAAGTCATAAATAAAATATTTTCTACTTATATATGACATAATATAAAGTAATTATAAGTAAGAAAAAAGTTTTAAACCTTATACTTTTCAAAAATATATTAACATAGGATTTAAATAAACTATTTGAATATGTTGCTAATTTATATAGATATCTACTTCATATATATATATATATAGAGCTCAAATGTTAACCTAAAATATTTTAATGTTGTATATAACTAGCACAATCACATTTACCAATGTGGTTGATATAAGCAGATAGACATATATGAAATACATTTACAACCACATTCATCAATGTCGTTGATATAAGTGAATAGATCTATATCCACCACCCACTACATGTATTTTACAAAAATAATTATTATATATTTTATGAATATAATTACCAATATATTTTATATATTTAGTTATAATATATTAATAAATACTACATATTAAACTAATATATATATATATATATATATATATATATATATATATATATATATATATATATATATATATATATATATATATATATAAGTATATATTCTAGATATGGAGAAATGTTTCATTAATATTGGATATCATTGGAAATAATAATATTAATAGCATTTAGCCCATAATTTTGTAATTCATGATAGAATATGAGTTCACAATGTTAATATCAATAAGAAAAAAATTATTAAATTGATTTTTAATGATTGCCTCATATAACTAGTTGTTTATGTGTGAATGGTTCATTGTAAAAAAAGAACATTATCCACTTAAAAAGAAGAAGTAAATTGAACAACATGAAACAGGATGTAAACAAGTTTCTCAAATATTACTATGAATATGATGAATGTATTCTTCTCATTATTATATTAGAATCAATAAAATATATTAAAATTAGATAAAGAGGAAAATAAAAGTAGTTCAAAAAACATTTTATAAATAGGTCACAATATTATTAGTTGGATTTCATAGGGTTATGGACTTCAATCTTGATTTGTAATGCTTGTATCATATAACCCATTGCATATGTATCAATGGTTCATTGCAAACAAAAGAATAATAGTGACTTAAAAAAAAGGAAGTAAATTGAACAACATGAAAAATGGTGTAACAACTTTCTTAGATATTACTATGAATATGATGAATGTATTCATTTCATTAATATATGAAAATCATTATTTAATAAATGTAAATAAAAAGGACAATAATAGAAATTAAAAATTCATTCTATAAATATGTCACAATATTATTAGTTGCATGTCATAGTGATATGGTCTTTAATCGATCCTCTTATTTCTTCCTAATTGTAACATATTCTCTATCTTTCATCTTGTCATAATGTTGAAAAGAGAAAGGCAGTGCAATGAGTAACCATCTATTTATTTCACTCTTGATATGGTTGTGAAGGTTAGGCCTTGCTGATCTTTATTCCCGATACCAATTGATGCTTGTTCTAATGTCAATCACTGTGAGTTGTGGATTGTAATATCCCATGCCATCTTTAAAGGATTTTTTTTTCAATTTCCTCTTATCACTGTTGTGATAGGTACAATTTTTGGATTTCTTGCATCAAATGGAACACCAACATACTTATAAAAAACAACAGTCATGAACATTGGAAGCTGAGGTGGCTTATAGGTAGGCACATAAAATATATCCTTCACATAACCTAGTGCACCATTCACCAAACCAGATTAAAGCCACAAATTACATGTCAACATAACACGTTGATCACGACACAAAAAAACTTCACAGTCCAATTGATCATCATCAACACCAGGGAAAAATTTAAGGATGGAAGTTTATCTTCAAGTTTAAAAACCTTGGTGAATCTTAATAGTCCCCAATATGTAAATTTTAAAAATTTTGATGATATTTTTGTAAAAATATTTCGGTTTCTAGTTATTTTATATTAGTATATTTAAATTTTGGGCAATTTTTAGGGTAAGAAATTTTTATACAATAAAATTTGGGCAAATCAATTTAAAAAAAAAATGGAAATTGGTGAATCCTTTTTTGGGAAAAATCTTTTAAAATTAGCCCACATGCGAATGCTAGCCGCTAAAATTTTCCCTGATCAACACCACTAATTTTTGAATGCCTTGAAGCCTCAACAATACATCATGTAATTGGAGAATTTAATGATTTTAACATATTTCTATTATGGAAGGCCACCAAATAATTTGTATGAAACATGTGAAATGCTGCATTAAATAAATCCCTTTCTCTAGGATGCAACCTCATATAGGACTGTGACATAAGAAAATCCCAATCTTCAAGAAAAGGTTTTGAATTTCTCATGTTATTGAGGACTCTTCGAAAACAATATTTTTTATAATTATTCCCTTGTTGGTGAAATATTGTGTCAAGAGTGACAACAATGTTGAATTTTTTCCACAAGAAATTCCCTGTTGTATTACCTACATACAAAGGCTTATCTCTCAGAGGAGGTAGCTGACCAATGTCACCGACAAGAATGATTTATCTACCACCAAAAGGACAATTATTTTTCTCTAAAAATTCTTCTTGTAACCAAGCATCTATTTGCATGAATAACCTTGATCCTAGAAGCTCATTTCATTAATCAATATATATCGAACATGTCTAATTTCTTCTTGGATAACTTCTAGTGATTACCCTTGTAGTGGTTTGATATCTTTAATTGGAATTTTTAGAGCTAAGTGTATTGTTTTTGTATGTATATTAAAAGCATCTCTTCCTATTGGCACAAGAACAAGTGAAGGAATTATTCCATTACTTGAGAAATTAGAAAGAGCTTCAAAAATACAATGGATAAGGAAAGACTTGCCGGTGCCTGTAATGCACTGAACAATCATAAGAAGAGCTTCACGAATCTCATATTCAGCAAAATGCCTTAAAAAAATTTCAAAAGCGATTCATTGTTTTTGTTGGAACACCTAATCCTACATGGGTAGGTGTGGAATGCAAAAATTCACAATGGAGTCCAAGTGACCTTGGAATATGAAACCAAGAGTCACACCATTGTACTATAAATGTACATCATGTATAATGGAAAAATAAGAAAGCCTCACGCTTATCCTTCATTGTGTGTTGAGTCTCTTGTGTGTGTTAATCTTCCTCATACACCATGTCTATGTTTTAACATGGTGTTTAACATGGTATCAGAGAGGGTGATTGCTGGCCCTACTCCACTTTGAATGAGTCATTTATGTTTATGGCCTGTGCATATCTGCAAAATTCTTGACAATTTTGCAGCATTTAGAAACTTTCTGCAGCAGTGTTTTTGCCGCCATTCAGAAGTGTTTTGAAGAAGAGCAGCATTCAAAATCCCAACATTCAGAAATTGGCAGCATTCAGGCATTGGCTTTGAAGAAAGGCAGCACTGCCCATCTGAAGGTTTTCATTCTAATTTTTCTCTGCAATTTCTGCTCATCAAAATCTACAATTTGAAGAGCTGCTGGATACTATTTATATTGGGTTTCTACAGAAAATTTCTAAGTTTTTCAAGTAAAATTTCTGAGTTTTACCATTGGAAAATTTCTGCAATTCTAGGTTTTTTCTACTGCTGGAAAACATTTTCTGCTGCTGGGACACTAGAAAAATTTCTGAGTTTTGTCTACTGAAAATTTCTGAATTCTACAGTGTCAAATTCTATGTTGTTGAGATATTTCAATGCCTAGAATTCTTCTATACATTTGTAAAATTTCTGTTGAAGACTCTACAAATTTCCCTCACCTCTCTACTTTTAATTTAAAAAAATAAAAATAAAAAAAACTAAAAAAATAAAAAAAAAATAATTAAATTTTTACAACTCTCGGCCTCCGCAACCTACGGCCCTCACATATCTCACTACATCACCACTCAACCCACAGCTCCCATGAGCTCCCCCTCTATGCACAACGCCTATGCTATACGCCCTTCCATCCATCGAACTCCTCACCTCATGCCTTTCGGCCTCCCCATAACCCCCGTCTGCAAACTACGCCCTACCCCACATCTCCTCACAATGGCTCACTAATCCCAACTCCTCACTGTTACACGGCGTCACTAAAATTTCATTTTTTTATTTTAAAAATATTTTTAAATACCCACCGCCCCCTCTTTTTAAATCAATCTTCCCTCTTTTTTAAATCAATTTCCTCCGTCCCAAATCCCCACACTCCCCAACGCATTCACTTTTTTTTTAATTTTTAAAATTTTCTTAATCCGCCCTCCCATATAATACTACCTCTCATCATAAATTTTTATTTAATAGTACCCCTCATCCATTAATACCCCCCCTCCTTTTTAAATTCATTAATAAATTTTTTAATAGCCCCACTCACCCATTATCCCATCCCATTTTAATATTTCTCCCTCCCAATTAAAATCCCTCCCATTTTTTTATTAATTCCATTCATTTTAATTAATTTTTTTTTTAAAATAAATTCCCTCCTCCTTTTTACTATAATCCTTCATTCCCATTTTTTAATTCCTAAATTAATTCCCCTCCTCTTATTATTTTACAATTAAAATCCCTCTCCCTAAATAAATTAATCCCATTCGCCTCATTTTTTATTCCCATTTTTTAATTAATTAAAAAAAAAAACAGCAGAGAGAGAGAGGGAGAACAAAGAGAGAAATGAATAGCAGTAAATGGAAAATGGCATATGCGGAGTATATGGACTAAATACATAGTGAAAAGAGAATATTTTACATTGTATGATTTGTGGCATATACAAGAGGGTGATTTTTTGAAGAAATTTACACTTGAAGACAAGTTTGCCATCATTTCAAAACAACTCTTTGAAGGAAAATTCAGCTGCCTTAAAGGCTTCTTGCAAAGTGTTTTTGCTGCAATATTGTATTGAGTTGACATTGTATTGCTTCTTCATAGTTGTAATTAGTATTTGAGTTGTTGGATTGTTGATTGCCCTCCATCATTTGGGGAGCAGATTTTGTGCTTTGAGAATTCCTTGGAGTCATTTGTATTTGTTTGAAAGGAATCACATTGTTGAAATGGCTAAAATCAATGAGGCATTAGTGTTGTTGAGTAACCTCATTCATTAAAATGTTGATGATGTGATAAAAATGAGCAAGAATGCTCTTTGTAATATTTAAAGTTGTTTACAAGATGCACAAGAAAAGATTGAGTTTTTGCAGTTGGAATCTCAGCTTCAACAAGAAGAACTTCAGAAAAAGAGTCACCATTCTGAACCTGTTTCTGTTCAAAATATTGAGAAGGACTCTCATCAGAAGAAAGTTAGTAAAGTTAAAGTTGATTCACATTCAGTTCCTTGTACTAGAGCAGATGTACATGCAGATGCAGCAGTTCATCCTGCACTTCTCAAGCCCATCATCAGACCTTGGGAAGAGCTTGTCCACAACAAGCACAGAACTGGTCTTGGATATGACAAGGATGTGTCCTTTCATATTCTAGACTACACCAAGCCCATCATATTTCAGAGTGCCGGATTCCTGTATGACAGTTCACCTGCAGTTGTTCCAGATCCTGCTCCATAACAAAAACAACAGATTGAGAAATGCCAACACTGTGATCGAGTTGGCCATATTAAAGATCATTGTTTTGATCTTCATCCATGCAAGCACTGTGGTCGGCACACTCATTCTTCAGACAGATGCTTCAGAAACAAGCCTCCTGCAAGAACCAAGATTCATTTTGGATGGATCGCTTCTTGGCAATGGGCATCAGTAGCCAAGAAGATGTTTATGACACATGTTAGAACTTGTTCTTGGATATTGAGAAAACTTGCAGTTGAGTTTTCGCCATCATCTCACCTTGTCCCTAACAGGGGGGGAAATGGTGGTCATGTACAAGCTTCGACGACAGATCAAGCGAGCCTGATCCACAATCTCTCATTCAATGTTCATAGTTGTAGCCAGCAGTTCAAGCGAGCCTGAGCCACAATTCGTCATTCCAGAGTCAGAGATGTAGCCAGAGACACGGATGCCCATGAGCATGCCTTCGGTTGGTGGATAACCTAAAACCATCATCTTTGTTTGGTGGACAACCTAAAACCACCATAGGTAGTAGACCTCCCTTCTTTTAGGTTGAAGGTCTCCCTTTCATATATGAGGAACACTTCCTCTAGCAGAAGCCTTCAGCTTAGTAGCCTTCAGTTTCTTGCCAGTTTTGGTTGAGTTCCAGGAAATGCTTCAAGCATTCCAGAGTTGTTGGTAATCCTAAAACCATCACAGGTAGTAGACCTCCCTTCTTTTAGGTTGAAGGTCTCCCTTTTTTATGAGGGACAATTCCTCTAGCAGAAGTTTTCAGCTTCTTGCCAGTTTTGGAAGAGTTCCGGGAACTGCAGCAAGTATTGCGTTCCAGTGTTGGTGGTCATCCTTAAACCACCTCTTTTTTCCAACATTTCAGAGAGTTGATTCAACCCAAGTGCTGCCATGTATACTTTGCAGATTTGTATTACAACTCTTTTCTTGGACTCACACATACCCCTTCGGATTAAGGGGGGATTTTGGAACACCTAATCCTACATGGGTAGGTGTGGAATACAAAAAGTCACAATGGAGTCCAAGTGACCTTGGAATATGAAACCAAGAGTCACACCATTGTACTATAAATGTACATCATGTATAATGGAAAAATAAGAAAGCCTCACGCTTATCCTTCATTGTGTGTTGAGTCTCTTGTGTGTGTTAATCTTCTTCATACACCATGTATGTGTTTTAACATGGTGTTTAACAGTTTTTACGCCAATGAATTTGGAGATGCAAATGTTCTATTTGAAAGGTCATGAGTATCGCCCCTTTATTGTACATTCCTTATAAAATTAATAGCTTCTTCAATCACATCATGAAAAGTATTTATACTTTTCTAGTCAACGGATATATCCAGATCCCTTCAACCAAGGGTTTGAAGATCATAAACATTCACATTATTTGATGGAACCATGCGAGAGAAAATATGCCATTCTTGAAAGTCATATTCAAGATTCATTTCCTAGGTATAAAATTCACCATCTCCTCCATCTTCAATATTGTCAACAGTTGATGGATTTCGATCAACCTGCCATGTACAATATCAGAAATTTCTCCAATTCTCAATAATAATTTTAGTTGAAAGCCCAATATCCACAAAAATGTCACAAAATGGCTTTTACAAGATCAATTTTGTCCATCAAAAGTTTTCAAATTCGTCTGAACCCTCACTAGGAATAGAATAAAACCGTGCAGAAACCGGAACAATAGCATGCACATCTCTAGGCTTCTAGGCATCTTGTTTACGCTTGCTATTAAATTTCCAAGATATTGTTGTTTCTATCAAAGATATATCTTTAAGGGGAAAAGGTCTCCTCTGATAATGTTGAAAAAAGTATTCTCAGATGAAAATTTCTTGCCATCCCTTGATATTTTCCTAAAAACCTTTCTTGCAGCATTTAAGGAAACAATTTTTTGACTAAAACCAACAAGAGGTATCTTAAGAAAAATATGGCATGTTTCTTGTGCTCCAATGTCACGGTTAACAATCATTTCTCCAAGAAACCTTCTGTAAGAAAATAAATCATGATCCTTAGAGGAAATATAATTTGAAATTCTAGTTAACATATCATGATAAGTTTCAAATATTTTTTCTGATTTTTATGCATACTTAGAAAGATATTTCAGAGAAACATACCAATAAAGCACTAGTTGGCGGTCAACATTTGCATGCCACATTGTTAGAAGGTAAATGTTATGCAAATTGAACCTATCACAATTTCTTGTGGGGTCATATTTTTTTTCTTCCTTGATCATGTATGAACAATATTGATTCCTCAGAAATATCCCATGGAGCATTGTACTTACATGTGAGAATATTACCATTTTTGCGCAAAAAAGAATCTATACTACACTTTGTGTGCCTTTGGACATGATTCAACAATTATTTATAATCATTATGATCATTGCAAGAGAAAATATGATCAGTATTCAATAGGAAAGGGTCATCATTGAGGCTTCTTGGAACCATTATGTTGTGACTATGTATGTCATGTGGATTCCATGCAGTTACATAATTATCAAAGAATCTCTTTATAAGTTGTACATGAGAAGCAATTAGCCAATCAAGTATTTCCATGTCAGGAGCGCCTTGCAACCATAGGAAACCATGGATATGTGCTAAACATCTATGCTACCACTTATATATGATGAAAATGAATACACAGTTACTACAAAAAATAAAAATAGAACCATCATAAAAAATTGATAACGAATAGAAAATAAATTCAACAACACAAACCTGTACTAGAAGTCTTTAACTTTAATATATTTTTGGATAAATTCCTCTTGAAACATATTGAATATATGGCACATAAATGTGGCAACAATATGAGGGTACTAAATATCATTCTCAATTTTCATACAACTCTCATTTAAAGAATGAGAATGTGAGTGTACAGGCATGAGGTTATGCAACTCTGGACACTTTGTTTTAGCTACACTCAAAGTAAAAAAAAAGATGGACATCCCAAATAATTAATCATGTAAGTCAATTCAACCTGAAATTCAGTCCAGTATGCCATTGTATCTCTCAGAGAAGAACCAAACCGCATAAGATACTCAACTAACTTATTATCTAGTAAATCAGAAAGTTGGAGACGCAAGTCTTCAATTGTTGTTGGTTAGTTATCATGTAAATTTTTATTCACAAAAACTACAGCAGTTGCTTGGCTCCGAAGATGCATTATCATGTTCAATAGGTAATATCGAAAGCGATGATGGACTCCAAACCTCTGATAATAGTATCTAAGAAGATGCAATGCATACTCATGAAGTTCAATAGTAAAAATACATTGTTGCAACCAATCAACAGAACTAGTGGGGAACAATGTGGGGAATTCCATATCTAATAACCCCTCAGTATTATAATCATTCACTCGAGAGGTTCCAATATTGGGCCAATCCATTTCTTGAACACATGAAGAATAAACATTATAGAAAAATGCTCTAATTTCTTCCACTTCTCGTCGTTCACTAGGTAGGCAAGAAACAAAAGAAGAAGGGAGAGAGGCTCAACATGAAACCCATCATTATTAGTTACATTGATCACATATTCTTCAATATCATAATAAAAAAATTTAAGCCTGGATGAGACATCTATTGATCTTTAAGGCATGGCATTCACTGAATCGTAGTCAATTACAACATCTTGATAATATTGATCACGTTCAATTTTGAACTGCAATGCAGCCATAACTTGAGATATATTGATATAAAATTCATAATACATAGACTAAGCGGCATGTATCCTCAGAATTATAAATTCAATATCTTCAACATATCAGGGAATGCTTTGTGAAATTGTAGAAATATCTTGAGGAAACCTAATTGTGTGGCCGCTATACTTATATTTCCCACTTCGAGCATGTGTCTCTTGAAAAATAGGATTTACACGTGCTATTAGAATTTCTTAATCTTGAGAAAGAACTCTTAAAATATGAGGTTTATCACCAAGATCCATGTTATTATATCCACAAAAATGATGGGCACCTCTTTCATTCTTGCATTGTCTGCAAATAGGTCCTTTAGAATCTCTCAAAACCTGGATTCTGGGATATGACTCATGGAATAGTTGGCACCTTTGGACAACTGACAAGCTATCTATATTTTCTCGAAATATTTTATGCATTGCAACCATGTTTTCATCAAAATTAATATTATATGTATCAGTTATACCATGTGGAGAACGATGTGGAAGAGTAAAATTTCATCTAAAATGTACTTGATTTTTAGCACCATGACATTCCCTTCCCAAATTTGAAACACATGGAATGGATCTATGATAGGGCGTTTCCAAATTTATGGTCTGCATTTTGGGAACCTGAGAGGATGATAAGGTGTCTTTAGCATAAATTATTTTAAAACTTAATTTCCAACTAATTATAAATGAAAAAAAAAAAATCAAATTCATTGAATATTTACATTTGTTTGGTGATGTCGATGAAAGCTATGAGATGGTTTCTCTTCACTTCTAACATCACTAGCTGGAACATTTGGGGAGTTATCTTTTAAGCCTCTATTCAAATGAGTTGTTTCCTATTTCAACAAAATAAAATACAATATAAAACTAAATGTCCAACCAATAAAGATTCAAAAATAGAAAACAAATCAAACACATTGAAAATTACATCAGTTTGACAATTTTATGTTTTGGATTCCATTTCTCCAACCTGATCATATGAAATCATGTTTTCTCGATAGAAAGTTATAAAACATAGTGTAAGATTAAAAATACATGAAAAAATGAAGAAAATATCAAATGGATTCAAAATTTACATTTCTTTGGTGATATGGATGAACGCTATGAAATGGTTCCTTTTCACTTGTAACATTAGTAAATGGGACATCTACGAAGTTAATTTCTATGCCTATATTGAAATTAGTTATGTACTATTTGAAGAAAATAAAGCATGCAATAAAATTCAATTTCCAACCTACAAAAAATTCAAAAAATGGAACATAAAATCAAATACATTGAACATGTACATTATTTTTCCAATCTGATTGTCGAGGAGAATGTTCTGGAAGGGTATGACATGCTTCATCTTCACTTCTGAGATTAGTAGATGGAACACTTGGGGAGTTAATTTCTAGACCACTATTAAAATGAGTTGTATCGTATTCCAAGAGAATAAAATACCTTATAATTATAGTAAAGAAAAATTGTAAATAAAGGAATGTAATAAAACAACCACTCTTTCAGAAAACCTCAAAATATCATTGTGCTACCCAAACAAGAAAATGATTCCGTATTTCTAGTAAAAATGGGATCTCTATCACTTACAATAATATTTGGGTTTCCATGTAGCTTTTGAATTATTTCCATAAATGTAGCAGCAACTTTACTTGCTTTAAATGGATGAGATAATGCACAAAAGTGTGCATACTTGGTAAGTCTATCAACTACCACCACGATGACACTCTTTCCTTCGGAATTAGGTAAACCTATTATAAAATCCATAGAAATATCCTCCCAATCTTGACTTGGAATGGATAAAGGTTGTAGAAGACCCCGGGTCTTAATTATCTCAAGTTTACTTTTCTGGAAAACCAAACATTCCGCCACAAACTTTTCAATATCAAATTTAAAATTCTTTCTTCACCCTGTGGTAAGTTTTTAAAAATCTCGAGTGTCCTCCTAAAGGAGAAGTGTGAAATTCCAAAAGAATATTTTTCTTTAGTTGGGTATTCTTAGAAATATATAAGTGATATTTGTACCATAATCAATCATTTTTATAGCTAAATGTATCAAATGTACTAGGATCTTTCTCCAACTTTTGAATGAGTGTCCACACTTCTTCTTTCTTTTTCCGTTCATCCCTTGCTTCAACTATCCAATCTGGTTGGATAATAAAAATGGAACAAAGCATTTCTTCCACCTCTTCATCCTTTCTTGAGGGTCCATCTGCGACAACATTTATCTTCCCTTTTTTGTAGATGATTTCAAAGTCAAAACCCAACATCTTTGTGACCCAGCATCTTTTGAAGATAGTCTTTGTTCCAAAAACTCTTTAAAACTATCATGATCATTTTTTACCTTGAAGTGTCTTCCCGTTAGGTAAGGTCACAATTTCTTTAGTGCATGTAGTGTTGCCAACATTTCCTTCTCATAAATAGCGTTATGTAAATAATTTCCTTTGATTGGATGACTTTTAAAAGAAATGTGTCTTCCGTATTGCATTAAAACAACACCAATTCCATTTTCTGAGGCATCACATTCCACAATAAAGGTTTTGTGAAGTCTCTCATAGCTAAGACTAGTGCTAGGAACATTGCCTCTTTAATATGTTCAAAGGCCTTAGTTTCTTCAGGAGTCCATGAAAATGGATCTTTCTTCAATAATCCTGTTAGATATGCTGCTATTCTCCCATAATTCTTAATAAACCTATGATAATATCCTGTTAACCCAAGAAATCCTCACAAATTATTTATGGTTGTGGGGACTTTCCATTCCTTAATGGCTTTAATTTTGTTAGGGTCTACATTAACACACCCATGAGATACAATATGACCCAAATATTACACCTCTTTTACTCCAAAGAAAAATTTGGATGTTTTTTCATATAATTGTTTCTCCTCCAATAGTTTGAGCACCCTATCAACATGTTGAACATGATCCTTCCAAGACATGTTGTAGATTAGTATATCATCAAAAAATACTAGAAAATTTTTTCTAAGGAAGGGTTTGAAAATGGAATTCATCAACCATTGAAATGTAGAAGGTGTATTTGTAAGGCCAAAAGACATGACCAAAAATTCATAATGACCCTCACGAGTTCGAAATGTTGTTTTTGGAATATCTTCCATCTTCATTATATTTTGAAGATATCCTGAACGAAGATCCAACTTTGTAAAATAAATTGCTCCATGCAATTCATCCAATAATTCATCAATCACAGGAATGGGAAATTTATCTTTAATAATGATATTATTGAGCTCCTTATAATCTGGACACATGTGCCATGATCCATCCTTCTTGTGCATCAATACTACTAGAGCAGAGAAATAACTTTGACTAGTTTGAATTATACCAGCCTCTAACATTTCTGCAATCGTACATTCAATTTTCCTCTTTTGGACATAAGGATATCTGTAAATCCTTATGTTTGGAGGAACACTTCCTGGAATCAAATGAATAGCATGATCATGATCATGAATAGGTGGGATTCCTTTGCCAGTTTCAAACACCTCAGAATGATTCTCCAAGACTTTTTTGAGATCTAAATAAACAGATGATTTTGAAATTGGAACTTCTAGTGAGCATAATTTTGCAATTACGCCTCATCTTTATTACTTCAGAAGATTTTTCATGGCATTATAACTTATTATGTTTATCATCTTCCCTGCGATACCTCGTAATTCTACTTCCTTTCATTTCGAAAAAAAAATCAAGAAACGTTCTTGAAAATTAAAATATACCATCCCCAAAGATTGTAATGATTGTACTCCTAGTACAAAATCATCACCTCCCATTGGAATGGAAAGAATTGGACTATTAAATACATATTCGCCATGGTTAGCTTGTTATTATGAAATTTTCCATAGCAATTTATAGTTCCTCCATTCGCAACCATCACTTGACATTATGGTGTTTGGTATAGGAAACAATTCAATTCCTTGGCTACCTTACAATGAATAAAATTATGGGTACTACCTGAATCAATCAACACTTTTACCTTTTTATTCTTGATATGTCCTTCTATATCAAGAGTTTGAGGAGTGGTAATACCTACTAATGCCTTACATGATATGGTCAGACTCATTTCTTCTTATTATAGGGTTGTTTCCCCATGTATATCCTCTTCTTTTGAAGTTTCTTGCTCATTTTCTTCTTCCTATTTACAATCTATGTAAAATAATTTCTTATCGGCACACTTATGACCTTTAGTGTATTTTCTATCACAATTGTAGCAACGCCCTTTTTCTCTTTTTTCTTCCAATTCTAATGGTGTCAACCTTGTGGATTGTGAACGTCTAGGATTAGAAACACTTCCATCTTTATAGATGTGAGTGATAGGCTTCCTTGTCACCATAATTTTACATTAAATTTTCTTGCCAATCTGAATGCCTTCTTCAATGAATCAGGTTCCCAAACACGAACTTCATGTTGGATATTATCCTTTAAAGTCCCTATGAAGACATTAATCCCGTGTTCCTCTAAAATATTAGTTACCCTTATATTCAATTTTTTGAATTCCTCAATGTGCTCCACCACTAAACCCTTTTGTTTGAGATTTATCAATTGGCTAAATAAGGTGTTTCTCTTTATATCCTCATAATGTGCTATCATTTTCTCCGTAAAAATTGACCAAGAAATAATTTTTTTATGGGAGAAAAGCCATTGATACCATGCAAATGTATTTTGTTCTAAATGTAAAGTTGCAATGCATACCTTTTGTGTGTTTTACACATTAATGAGATCAAAATATTGCTCCATATGTCGTATCCATGTTACAGGATCCTTGCCATCAAACTTCCTCATATCCATCCTTCGAAAATGGTGGTTCTTCCATCCAACATTAGATTTTATAAAATCACGATTAAAATTTATTTTGTTCTCATCATGAGTTTCCTCTACTAAATTTTTTCCATTAGGAAAATTTTCTTGTATCAACTTTGTCAAACCTTCCATGTCTTCTTTTAGATCATTCTTCATGTTTTCCATGTTGTCTTTCATTTTTTCTTCCATTTCATCCATCTTAGCTTCCATGCCAGCCATCTTAGCTTCCATGCCTTTCTTCAAACCATGCATATTAACTTCCATGCATTTCTTCAAAAATTCCATTTCAATTTTTGTTTCTCTCTGCGAGAGCAGAATTTGGTGGACTTGCTCTTATAATTTTGACATGTCATGTTGTAGTTCTTTGTATTCGTGAGTCATAGTAGATCCTTATAAAGGCTTAATGGGTGTTGAATTATTTTTAGAGGGTATTTTAGAACCCAATACTGATACCTATTCTACAATATTCCCTTGGAATCAATTAATCAAAATTATTTTTCACACAAGACCTATGCAATTTCGAAAAAAAATACACACATTTTTCTCACTTTTAAGGAGCTTGATAATGAAACTGAATTGTCTCTGTACTTGAGGATCTTCAATATCTGAAATTAGGCCCTGTAGTATCCCTATGAAGCTTCTTTCAAATGCAATAGCTCTGACTTGATTTGGATTCCTCAAGGAAACGTTGTGCCAAATCTCCCACAATGACCTAATTATGGACCGGTTCAGTATAATGAACTTGTACGACCTGCCACATGTAACTTTTTCCTCCTTCAGATCTAAAATTGATACAAATAAATGTACATTCCATGTACTTATGGCCACTTTTTATAGAATTCCAATCCAATGCTCAGAGAGAGAGAGTTATGATGTTTTTTCCCACGGGCATCTCTTTGAGATGAAATTCAGGAGTCTGAAAAAACCCTAACTTCCACAGATCATATCTCTGAAAATATTGCGAACCAAGATATAAAATTGTTACATGATGTTCCTCCATATTTCAGCTTTCCTTTGTAAAAATTTCAGCTTCTCAAACTTAGTAGAAAAAAATTATAGCGAAACTTCCACGATGACATGTTTTAGGTGAAATTCGAGATCATGAAAAAACCCTAACTTCCACATATCATATCTCTGAAAATATTGTGAAACAAGATTTGAAATTTTTACACGACGTTCCTCAGGATTTTTGCTTCTATTTGAAAAAATTTCAGCTTCTGAAACTTCGTAGAAAATATGTTATAGTGAAAATGCAATGATGACCTTTTTGGAGTAGTGAAACCCTAGAATCCGAAGCTCTAATACCAAATTTTATTAAATGAGCCCAAAATATAGAAGAAAAGTGAGATCAACACCTTAGAAATCAGCCACCTTGAGGGGTAAAACTCCAATACATTACATAAATGAAAAATTCTTGGATAATACAAATGAAGAAACCTCCTTCTATATATAGGAGTCCATGGGATCACAATATAATCCAAGACAACCTAACAATAATAATATAAGGGAAAAATAATAACAATATTGGGGTTACAATAACAACAATAAGGGACTATACTAGTAATATAGGGAGCTAACACATTAAAAAAAATAAAGGTTGTAGGTTATGCCCTTTTGAGGGAGGAGTTGGACATTGGGTCCGAGCACATAGGAATCTCGAGTTTAGTCACAAATCATATATATATATATATATATATATATATATATATATATATATATATATATATATATATATATATATATATATAAAGTCAGTAGCTATAATTTGTTAATAATGCACAATGGAATAATGGGTTAAGGATACAAATTAGGAACCAAAATAATATAATATCCTTTGAAATAGGGAGCTAACACATTAAAAAAAATAAAGGTTGCAGGTTATGCCCTTTTGAGGGAGGAGTTGGACATTGGGTCCGAGCACATAGGAATCCCGAGTTTAGTCACAACTCATATATATATATAATAAAGGGGTCATTAGCCCATAAAATTTGTTAATAATGCACAATGGAATAATGGGTTAAGGATACAAATTAGGAACCAAAATAATATAATATCCTTTGAAATTTTGTCAAATAGAGTTTACCTTGATGATAGAGCTTAGTCTCATAATGTTTTTCAACAATTCTTTCCCTAGTTCATACAATAGCTTACTCAAAAGATTTTATTAATAGGTATTACTGTAAACACCTAAGCAAGAATAAGAATGTTTGCATGGCAATATGAAAATAGGATCCATTGGAGATGTGTAATAATATTCATTCAATAGATCAATCTTGACCATTTCAAGTACACTTCAACATATTTTAAGGCTAAGAGTTTTTTTTATGAAATTTTCATTCATAGCATTAACATTCAACCCACCGAGATTAAAATTTGTGGACAAATTTATTTATCTTTTCTAAAAGAAAAAAATTGTAACTTGTGAAAATTAAAATTACATTTAACATGCATAAGGCACTTAAAAAAAAAAAAAAACCACTAAATTTTCTATATGATTTACCTATCACATTTTAATATCTCTAAAAATATTCAATTTAAATATTTGTTTAATCCTACACCATTTGAAAAAATAAAACGAGGAGTTTCATCCTCAAATCGTTCAATATTTCTATGAAAAAGTTCTACTTGCCTTAAAGATATACTTAATACATAACCAAAATAAGAAATAAACAAAATATACACTTGTAGGTTATCATTAGTTAGGGATTTGAAGGGGGTTGAACTAACGTTTCAATATTTTCCCTTTTAGAAGCCCTATTTTTTTTTGATATTATTGCTACTTTTGATAGACCATTGGTTTTAAAATTGTATTTTAAATTGGCACTATTGAATCTTATTATCTTAAATAAATCAATATATTTGATTATTCGATGCAAAAATGGCTTAAGAGGAAGGTTTGAAGTATAACAATCCATTTAATAACCAACATGGAGTCACTGGTGACTTTTATTCTTCAAATTTTTTTTGAGGACCAATTTCACATGCCTTAAAACTACATGTATTTTAATCCAACTATTAGGTCTAGAATATAGGAATATACTAAATGAAAATTTCATTCAATTAGGCATAAACAAGACACGTCCAACACCTCATGGACCTATATTTCCATGGTTAGAACTATAAAATAACCCCATACATATGACTTGTGCATCGTTTAAGGACTAGATGTTCCAAGGTTCTTCTAAACAATTGTCTATGTTGGTGAAAAAATTCTAGAAGAGAGGAATTTATACTCAAAACAATAATATATCATTTCATGTGATCCATATTCCCAAGAAACAATACATGGGAGGCCTTTATGATCTTCCAAATCATTCAACCAAAAATAATTTGTTGAATGATAGCTGAACTATCCAAATAAGTAGTATATATAAATAAATATATATATATATATATATATATATATATATATATATATATATATATATATATATATATATGTATGTATATGTATATATATATCTGTGTGTGTGTGTGTGTGTCTCTCTCTCTCTCTCTCTCTATATATATATATATATATACATAAAATTACAATTGTTTTCATAAAACATCAAAACTTGCTCTAATAAATTAATTTTACACATAATTTATTGAAGGACCAAGCTTACTACATAAGTATATATTTTAGTGATTATATTTGGGTTCTTCATTGTGATCTAGGTGGATATCGATGGCCACATTCCTATGCCACCTGGACCTCTATTTGGTTTCACAAGTTTCCTTGTTTGTAACATAATTTACTATTTTTAACATTTCTTCGGGTCCTAAACTTTGAGAGTTGTTTTGACCCCCCAGGCAAAGGTTTTTTGAGCTCTACAACAAGCCCATAGCCATATGAAAGCAGATACTACAAATCCAGTAGTATTCAGAGTGATGTTTCCAATGAGTTATTGTACGCACCAAACAAAGATCATATGACCATGTTACAACCTTGAGAAGTTGGTAGCCCAACTAAACCCCATTGCACCAACAATCTCATGGTCTCACCGTAATGCGTGATGCCAAACGAATTCACTGGAATAAAATCATTGTCAACAACACCAACGCGAGATCATGGGATTTATTATGTGATTATGTGTAGTGTTGATTAGTATATGTTGGGGTATTTGCGCATAAGCACAAGGATCAACTCCAAATGTCACGTTGCCCCCTTTGTTGACCAACGTGTAAATGAGGGCAGAAAATCGCGCTACTCCAGCTCTGCAGGAGAGAAAAAAATGCCTGTCTCTAGCCACTAAGTCTCCATGCTTCAACCACCAAGGCTCTTCAATTTTCCAACCATTAATGCTTCACTATAGCCACTAAGGCTCTCCAACCACCAATGCTTCGTACTTCCACTAAGGCTCACAATTCAACCATTGAGGCTTTTGAATCAGCCACAAAGGCTTTGCACTGCCACTGGGGCTCTCCAACCCCCACGGCTCAATTCTGCCACTAAGGAACTCACTTCATCCACGAGGGCTCACGAGCTCTGATACTATGTTAAAAATGGAAGATGAAACTTATATACTGAAACTAGCAGCTCACAGGTGAGAAAGTTGCACCTAGATACTGCTCAAGCATAATGCTTTATTCAATTAATCATCATAATTTTCATAATTTTAGGGAGATTAGAAATTACTCCTAGAAAATAGGGACTAATCTTAATCTAGGACACACGCAAAACTGAGAAAACAACTCTCTCCAATAATACATATTCTCCATTAATTTCAACTTGTAAATATCTTGAAAGGAAAGCAGATGAAAAAAATTATTACAAGTTATTTAATAATACTTGTTGGACATTAGTGCCTCAAGCAACATATTAATTTCTCAATATTAATATCTTAGATAATTGTCTTTGGCTTTCCCTTGGCTACAAATTTATAACATCACAAAAAAAATCTTAGGGAAAGCATTGTAAAATTTGAACCATCTTCTCATACTTAAGACTACATAAACTTGAGGTACATTCTTATTTTAAAAAAAATAAAAAATTAATGGTTGAAATTTCAACATAAAATAAATAAATTGGTAACCAAACCTTTGTATAAAATCTGACCTGTGACCTATGTAAGGGTATTGAACCCTTATAAACATCTAAACACAAGAACTTTATTGAAACTTAATAACATTAAAACCTAATAAAATTAAACAACAATAAAATATAAAAACAAATATACATACAATGATAAAACAACCAAACCTGAATGCCAAATTGAAGAAGGGGAACTTCGGATTTGTGAGAAAGAGCTTAAATTCTCTTAAGGAAGTTCTATATACGGTTTTGTAAGAATCTATTTTTGGGGATGTTGGCTTTTCAAATATATATAATATTAAATGAAATGTAACTAAATAAAAGTTAAATATAAATAACAATAGCCAATGAGCTCACACGATAAAACCAATAAGCATATTATGTGATTGCATGATCTCATTATTAATTTTAGTTATGACTTCCATTTATTAATAATTTTTTAGTTACAAACATGGTCTCATGATGTCATTATTAATTTTAGTTATGGCTTCCATTTATTAATAATATTAGTTACAAATATGGTTTCCATGTGTCTAAACCTTCCCATTAAAACTATTGGATGCCAGTCACTTAATGAATGAATCCAAACGATTGAAGACCACTTAGTTAATTAATCATTGTTGTTACAAACATGATTCCCATGTAGATTTTATTTGTATTTTCTAATTGTTAGCATGTGGCCATGACATTATTAAAACTTAATATTTCCATTACAAAATTTATTATCATGATATTATTAAAACTTAATATTTCCATTATAAACTTTGTTATCAGTTAACTGTTTGTATTTTTATCCATTCAAAATTTTGAAAAAAAAATCAAAGAAGGAATAAGAGAAATATTCAAACACACTTGGTAATCTAATATTAATAGATTTTAACCATATTTATGATTTGTATGAACTTATGTTTTAGTTATACCTATAAATCAATTCAAAACTAGTTTTATTTTTGCAAATAGGTTGTTCTCACATGTACAAGTTTTTGTGTCATTTTCTACCAAACTATATATTTTGCATATATTTTCTTGTTTCAGAGTTATAGCTTTATTTTGATTTGTTTTCATTATGTCTTAACCTTTAATGCTATCTTTATTTCATTTGTTTTTTAAACTTTGATACTAAATAATAATAAAATTTACTTTTTCTATTATATTAAATTATAATAATAGAAAATCTAAAAGCCTTATAAAACTTATATATTAAATTATTAATTAAAAATCTGAAAAATATCATTAAATGGAAACATATCATATAAAAAAATATAAAATTTAATAAATAATAAACCATTACGATTTAAGAGGATTTATATTATTATCAACTTATCATATTATATTAGATTAAAAGATTAAAATCTTCATATTAATTTTGGTTAAGGTTATATAATTGTTATTAGTGGAAACTTTATATAAATGAGAATAAAAGACCTTTAATAAAATTTTCATATTATATTAAATTAAAATGTTAAGATACTGTTACACAAAAACTTAAACCCTAAAAATATTTATGGAGGGTTACAACAGCTTGTTCCCACATGCATGCAAAACGAAATTGCTACACCTCATGTGCATTACGCGCACACCGTGAGAACAATAACACACATATTTCAATGGGAATCTCGTAAATTTTAATGGTCGTCTATGATTCGAATTGTAACCGACAATAATTTTATAGGGCACACGTTTTAGTTAACAGACATCGGGGTTTTAATAGATTTTTAATTTTTAATTGTATTTTCTTTAATTGTCAAATGTGTTTTTATTTTTATTTTTTTATAGACATAAATAAAAGTCACAGTAAATTTTTAATTATGATTTCGTAAAAAATAAAAAATTAAATAAGCATTAAATATTTAATTTAGATATACAAGGAAGTTACCTCTATTTATTTAATCTATTGATTTAGTGGCAACTATCTGAATGTGCAGTGATATGTCAATTTACACCATAAAATTAAATTTTTTAATTAACAAAATCGTTAAACTAGTCAATTCCAATAAAGAGAAATAGATGTCAATTAATTAATAAAGTCATTAAAGTAACAATGATGTCAATTTGCACCATAAAATCAATTTTTTTAATTAAAAAAATAATTAAATTAACCAATTCCAACCACAGGTGCCTATTAGCTTAATAAAATAGACATAGCATTAAAACGAGACTCAGTTCTGAATCCTCATAGGGATCTTTCTTTTCTCCTATCTAGTTACATAATTTTCGTAGAATGTAGAGTACAATGTTTCTCAACTATATTGGAAGTAGTCACTATCACAAAAAGAATTTGGTAGTCCATAAACAGATTATATATTTCATTCTTTATATTTCTATTACATTGTATAATTTTTTTGAATATTTAATATTTCTATAGTATTAAATAAAATTATATATATATTTGATGATATTTTATGTTAGTTTAGATTTATTTTAATTTATAATCTATTAAGTGTTGAGAAGATTTAAATTTTAGTATATTACGAAATTTGATTTTTCTCAAATCTTAATAAATTTAAAATTAATTTTTTTAATAAATCCCAAATTAAAATAAAATTACATTAATTTTAAATAAAATTATAATTTAATTAATTTTTATAAATTTAAATACCAATAAATTATGTATTATAATTTCATATAAATTTATAAAATAAAATAAAATTATATATATATATATATATATATATATATATATATATATATATATATATAACACAAAAATTACATAAAATTATAACATTCCACACGAAATATAACAACTCACTACATGAAATGATTTTTATAGGCTTCTTAACGGCCATGTTAAGTATCTAAATAAATACTTAGTTATTAAATTTGAGTCCTATTGCATCCACGACCCTATTTAGAATTCCGGGTGCATTAGGGTTTGTTTTGGTTGTTTTCTATTTATTATTATTATCATTAATATTTAAGTTATAATTTAAAAGTTTTATGGAAAGAATTTTTGGATTTTTTTAATGGTTTGTAACAAACATGAAAGTTCTAAATTAAAATTCCAAATTGATTAAACAAATGCTAAAGATTTGAACTAGAGAAATTGAGTTTTTGTATATTGTAACATTGAATGTTAAATGATGTCTAACATAATGGATGGCCAAGATTTCTAAATTTGTTTATGAGTAAATAATGATTAGGTTATATTTTCACTCTGTTTCATTCAAAAATTTTATTTTAGTCATAATTTTATACATTAAAGAAGGAGCCACTTGATTTTATAATATTTAATTCATAAATTTATATTTAAGGAAAGAAAAATATCTTAAACAAAGAAAATATTGTGGAGTTATAGCATTTTTCTACTTAACTTAAAAGTAAATTTCAAATTAAGGTTATTTATGTGGCCTAATGATAAATCAAATGATTTGGGCTTTATTGTCAAAAAAATTTGTAACCATTAAAACATATCATTAACTCATTACATATAAGCCAAATGAGTCAACAAAAAAATATATCTTTATCCCTCAATTTTATCCTAGTTCACATAGATTCATGTATATTTATTTCAATATGATAGTGTCCATGGACTACCCTCAACAATTGAAAACGATAATTATTTTTAATAGTGTAACTAAAGTCATTATTATTAACATGATTTAATAAAATTTCATGCTACATAATGTTGATTTAAAGATAAAACATATTTCACAAGGTGTCAACTTCAAAATTAATAACGTTTTATTTCCATAATGTTGTCACTGTATTTTCTACATAATTGATGCAGGAGAATCATGACAATTTCCCCTCTTCCTCATGAGAGAAAAATAAAATAAAATAAAGGTTATAGGTTATAAGCCTTTTTGAGGGAGCGCTTAGATATTGGGTGTGGGCATATGGGAGTGGGATGTTTAGTAAAGGCTAAAGGGGAATAAATATAATAATATGGAAATAAAAGAGTAAATGGGTTATTGGCGCATACGATGTGTTAAATTGGTGTCATAGAAGGAAGCCTATAGAGCAAGGTTTGATAAAAATAAGTTTGAGAAGACTACCCAAAAACTCCTATTGCGAGTACGCCACCAAAAATAGGAATTTGGGAAAGAATTAGGATGGAAAAGGATCCAAGGTTGGAGTTGAGACACATCTAGGTGAGAATATAATCCTTGGAGACAACCCAGAGATCCTGACATGGAATAAATTAGCAAGAGTAAGGATATGAAATCAGAAGAGGAGAGAGAAGGATCTCTAGGAATAGAAAAACCAGAGGAGAAAATGATAAATCTGGTTACCAAAGTCGGGTCCAGGCCACAAAGGATGTGCCACTATAAAATGGAAACCTGAATGTGAAAGAGCTACTTTATTGGATCAGCTCATTAGATAAGTATTTGGAATAGAATATGTGTAGAGGAACAGAAGGTAAAATATGTTGTTATGAAGATAAGGGGAAACTCAATATTGTGGTGGGCTGAGCTATAGGATGATCAAAGAAAGAAAGGAAATGAGAAGATCAAGAGTTGGGATTAAATGCTAGCCAAGTCTAAGAAAATTTTTATGCCCAAGGATTATCAACTGAACTTATTTAGGAAGCTACAAAATCTAAGGTAGGAATCTATGACAGTGAAGGAGTACACTGGAGAATTTTACAGGTTGAACATCATAGCAGGCCACATAGAGGAAGATTTTTAAAAGGTGTTAGATATGTTAATGGCCTAAGGTATGAGATCTAGGAAAAAATTGACCTCTTTCCCCTGAATATAGTGGAGGATGCCTATTAGGTAGCATTACCAGAAAAAGAGAAGTTGGATAAAACAAAGCCAAAGGAGTAGAGGAAGGAGTCCAAGCATAGGAAAAGGACCTTCCAACAGAGGAAGATTTCATGATTCAAGAGAAGACATGGGGAGCTCTTGTAGCCAATCTCGTAGAGGAGGAGGATGAGGGACAAAATATTGTTCTTAGTAAGCAAAGGAAGAGGAAGAGAAATCATGTGCTACATATGTGGGAAAATAAGACATATGTCAAGGGATTCTCTTGAGAGTAAATCAACAGATTAACATGAAGCACATATTGTAGAAGCTAAGGAATAGGTAACAAAGACAAAGGTGAAATAATATACTCATGAAATGGATGAATCACTGATGGAATATTGGTACAAGTTGAGAAGGAACCCCATGAACCAGCTTAGAGGAGAAGTCTGTTCAGGACAATGTGTAAATTCAAAAGGGAAACACTATAAAATGTTTTTTGATAGGATTAGCACTGGAATTATGGTTTTTACAGAGATGGTGGAGATATTATGCCACCCACACTTTATATCATGTTCAAAAAAAAGTGATTCCACCCACATTTCAAATTTGTTTTTTAGATAAATTGTGAAACTACATGGGTTACAAGTGAGCATAGTCCTAGATTGAGACACAAAATTTATTTGGCACTTTTCTATGAAATTATGGATGAATATTGGAACCAACCTTTTATATATATCACTCTATTACCCTCAAATAGATGGACTGATTGAAGTAGTTAACATAAATTTATGAAACATGTTTACGAGTTTGGTAAATGAGCCCAAAAATCAGTGGGCCTAAGTTCTCCCACAAGTTTCATTTTCCTATAATGTTTCTCCTAACATGATTATAAGGAGAAGTATATTTAAAATTGTATATGGAATGTACCCCAAAGGCACTAATACACCCAGGAACTTGGGGAAAGAGGAATTTTAAAGTGCTGATACAAAGGATTTTTCTACATAAATGCAATAATTACATGAACAAGTCAAAGGACAACTTTAGGAAAACAACCAGAAGTATAAAAAAAGAGCAGAACTCAAGAAAAGAGAAGTAAATTTCAAACTTGGCCACATGGTGATAGATAATTTGAGAAAGGAAATATTTCTTAGAAACAATTAAAATAAATTGAAGCTGAAGAAGATAGGACCTTGTAAAATTTTGAGGAAATTGTCGACCAATTGTTATAAAATTGAATTACCACATGATATTGGGATTTCACCTATATTTAATGTTGCATACTTGTATCCTTATAGAGAAATTGAAGTATAGGATGGAGAAAATCAATATAAGATCTGGTGGAGGGGCGAAATGCTTACAACCCATAAGTTACAGTTGGAAAATATCCTTGACCAAAAATTTTGTGAGAGAACTAGGAAGAAATATTATTATGAGTACTTTGTCAAATGGAAGGTTCTTCCAGCGGAAGAGGTAGTTTGGATGAATGCCATAAATATCTAAAAAAATGGAAAAAAATAGTTGCATACCTCATGGATAGGAGTGCATGAAAACCTTTTTTCTAAGGGAGTTTAATGCAGGAGGATCATAAAAATTTCCTATTTTCCTCATGAACAGAAAAAATTCCTTGTAAATATCCTCTACAAATATCTGTGTAGTTTAGCTTATGTGTCCATTATGGGACAACTGCACTTAGTAAATTAGTAGAGGGATTCTAGAGAAAACTAGATGTAATTTTGTGAGAGACACTACTAGCAAGCGACCAGTGGTGTTGTTCCAGGTCAAGGGAGTGGACATGTTGATTATTTCAACAAGAATTTTAATGAAACTAAAAAAAAATATTCCACACATGAAAAATAATTTGACGCAATGATACACACCATAAAAAAAATGGATCCATTATCTCATGCCTGGGGAATTTTTTTTATATACTGACAATCATGCCTTGCAATTTATAACTAGGAAAGAGAAATTAAATCAGAAGCATGCCAAATGGGTTCAGTTCATGCAAAGTTTTAATTTTATTCTTAGAAATATTAGTGGGAATGGTAACAAGGTTGTTAATGCTTTGAGAAGGAGTTGCTTAGTTTTGTATGAATTATGGGTGGGCACTTTGGGATATCAAAATCTCAATGAAATGTATCAGGAGGTCCAAAATTTTAAGAAGCATATGAAGCATTCAAGAACCCAATGCTAAGAGATCAAACTCCTTCGATCAAGTATTAATTTAGGAGGGAATGTTGTTTAAGGGTAGAAAATTGTGCATTCCTAAGTCTTTAATGAGAGATAATATGCTAAAATAAAAACATTGTGTGGGACTTACTAGTCACTTTGGCCATGATAAGACTTATGCCCAAATAATTTATTTTTATTATTAGCTAGGAATGAGGTCTAATGTTAAGAAATTTGTGAGAAAATGAAAATTGTCAATATGCTGAGGGAAAACAACAAAATATTGGGCTATGTTAGCTATTTTCCATACCAAACAGACCATGGAAATGCATTAATATGGATTTTATTTTGGGTTTAACTAGAACTTAGAGAAGTAATGACTCAATTTTCAAAATAATGGATAGGTTCTCAAAGTTGGAACACTTTACATCTTGTTCAAAAACTAGTGATGCCACCCACATTTCAATATTGTTTTTTAGGGAAATTGCGAGACTACATGGGCTACCCATGAGCATAGTCTTTGATTGAGACACAATTTATTCAGAACTTTTTGATGAAATTATGGAAAAATATTGAAACAAACCTTTTATATATATATATATATTACTCTCAAATATATGTACTGATTAAAGTAGTTAACATATGTTTAGGAAGCATATTAAGGAGTTTGGTAAATGAACAAAAAGATCAGTTGGACCAAGTTCTCCCATAAGATACATTTTCCTATAACGTTTCTCCTAACAGGAGTAGAAGCGGAAGTTTATTTCAAATTGTATAAGGAATTCACCCCAATGGAATTACTACAGTCATGAACTTGGGAAAAGAGGAATTGAGAAGTCTTGATAGAAAGGATTTTCTTACATCAATGCAATAATTACGTGAACAAGTCAAAGGAAAAATTTAGGAAAGAAACCAGAAGTACAAAACAAGAGCAAACCTCAAGAAAAGTGAATATTAAAACTTGGTGATATAGTGCTATCTCATTTGAGAAAGGAAAGGTTTCTTATAAACGAGTATAATAAATTGAAGCTCAAGAATAGAGGACATTGAAGCAGACATTTAATGTTGCATACTTACATCCCTATGGAGAACTTGAAGCAGAGGATGGAGAAAATCAATAAAATATTTGGCGGAGGGACCAAATGCTTAGAACCCATAAGTTACAGTCGGAGAAAATATTTGATCAAAAAGTTTATGAGAGAACTAAGAAGGAATATTATTATGAGTACTTGGTCAAATGGAAGGGTCTTCCAACCAAAGAGATAGTTTGGATGAATGCCATAAATATCTGAAAAAATGGAAACAATAGTTGCACACCTCATGGATAGGAGTGCATGAAAATATTTGTTCTAAGGGAGGTAGTTGCACGAGGATCATAACATTTTTCCATTTTCTCCATGAGAGGAAAAAAATCTTTGTAAATATCCTCTACAAATATCAAGGTAGTTTAGCTTATGTGTCCCTTATGGGAAAACTGCACTTAGTGAGTTAGTAGAGGGATCGTAGAGAAAACTGGATGTAATTTCGAGTGAGGCACTACTAGCAAGCGGCCTCCTGCTTCTATTATCACATATTTCCTTTTGTTTTTAAATGAAATCAATTTCCCTACAGACCTCACAAACACATGAAAGAGAGCTAAAGATAGATCGTTCTAAGAATTCTAATTGAACTCTGTAAATATCCTCATGCATAGAGTTGAATTTTATATTTCTCATTATGGTTGTTGGGTGGGTATGGTGTGTAATGAGTTGAGCCATTCCTATATAATAGTCCATTATTACTTTTAATATATTGATAATTATGAAAATTTCAAATTTCTTCTTAGTTGTTTGTATTTAAAATATCTCCTTAGTTGTTTGTATCCATCAACCTTATAAATAAATGTTATTAATTCCTTTTAAGAACCAAAATGTTGTTTAAATCCTCCTGACGAAAGATGTGATTTCCTGCTTAAAACCAAAATTTTGTAGTTGTTAAATTTTATCAAGTTATAAGCCCAATTTGAGGCTTAGTTAAATTAGGTAAATCGATTTGAAACAAACCCTCTTTTCTGTGCCACAAATATCTAAGTTCAACAAAATGATTTTGTTACAAATTTTTGGTGTGGGACCTAATTCGAATAGATTAGGGACTAGACCCATCCAACTTCACGAGAAAGTGCACATTTATAAAACTACCGGACTGTCGGACGAAGCTAGATATTTAGTGTTGAGGAGATATGGATTGAAGTGGAATTTCCATAAAAAAAAAATAGCACTACATACTGGATACACCGGATACATTTAGATCCCATTGTTACTGTGGGCCCAATGTGACTTAGGTGAGGCTTATATTTTTTTATTCAATTTATTTGGTTTCTCTTCAAGAAATACATATTCATGATAGGGTTGTGTTCCTTGACCGTGATTCACAAGAGGGAGGAAAAAATTTTCATAGCTAGAGGCATTACAAAAAAATAAAGGTTGTAGGTTATGCCATTTTGAGGGAGCAGGTGGACATTAGGTCTAAGAAAATGGGAGTCTCAAGTTTAGTCAGAAATAAAAATAAAAATAGAGAAAAAAGAAAAGAAAATAATAAAGGGGTCATTAGCACATAAACTTTGCTAATAATGCACAGTGGAATAATGGGTTAAGGATAACAATTAGGAACCAAAATAATATAATATCCTTTGAAATTTTTTGAAATAGAGTTTACCTTGATGATAGAGCTTAGTCTCACAATGTTTTTCAACAATTCTTTCAGTAGCTCATACAATAACTTACTCCAAAGATTTGATTAATAAATATTACTGTAAATACCCAAGCAAGAATAAGAGTCTTTGTGTGGCTATGTGCATATAGGATCCACTGGATATGTGAAATAATAGCCATTAAATAGATCAATCTTGACCATTTCAAGTACAATTCAACATATTTTAAGGCTAAGAGTTTTTTTTTACGAAATTTTCATTCATAACATGAAAATTCAACCCACCAAGATCAAAATTTGTCGACTAATTTATTTCTGTTTTACTAAGGAAAAACTTGTAACTTTATAGTATAAATCTGAAAAATAAAATTACATTTAACATGCATAAGGCAATAAAAATAAAAAGTTTTCCACTAAATTTTCTATATGGTTTACCTATCACATTTTATTATCTCTAAAAGAAAATCAATTTAAATATTAGTTTAATCCTACACCATTTGAAAAATCATCCTCAAATATTTCAATATTTCCATGAAAAAGTTCCACTTGCTTTAAAGATAAACATAAGACATAAAGATAAGAAGAAATAAACAACATATACTCTTGTAGGTTATCATTAGTTAGGGATTTGGAGGGGGTTGAACGGACGTTTCAATATATTCCCCTTTAGAAGCCATATTTGTTTTAATATTAGTGCTACTTTTGATAAACCATTGGTTTTAAAATTGCATCTTCGATTGGCACTATCGAATCTTATTATCTTAAATAAATCAATAGATTTGATTATTTGATTCAAAAATGGATTAAGAGGAAGGTTTGAAGTGTAACAATCCATTTAATAACCAACATGGAGTCACTGGTCACATGTATTCTTCAAATTTATTTTGAGGACCAATTACACATGCCTTAAAAATACATGTATTTTAATCCAACTATTAGATCTAGAATCCATATTCATTTAATTTCATGTGATCCATATTCCCAAGAAACAATACATGGGAGGGCTTTATGATCTTCCAAATTATTCAACCAAATATAATTTTCTCCAATTCTCCCATTCCTCAAAATAAGTAATATACCTCCTATATATATATATATATATATATATATATAACAAAACTACATAAAATTACAATCATTTTCGTAAAACATCAAAACTTGCTATCATAAATTAATTTTACACATAATTTCTTGAAGTGCCAGGTTTATTACATAATTATATATTTTAGTGACTATATTTGGGTGCTTGGTTGTGATCCAGGTGGATATCTATGGCCACCTTCTTATTCCACCTAGACCTCCATTCGATTTCATCAGTTTCCTTGTTTGTAGCACAATCTACTAATTTTAACACATTTTCGGGTCCTAAAATTTGAGAGTTCTTTTTACCCCCTAGATGAAGGTTTTTTGAGGTCTACAAGAAGCCCATGGCCACAAAAAATCACATACTGCAAATATTGTAGTAGTCGAAGAGATTTTTCCAACGAGTTATCATACGCACCAAACAAAGATCATATGACCAAGTTACAACCTTGAGAAGTTGGTAGCCCAACTAACCCCCACTGCACCAACGATCTCAAGGTCTCGGTGTGATGGGTGATGCCAAATGAATTCATCGGACAAAAATCATTGTCGACAACGCTAATGCGAGATCAGGGGATTTATTCCACGCTTATGGGTCGTGTTGATCAGAATAGGTCAGGGTATTTGGGCATAAGCACAAGAATTAACTCTATATTTAGCACTGCCCCCTTTTTTTACCAATGCGTAAATGAGGGCAGAAAACTGTGCTACTCCAGCTTTGCACGAGAGGAAAAAAATCCAGCCACTAAGTCTCCAAGCTTTAACCATTAAGGCTCTCCAATTTTCTAGCCATCAATGCTTCACTGTAGCCACTAAGCCTCTCTAGCCACCGAGGCTTTGCACTTCCACTAAGGCTCACAATTCAACCACTAAGGCTTTCGAATCAGCAATAAAGGCTTTGCACTGCCACTAGGGCTCTCCAACCACTAGGGCCCAATTCTGCCACTAGGCGCTCACTTTAGCCACCAAGGCTCACCATCTCTGATATTGTGCTAAAAATGGAAGATGAAACTTATATATTGAAACTAGTAGCTCACAAGAAAGAACTTTGTGCCCGGATACTGCTCAAGGAGAATGTTATATTCAATTAATCATCATATAGAAAATATATAATTTTCATCATTTTTGGGAGACTAGAAATGACTCCTATAAAATAGGGACTAACCATAATCTAGGACACACACAGAACTGAGAAACAAACTCTCTCCAATAATACATATTCTCCATTATTTTCAACTTGGAAATATCCTAAAAGGAAAGCGGATGAAGAAAATTATTACAAGTTATGTAATAATACTTGTTGGACATCAATGGAAACATGTATTAAAATTATTCAAGGTGTGAAGAAAACTTTAAGTGAGAAAATCAATTCTCATAAGCAAGGAAAGGTAGTCCAAGAAGTAAGTGGAAAAAAAACACAAGATACAGTCATGGGAAGAGAAAATGTTATTAATTCAAAACCAAGTTCATTTCCATCATTCATGGCATCTACAATGTTAGGTCTCTATAATACTAGTGTATCCCCTTATTTTTATTGTTAGTATAACCCCCTTATTTTTATTGTTTTTCCCATGTAGTCCCCATATTGTTATTATTGTGCCCGATATAAGCCCACTATTGTTATCGTTGTGCCCTTACATTCCTATTGTTATGCCGGCTAGATTATATTGTGACCCATTGGACTCCTATATATAGAAAGAAGGTTTTCTTTTTGTATCATCCAAGAATTTTCATTTATGTAATGTAAAGGAGGTTTCCCCCTCAAAGTCACTGATTTCCAAGACATTGATCTCTCTTTTATTTTATTTTTGGAGATGGTTTCATAACTTACAACATACTCTATGTCATATGGATAAAAAATAGAACCTATTTTACCAGATGTTGATTGAGTACGACAAACATTGAAGAAATCTTGGAAACCATTGGAACGAACTGAGGTAGATGATGTAGTTTACGATTTTTTCTTTAGTTGTGATATCTCTTTCAACACTATCAAAAACTAATTATTTCACGATATCTTCAAAATGGTTGGCCATTTTATTCCCTCATTTTTTCAGCAATATCATAAACAGGTAAAATATGAAGAGATATAGAATACTATAATGTTTTGTTTTAAATTATTGTTAAGAAAATATGACAGTCTCACTAGATATAGGAATGTGACACATAACATAAAATAATACTAAAATTTCAACCACTTATTCTATTAGTAATTAGAGAAACAATACATTCCAATACAAATAATGTTGAAGCCACAAATTACATGTCAACATAACACGTTGATCACGGCACAAAAAAACTTCACGGTCCAATTGATCATCATCAACACCAGGGAAAAATTTAAGGATGGAAGTTTATATTAAAGTTTAAAAACCTTGGCGAATCTTCATAGTCCCCAATATGTAAATTTTAAAAATTTTGATGATATTTTTGTAAAAATATTTAGGTTTCTAATTATTTTATATTAGTATATTTAAATTTTGGGAAATTTTTAGGGTAAAATATTTTTATACAATAAAATTTGGGCGAATCAATTTTAAAAAAAATGGAAATTGGTGACTCTTTTTTTAGGAAAAATCGTTTAAAATTAGCCCACCTGCAAATACTGGCCCCTAAAATTTTCCCTGATCAACACCACTGATTTTTGAATGCCTTGAAGTCTCAACAATACATCATGTAATTGGAGAATTTAATGATTATAACATATTCCTATTATGGAAGGCCACCAAATTATTTGTATGAAACATGTGAAATGCTACATTAAATAAATCCCTTTCTCTAGGATGCAACCTCATATCAGACTCTGATATAAGAAAATCCCAATCTTCAAGAACAGGTTTTGAATTTCTTATGTTATTGAGGAATCTCCAAAAACAATATTTTTATAATTATTCCCTTGTTGGCGAAATATTGTGTCAAGAGTGACAACAATGTTGAATTTTTTCCACAAGACATTCCGTGTTGTATTACCTACATACAAAGGCTTATCTCTCAGAGGAGGTAGCTGACCAATGTCACCAACAAGAATGATGGATCTATCACCAAAAGGACAATTATTTTTCTCTGAAAATGCTTCTTGTAACCGAGCATCTAATTTCACGAATAAACTTGATCCTAGAAGCTCATTTCATTAATCAACATATATCGAACATGCCTAATTTCTTCTTGTATAACTTCTAGTGATTACCCTTTTAGTGGTTTGATATCTTTAATTGGAATTTTTAGAGCCGAGTGTATTGTTTTTGTATGTATATTAAAAGCATCTCTTCCTATTGGCACAATAATAAGTGAAGGAATTCTTCCATTACTTGAGAAATTAGAAAGAGCTTCAAAAATACAATGGATAAGGAAAGACTTGCCGGTGCCTGTAGTGCACTGAATAATCATAAGAAGCGCTTCACGAATCTCATATTCAGCAAAATGCCTTAAAAAATTTCAAAAGAAATTCATTTTTTTTACGCCAATGAATTTGGAGATGCAAATGTTCTATTTGAAAGGTCATGAGTATCACCCCTCGATTGTACATTCCTTATAAAATTAATAGCTTCTTTAGCCACATCATCAAAAGTATTTGTACTTTTCCAGTCAAAGGAGATATCTGAATACCTTTGAGCAAGGGTTTGAAGATCATAAACATTCAAATTATTTGATGGAACCATGCGAGATAAAATATGCCATTCTTGAAAGTCATATTCAAGATTATATTCCTAGTTATAAAAATCACCATCTTCTCCATCTTCAATATTGTCGATAGTTGATGGATTTCGATCAACCTGCCATGCATGATATGAGAAATATCTCCAATTCTCAATAATAATTTCAGTTGAAAGCCCAATATCCACAGAAACATCACAAAATAGCTTCTACAAGATCAATTTTGTCCATCAAAAGTTTTCAAATTCATCTGAACCCTCACTAGGAATATAATAAAATCGTGCACAAACCAGAACAATAGCATGCACATCTCTAGGCTTCTAGGGATCTTGTTTACACTTGCTATTAAATGTCTAAGATCTTGTTGTTTGTATCAAAGATATATCTTTAAGGGGAAAAGGTCTCCTCTGATAATGTTGAAAAAAGTATTCTCAGATGAAAATTGCATGCCATCCCTTGATATTTTCCTGAAAACCTTTCTTCGAGCATTTAAGGAAACAAATTTTCGACTAAAACCAACAAGTCATAGATTAAGAAACATATGGCATGTTTCTTGTGCTCCAATGTCATGGTTAACAATCATTTCTCCAAGAAACCTTCTCTAAGAAAATAAATCATGATCCTTAGAGGCAATATAATTTGAAATTCTAGTTAACATATCATGATAACTTTCAAATATTTTTTCTGTTTTTGATGCATACTTAGAAAGATATTTCAGAGCAACATACCAATAAAGCACTTGTTGGCGGTCAACATTTGCATGCCACATTGTTAGAAGGTAAATTTTATGCACATTGAACCTATCATAATTTCTTGTGGGGTCATATTTTTTTCTTCCTTGATCATGTATGAACAATATTTATTCCTCAAAAATATCCCATGGAGCATTGTACTTACATGTGATAATATTACCCTTTTTGCGCAAACAATAATCTATACTACACTTTGTGTGCCTTTGGACATGATTCAACAATTCTTTATAATCATTATGAGGATTCAAAGAGAAAATCTGATCAGTATTCAATAGGAAAGGGTCATCATTGAGGCTTCCTGGAACCGTTATGTTGTGATGATGTATGTCACATGGATTCCATGTAGTTACATAATTATCAAATAATCTCTTTATAAGTTGTACATGAGAAGCATTTAACCAATCAAGTATTACCATGTCAGGAGCGCCTTGCAACCATAGGAAACCATGGATATGTGCTAAACCTCTATGCTACCACCCATATATGAAGAAAATGAATATACAGTTACTACAAAAAATAAAAACAGAACCATCACAAAAAATTGACAACGAATAGAAAATAAATTCAACAACACAAACCTGTACTAGAAATCTTTCACTTTAATATACTTTTGGATAAATTCCTCTTGAAACATATTGAATATATGGCGCATAAATGTAGAAAAAATATGAGGGTACTAGATATAATTCTCAATTTTCATACAACTCTCATTTAAAGAACGCGAATGTGAGTGCATAGGAATGAGGTTATGCAACTCCGGACACTTTGTTTTAGCTACACTCAAAGTAAAAAACAAAGATGGACATCGCAACTGATTAGTCATGTAAGTCAATTCAACCTGAAATTTGTCGAGTATGCCATTGTACCTCTCAGAGAAGAACCAAACTGCATAAGAAACTCAACCAATTTATTATCTGGTAAATAAGAAAGTTGGTAACGCAAGTCTTCAATTGTTGTTGGTTAGTTATCATGTAAATTTTTATTCACAAAAACTCCAGCATTTTCTTGGCTATGACAACGCATTATCATGTTCAATAGGTAATATCGAAAGTGATGATGGACTCCAAACCTCTGATAATAGTATCTAAGAAGATGCAATGCATACTGATGAAGTTCAATAGTAAAAATACATTGTTGCAACCAATCAACAGATCTAAGGGGGGGAAATGTGGGGTATTCCATATCTAATAACCCCTCAGTATTATACTCATTCACTCGAGAGCTTCCAATATTGGGCTAATCCAGTTATTGAACACGTGAAGAATAAAAATTATCAAGAAATGCTCTAATTTCTTCCACTTCTCGTTGTTCACTAGGTAGGCGAGAAACAAAAGAAGAAGGGAGAGAGGGCGAATGTTCAACATGAAACCGTCATTATTAGTTACATTGATCACATATTCTTCAATATGACAATAAAAAAATTTAAGCCTGGATGAGACATCTGTTGATCTTTAAGGCATAACATTCACTGAATCATAGTCAGTTACAACATCTCGATAAAATTGATCACGTTCAATTTTGAACTCCAATGCAGCCATAACTCGAGATATTTTGATATAAAATTCATAATATATAGACTAAGCAGCATGTATCCTCAGAATTATAAATTCAAGACCTTCAACATATCAGGGAATACTTTGTGAAATTGTATAAATATCTTGAGGAAACCTAATTGTGTGGCCGCTATACTTATATTTCCCACTTCAATCATGTGTCACTTGAAAAATAGGATTTACACGTGCTATTAGCATTTCTTAAACTTGAGAAATAACTCTTAAAATATGAGGTTTCTCACCAGGATCCATGTTATTACATCCACAAAAATGATGGGCACCTCTTTCATTCTTGCATCGTCTGCAAATAGGTCCTTTAGAATCTCTCAAAACCTAGATTCTGGGATATGACTCATGGAATATGTGGCACATTTGGAAAACTGACAAGCTATCTATATTTTCTCGAAATATTTTATGCACTGCCATGTTTTCATAAGAATTAATATTATATGTATTGGTTATACCATATGGAGAACAATGTGGAAGAGTAAAATTTCTTCTAAAATGTACTATATTTTTAGCACGATGACATTCCCTTCCCAAATTTGAAACACGTGGAATGGATCTATGATAGGGTGTTTCCAAATTTATGCTCTAAATTTTGGGAAGCTGAGAGGATGATAAGGTGTCTTTAGCATAAATTCTTTTAAAATTTAATTTCCAACTAATTATAAATGAAAAAAAATAATAATCAAATTCATTGAATATTTACATTTGTTTGGTGATGTGGATGAAGGCTATGAGATGGTTTCTCTTCACTTCTAACATCACTAGATGGAACATTTGGGGAGTTAGCTTCTAAGCATCTATTCAAATGAGTTGTTTCCTATTTCAACAAAATAAAATACAATATAAAACTAAATGTCCAACCAATAAAGATTCAAAAATAGAAAACAAATCAAATACATTAAAAATTACATCAATTTGACAATTTTATGTTTTGGATTCCATTTCTCCAACCTCATCATATGAAATCATGTTTTCTCCATAGAAAGTTATAAAATACAATGTAAGACTAAAAATACATGAAAAATGAAGAAAATATCAAATGGATTCAAAATTTACATTTCTTTGGTGATATGGATGAACGCTATGAGATGGTTCCTCTTCACTTGTAACATTAGTAAATGGAACATCTACGAAGTTAATTTCTATGCCTATATTGAAATGAGCTACGTACTGTTTGAGGAAAATAAAGTATGCAATAAAATTCAATTTCCAACCTACAAAAAATTCAAAAAATGTAACATAAAATAAAATACATTGAACATGTACATTATTTTTCCAATTTGATTGTCGAGGAGAATGTTCTGGAAGGCTATGACATGCTTCATCTTCACTTCTGAGATTAGTAGATGGAACACTTGGGGAGTTAATTTCTAGACCACTTGATCCGGATTTATGCAGGAACGCAACAGAATAAACATATAACCATAAATATAGAGATGCAGCGGAAATAACACTTCATTTCATTAATATCAAAGAACTGAAATTTGCTTACAAACAGAATGGAAATAAAACTAGCTAGGGCGCCGGTAGCTATCTCTGAGAAGAGATGTGGCGGCTACAGGCCTCTGAAATGAGTTACAATGAGGCTTGAGGGCCTATTTATTATTTAGAAACAATGGGAAATCCTAAACAGCCAAAATCCTAACCCTAGGAGATGAAGCGCCAAAACTATGGGCCCCGCTTGGGTAAATTGGTGTTTCAACTTCCCAGGGGCGTAACTTTGGCATACGATCTCCGTTTGACGCGTACCATACCTCGTTAGAAAGATCTATCCGAGGACTACAAATTTGGAACAGGAAACATCAGTCCATGGACCCATGTTTCCCTCCGTTTTCCCAAAAAACGTCGTTTAGGGCCTCAAAAAAGCTCCGGAAGTTTAGGACCCGAAAAACTGCTAAAAATAGTAAACTGTGCCGAAACTGAAAAACTGAAATAGACAATTGTGGAGCCCCAAGTGGAATAGGCGGGTGACCACCAATATCCACCTGGATCATTCCTCCCCCCTTAGGAAGCAATGGTCCCCATTGCGTTAAGTTCCTCCATGAGATGAGGAAATTTCAGCTGAACTTGGTCCCTGGTGAACCACTTTCCTTGGTGCAGGAGTTGGCCAGCTTTGACAACCCGATACAGTTGGATCTGCTGTTGACGAGTGTTCTTGATTTGCATGTCCATGATACAACCTGTGTACCCACCCCATGCGGGGCCCTGATTTAACTCTTCGTTGGTGAGTTACCCAGAAATGTCCCAGGTCCAGAGAGGGCATCAAGGCGATCCACATTGAAGACTGGGTGCAGACCAAGGAATGGTGGAATACTAAGCTCGAAGGCATTGTTACCTATAGCCTTGGTGATGGTGTACGGCCCGTATCGGAGCGGGCGAAGCTTGCGGTGAGGTTCAGTGAGGCGCTCCTTCTGCAAATGTAGCCATACTTTGTCGCCCACCTGGAAGTGGTGTGGCACCCGGTGTTGATCATGGCGCTGCTTGTACTTCGCATTGGCTCTGTCCAATATATCATGAACCCGTTGGCGGATGTGTTGAATGCGCTCGATGAAGCTACTTGCTTTGTCAACTTCAGACTGGACGTGCGCTGAATCGGCCTGAGCAGCTGCAAATGGCATGGCTACGTCAATGGGACATAGTGGCTGGAATCCCAAGCCCACCTGAAAGGGGCTATGGCCAATTGAACTGTGGAGAGCCCGGTTATAACTATGTTGTACATAGGGAAGGCTCTCGTCCCATGTGCGTGGATGCTTTGAATTGTACATGCGCAGAATGTGTACAATCATTCTGTTGACGACCTCTGTCTGGCCATCTGTTTGGGGATGGAAAGCCGTGGACTTGGTGAGCTTGGTATCCAACATCGACCAGAGGCTGGACCAAAATGTGCTGAGGAACCTGCTATCCCGATCTGATATGATAGACTGTGGGATCCCAAAGTGCACCCACACTCGTTCAAAGAAGAGTTTAGCAGTGGCTTCTGTTGTAATATTCTTCTTGCAGGCCGCCATAATGGCCATCTTCGAGAATCTGTCGACGACCACAAAAACACAGTCATTTCCCTGCTTAGTAGAAGGCAGGCCCGACATGTAATCCATGGAGATGGATTCCCAAGGCCGACTAGGGGTAGGTAGAGGAGTATATAGGCCTTGCTTCTTGATGGTCGGTTTGGCAATGGCACAAGCAGTGCAGGATCTGATGTGCTTCTCGACATCCTTTCGAAGGTTCGGCCAATAGAAATACTTCTGCAGGATTGCTACTGTTTTTTCGACCCCGAAATGCCTAGCGACTCGACTGTAGTGTGCTTCCCATATCATCTTGGCACGCTCGCTTGAAGGAACACAAAGGTGTCCCATGTGACATAAAAGTGCATCTTGGAGGTGAAAATTTGGAACTTGCGCACCCCCCAAGAGTGACTTGTAAGTTTGGCTGAATTCTGGGTCACTTTCATAGAGAAGCGGCCAATCAGAAGTCTCGTGCCCACAAGAGTTGAGCACAGTGGTGAGTGCCATGATCGGTGGTCGGCTGAGGCAGTCTGCAACATGATTGGTGCTACCGTTCTTGTACTTGATGTTCAAATGAAACTATTGCAGATATGTGGACCACTTCTGATGGCGATCATTCTGCAACTTCCCTTGTGTCTATATGAACTGCAAGGGCCTGTGGTCTGTGTGGATGATTGTTTCCTTCCCCAAAATGTAATGCTTCCATTGTCGACAAGCTTGCACAATGGAGTACATTTCTTTGTCATATATGGGGTACTTGCGAACTGTGTCAGACAATGTCTCACTGTGAAATGCCACTGGATGTCCCTATTGAGTAAGAACTGCCCCAATAGCATAGTCAGAGGCATTTGTCTCGATCTCAAATGGCTGTTACAAGTCTGGTAAAGTGAGCACTGGGGCAGAACAGAGGCAATTTTTCAATTCTGTGAACGCCTTTTGTTGAGGTTCCGACCAAAAAAAATTTGCTCTCGCACCTCCCTTGGTGACTTGACTCAAGGGCCAAGTGATATGAGAGAATCCCAACACGAACCTCCGGTAGAAATTAGCAAGACCCAGAAAGCTGCGAAGCTCTGTTATAGTGGTTGGGGCTGGCCAATCCCGAATGACTTGGATCTTGGCCGGATCCACATGCACCCCCCTTTCATCAATAATGTATCCCAGATATTGAACCTGGGTCATGCCAAAAGTGCACTTCTCCAAATTGGCACACAACTTGTGTTGCCGCAGTGTTTGGAGGACTTGTCGGATGTGGTGAAGGTGCTCTTCCCAAGTCTGGCTGAAGATCAGAATATCATCCAAGTACAACACTACGAATGAGTTGGTGAATGGCCGCAAGATGTCATCCATCATCCTCATGAAGGTGGCTGGAGCATTCGTCAACCCGAAAGGCATGACCAGCCATTCGAAAAGGCCTTCCTTGGCTTTGAAGGCAGTCTTCCACACATCGGAGGGTTCAATTGGTACCTGGTGATACCCAGACTTCAGGTCAATCTTGCTGAAATATTTTGCACCTTTGATTTGGTCCAGAAGGTCATCAATCCATGGGATTGGGTACCTATTCCGGACAGTGATCTTGTTCAGCGCCTGATAGTCAATACAGAGTCTCCACGTCCCATCCTTCTTCTGTACCAACACGATCGGGCTCCCACAGGGCGATGAACTTGGTCTGATGTGAACTTTCTACAACAACTCCTGAATCTGCCTCTTGATTTCATCATTCTCCAGAAAAGAGCGCCGATAGAGCGGTCCATTAGGTAGCTAAGCACTTGGGGTCAGATCAATCGGGTGCTTGACCTGATAGTGCAGAGGAACCCCTGTGGGTGAGGTGAATATGTCCCCGTACTCCTCCACAACCTTATCCATTTGTTGTTGTTGTGTAGAGGAGCCCTGTCTGGAGGTCGTGGCCATAGTCTTCTTCTTGCCCTGGGGGCGGATCATCAGGAAAACGAATTTCCTGGTTTGGGAAATGAGCTTACTGCATTGTTTTGCAGTAACCAAAGAGATAGTCGTAGGAGGTGGTACCTCTGGTATCTTGTACAAATTATTTCCCAAAGTAATAATAACAGCACGAGGTCGAGACTCATACACAGCATGACGCTTCCACAAGTATGGTTGTCCTAATAATACATCATAAACATCAATAGGAGCAACGTCACATAATACCTCATCCGTGAAGGGCTTGATGCTATAGGGAAGGCGGCACTGCTGGCTGACGCGGAGATCTCGTCCTTGATGAAGCCACCCGATGGTGTATGGATGTGGGTGAGCTGTGGTCGGCAAGCCCAACCGCTTCACGGCGTCTGCTGAAATGAGGTTCTTTTGGCTCCCATTGTCGACAATGAACTGTACAGGGGAGCCCTTTACCCACATCTAGGAGTGGAAGAGACGTTCCTCCTCCTCCGGATCTTCCGGCCTCTCCTTTTGGATCTTCAGAGGGCAACAAGGCATTGGGCTCCGCATCAATAATCTGCTTCTTCATTCGCCTTTCAGCCTCGATTCGGAGTCGCAGCATGCATCCGACTCGTATTCTGTCCCCACTAGCGACCGTTGGCCCGACACTCACTTGTGTTGTGAGTGGAGCTCTTATGGAACCTCACACCACTTTCCCGTGTCCTTCTTTGGCTTTGCGGTGTCGTTTCTTGTGGCTTCGATGAGTTGTCTTTAGCCCCCATGCCTTGGCCCTGTCCTTTGTTCTGCGGTTTGGAAGCACCTTTCCCTTGCTTTGGATTCGCAGATCCAAAGTCTCGCTTCTTCTACTTGAATTTATGCTCAATCTTGGCAGCATACCGGTATGCCGTACCAAGCGAGGAGATGTCGAGGAACTCCATTTCCTCCTGAATGTATCTGTGCAGACAACTGCGATACTTTAGCACCAAATGTTTCTCTGAATCTTTGCTACCCAACTTTGTGCGCAGGGTATGGAACAGATTCGTCAGCTCGTGCACATCTTGATCCCTTTGTTGTCGCAGCGTGGTCCATTGTATGTACTTGTCCTCATAGCTCCCCACGAGATAGTACTGTTCCTTGACGGCGTCTCGGAAAGAATTCCAAGTTGGTACGGCCGAGAACAGAGAGGGTTCTGTCTGGTCCTTGTTCTCACAGTAGGTTTCCCACCAGTCCTTAACATGGGGGGTAGCTTTGAGGAGTGCAAAAATAATCTTCTCCCGGTCTGAAAAGTCATGAACAGAGAAATATCCTTCTAATAGATTCAACCATCTATCTACGGCATCTGCGTCTATTTGACTCTCAAATATGGGAATGTCAAAATTTACTTGTACCTTAAAAGAAGTCGCAACTCCAGAGTGGCTACTGGATGCAGATGCGCCGCTGGTGGGCAGCCGTTGAAGGATCTGAGCAAAGTTATCCATCATCGCGTTCCTTTGTTTTTCGAGGGCCTCCTCGAGCAATATTTTGATAGGATCTCCTGCTTCCTCATCTTTCTTTTCGTCCCCCATGGGCATCCGTCGAGGTTTTCGAGGCTGATCTTGCAAAGGTTCCACCAGATCGAGCCCTAGCTCCTTATACCCCGACCTCGTTGGGGACATGCAAAGAAGGATCGAGAAAAAGCAAACCCCTCTGATACCACTGATCCGGATTTATGCAGGAACGCAACAGAATAAACATATAAACATAAATACAGAGATGCAGCGGAAATAACACTTCATTTCATTAATATCAAAGAACTGAAATTTGCTTACAGACAAAATGGAAATAAAACTAGCTAGGGCGCTGGTAGCTATCTCTGAGAAGAGATGTGGCGGCTACAGGCCTCTGAACCATGTTACAATGAGGCTCGAGGGCCTATTTATCATTTAGAAACAATGGGAAATCCTAAACAGCCAAAACCCTAACCCTAGGAGATGAAGCGCCAAAACTATGGGCCCCGTTTGGGTAAATTGGTGTTTCAACTTCCCAGGGGTGTAACTTTGGCATACGATCTTCGTTTGATGCGTACCATACCTCGTTAGAAAGATCTGTCCGAGGACTAAAAATTTGGAACGGGCAACATCGGTTCGTGGACCCATGTTGCCCTCCGTTTTCCCAAAAAACGTCGTTTAGGGCCTCAAAACGGCTCCGGAAGTTTAGGACCCGAAAAACTGCTAAAAATAGTAAACTGTGCCGAAATTGAAAAACTGAAATAGACAATTGTGGAGCCCCAAGTGGAATAGGCGGGTGACCACCAATATCCACCTGGATCACCACTATTAAAACGAGTTGTATCGTATTCCAAGAGAATAAAATACCTTATAATTATAGTAAAACAAAATTGTAAATAAAGGAATGTAATGAAACAACCACTCTTTCAGAAAACCTAAAAATATCATTGTGCTACCCAAACAAGAAAATGATTCCGTCCAAAAATTTCTAGTAAAAATGGGATATCTGTCACTTACAATAATATTTGGGTTTCCATGTAGCTTTTGAATTATTTCCATAAATGCAGTAGCAATTGTACTTGCTTTAAATGGATGAGATAATGCACAAAATTGTTCATACTTGGTAAGTCTATCAACTACCACCATGATGACACTCTTTCCTTCGGACTTAGGTAAACCTGTGATAAAATCTATTGAAATATCCTCCCAATGTTGACTTAGAATGGATTAAGGTTATAGAAGACCCAGGGTATTAATTATCTCAACTTTAGTTTTTTGGAAAACCAAACATTCCGCCACAAAATTTTCAATATCAAATTTAAGGCCATCCCAAAAAAGTTCTTTCTTCACCCTGTGGTAAGTTTTTCAAATACCGAGTGTCCTCCTAAAGGAGAAGTGTGCAATTCCAAAATAATATTTTTCTTTAGTTGGGTATTCTTACAAATATATAAGCGATATTTGTACCATAATCAATCATTTTTCCAGCTAAATGTATTACATGTACTAGGATCTTGCTCCAATTTTTGAATGAGTGTCCACACTTCTTCTTTCTTTTTCCATTCATCCCTTGCTTCGGTTATCCAATCTAGTTGGATAATACAAATGGAACAAAGCAATTCTTCCACCTCTTCATCCTTTTTTGAGAGTCCATGTGTGACAACATTTAGCTTCCTTTTTTGTAGAGGATTTCAAAGTCATAACCCAACATCTTTGTGACCCAACATCTTCTGAAGATAGTCTTTGTTCCAAAAACTCTTTAAAACTATCATGATCATTTTTTACCTTGAAGTGTCTTCCCATTAGGTAAGGTCACCATTTCTTTAGTGCATGTAGTGTTGCCAACATTTCCTTCTCATAAATAGCTTTATGTAAATACTTTCCTTTGATTGGATGACTTTTAAAAGAAATGTGTCTTCCTTCTTGCATTAAAACAACACCAATTCCATTTTCTAAGGCATCACATTCCACAATAAAGGTTTTTGTGAAGTCTCGCATAACTAAGACTGGTGCTAGGAACATTTCCTCTTTAATATGTTCAAAGGCCTTACTTTCTTCAGGAGTCCATGAAAATGGATCTTTCTTCAATAATCTTCTTAGAGATGCTGCTATTCTCCCATAATTATTAATAAACCTATGATAATACCCTGTTAACCCAAGAAATCCTAGCAACTTCTTTATGGTTGTGGGGACTTTCCATTCCTTAATGGCTTTAATTTTGTTACGGTTTACCTTAACACACCCATGAGATACAATATGACCCAAATATTGCACCTCTTTTACTCCAAAGAAATATTTGAATGATTTTTCATATAATTGTCTCTCCTCCAATAGTTGTAGCACCCTATCAACATGTTGAACATGATCCTTCCAAGACATGTTGTAGATTAGTATATCATAAGAAAATACTAGAAAAATATTTCTAAGGAAGGGTTTGAAAATGGAATTCATCAACCCTTGAAATGTAGAAGGTGCATTTGTAAGGCCAAAATGCATGACCAAAAATTCATAATGACCCTCATGAGTTCGAAATGTTGTTTTTGGAATATCTTCCGTCTTCATTATATTTTGATGATATCCCGAATGAAGATCAACCTTTGTGAAATAAATTGCTCCATGCAATTCATCCAATAATTCATCTTTCACAGGAATGGGAAATTTATCTTTAATAATGATATTATTGAGCTCCTTATAATCTAGACACATGTTCCATGATCCATCCTTTTTGTACACCAAGATTACTAGAGTAGAGAAACAACTTTCACTAGGTTGAATTATACCAGCCTCTAACATTTCTACAATCGTACGTTCAATTTTCCTCTTTTGGACATAAGGATATCTGTAAGGCCTTATGTTTGGAGGAACACTTCCTAGAATCAAATGAATAGCATGATCATGATTATGAATAGGTGGGAGTCATTTTCCAGTTTCAAACACCTTGGAATGATTTTCCAAGACTTTTTTGAGATCTGAATAAATAGATGATTTTGATGTTGGAATTTCTTGTGAGCATAATTTTGCAATTACGCCTAATTTTTATTACTTCAAAAGCTTTGTCATGAACTTGGAACTTTTTATCTTTCTTGTCTTCCCTGCAATACCCTGTAATTCTACTTCCTTTCATTCCAAAAAAAAATTCAAGAAACATTCTTGAAAATTAAAATATACCATCCCCAAATATTGTAATGATTTTACTCCTAGTACAAATTCATCACCTCCCATTGAAATGGAGAGAATTGGACTATTAAATACATATTTCCCATGGTTAGCTTGATATTATGACATTTTACATATCAATTTATAGTTCCTCCATTCGCAACCATCACTTGACATTCTGGTGTTCGGTATAGGAAACAATTCAATTCCTTGGCTACCTTACAATGAATAAAATTATGGGTACTACCCGAATCAATCAAAACTTTTACCTTTTTCTTCTTGATATGTCCTTCTATATCCAAAGTTTTAGGAGTGGTAATACCTGCTAATGCATTACACGATATGGTCAGACTCATTTCTTCTTATTCTAGGGTTGGTTCCCCATCTATATCCTCTTCTTTTGAAGTTTCTTGCTCATTTTCTTCTTCCTATTTACAATCTATGTAAAATTATTTCTTCTCATCACACTTCTGACCTTTAGTGTATTTTCTATCACAACTGTAGCAACGCCCTTTTTCTCTTTTTTCTTCCAATTGTTGTGGTGTCAACCTTCTAGGTTGTGAAAGTCTAGGAGTAGAAACACTTCCATATTTATAGATGTGAGTGGTAGGCTTCCTTGTCACCATAATTTTACATTCAATTTTATTTTCAATATGAATGCCTTCTCCAATGAATCAAGTTCCCAAACACGAAATTCATGTTGGATATTATCCTTTAAAGTCCCTATGAAGACATTAATCCTGTGTTCCTCTCGAATATCAGTTCCCCTTATATTTAATTTTTGGAAGTCCTCAATGTGCTCCATCACTGAACCCTTTTGTTTCAGATTTATCAATTGGCTAAATAAGGTGTTTCTCTTTATATCCTCATAATGTGCTATCATTTACTCCGTAAGAATTGACCAAGTAATAATTTTTTTATGGGATAAAAGCCATCGATACCATGCAAATGTATTTTGTTCTAAATGTAAAGTTGCAATGCATAACTTTTGTGTGTTTTACACATTATTGAGATCAAAATATTGCTCCATCTGTCGTATCCATGTTACGGGATCCTTGCCATCAAACTTCCTCATATCCATCTTTCGAATATGGTGGTCCTTCCATCCAACATTATATTTTATAAAATCATGATTAAAATTTATTTTGTTCTCATCATGAGTTTCCTCTACTATCGTTTTTCCATTAGGAAACATTTCTTGTATCAACTTTGTGAAACCTTCCATGTCTTCTTTTAGATCATTCTTCATGTTTTCCATGTTGTCTTTCATTTTTTTTTCCATTTCATTCATCTTAGCTTCTATGTCAGCTTCCATTCCATCCATCTTAGCTTCCATGCCTTTCTTCAAACCATCCATATTAACTTCCACGCATTTCTTCAAAACTTCCATTTCATTTTTTGTTTCTCTTTGCGAGAGTGGAATTTGGTGCACTTTCTCTTATAATTTTGACATGTCATGTTGTAGTTCTTCATCTTCGTGAGTCATAGTAGAGCCTTATAAAAGCTTAATGGGTGTTGAATTCTTTTTAGAGGGTATTTTAGAACCCAATACTGATATCTATTCTACAATATTCCCTTGGAATCAATTCAAACTGATTTTTCACACAAGACTTATGCAATTCAAAAACAAATACACACATTTTTCTCACTTTTAAGGAGCTCAATAATGAAACTGAATTATCTCTGTACTTGAGAATCTTCATTATCTAAAAATTTCCCCTGTAGTAGCCATATGAAGCTTCTTTCAAATTCGATAGCTCTAACTTGATTTGGATTCCTCAAGGCAACGTTATGCCAAATCTCCCATAATGACCTAATTATGGACTGGTTTAGTAGAACGAACTTGTACGACGTGCAACGTGTCACTTTTTCCTCCTTCGGATCTAAAATTGATACAAAGAAATGTACATTCCATGTACTTATGGCCACTTTTTATAGAATTCCAATCCAATGCTCAGAGAGAGAGAGTTATGATGTTTTTCCCATGAGCATCTCTTTGAGATGAAATTCAGGAGTATGAAAAAACCCTAAATTCCACAGATCATATCTCTGAAAATTTTGTGAACCAAGATCTATAATTGCTACACAATGTTCCTCCATATTTTAGCTTTCCTCTATAAAAATTTCAGCTTGTCAAACTTAATAGAAAAAAATTATAGCGAAACTTCCACGATGACATGTTTTAGGTGAAATTCGGGATCATGAAAAAACCCTAACTTCCACAGATCATATCTCTAGAAATATTGCGATCCAAGATTTGAAATTTTTACACGATGTCCCTCAGGATTTTGGCTTCTATTTGCAAAAATTTCATCTTCTGAAACTTCGTAGAAAATATGTTATAGTGAAAATTCCACGATGACCTTTGTAGAGCAGTGAAACCCTAGAATGCAAAGCTCTAATACCAAATTTTATGAAATGAGCCCCAAATATAGAAGAAAAGTGAGATCAACAACTTAGAAATTAGTCTCCTTGAGGGGTAAGCCTCCAATACATTACATAAATTAAAAATTATTGGATAATACAAATGAAAAAACCTCCTTCTATATATAGGAGTCCATGGGATCACAATATAATCCTAGCCGACCTAAAAATAATAATATAAGGGCACAATAATAAAAATATTGGGGTTACAATAACAACAATAAGGGACTATACTAGTAATATAGGGAGCTAACACATTAAAAAAAATAAAGGTTGTAGGTTATGCCCTTTTGAGGGAGGAGTTGGACATTGGGTCCGAGCACATGGGAATCTCGAGTTTAGTCATAACTACTATAATAATAATAATAATAATAATAATAATAATAATAATAATAATAAAGGGGTCATTAGCCCAAAAATTTGTTAATAATGAACAATGGAATAATGGGTTAAGGATAAAAATGAGGAACCAAAATAATATAATATCCTTTCAAATTTTGTCAAATAGAGTTTACCTTGATGATAGAGCTTAGTCTCACAATGTTTATCAAAAATTATTTCCCTAGCTCATACAATAACTTACTCCAAAGATTTTATTAATAGGTATTACTGTAAATACCTAAGCAAGAATAAGAATGTTTGTGTGGCTATGTGCATATAGGATCCAGTGGAGATGTGCAATAATACTCATTAAATAGATCAATATTGACCATTTCAAGTACACTTCAACATATTTTAAGTCTAAGAGTTTTTTTTTTTACGAAATTTTCATTCATGGCATTAACATTCAACCCACCAAGATTAAAATTTGTGGACAAATTTATTTATCTTTTCTGAAGGAAAACAATTGTAACTTTATAGTATAAATGTGAAAATTAAAATTACATTTAACATGCGTAAGGCAGTAAAAAAAAAAAACCACTGAATTTTCTATATGGTTTACCTATCACATTTTAATATCTCTAAAAATATTCAATTTAAATATCTGTTTAATCCTACACCATTTGAAAAAATAAAACGAGGAGTTTCATCCTCAAATATTTCAATATTTCTATGAAAAAGTTCTACTTGCCTTAAAGATATACATAATACATAATGAAAATAAGAAATAAACAACATTGTTGAGCTCAGCAGCGGAATAACAAAATAAATATATAGAACATACAACAGAAACAAACATAAAGACACATATTTTAACGTGGTTCACCCAACCAATCTGGGCTACGTCCACCTAACAGGGCATCAACAATCTCATTCATCAACTGGAGAAAATAAAATCACAGAGTTTCTCATCTGCTGAGCTCTTCCTCACTACACATTCCTCATCATGCTCACTTGCCTCTACGGGCTTACATTTTATAGCTGTGAATGGAAATAGACTCATAAATTCTCTCACAACAAATATAGGATGCATTAACTCCTCATCAAAAATTGATGGAGCCAATGTAGCAAAAAATCCTATTGTTGTCACCTACATGAGATTTTTCTCCAAATTTAATTAAAAAATAAGAATAAGATCTCAAAAATCTCCACGTTGAAAAAAATTAGCCTGATACCCTGTTTAATTATTATTTTTATCTTTTCTGCAAGCCAAGAGAAGCTAGACACCATCATAGCTTCTCTAACAAAACTGGTTTCGTGAACATGTCTGCACAGTTTTCCTTTGTATGCACCTTTTCAAGAGAGACTCCCCTTTCAGTGATAACCTGTCTTACAAAATGGTATTTGATAGGTATGTGATTTGATTTACTATGATAGGCGGGATTTTTAGCCAAGTGAATTTCACTTTGACTATCACAAAATAACTTGATGTTGTCCTGCAACCTACCAAACTCACTAAACAAACCTTTCAACCAAACTGCTTCTTTGCAAGCATGTGAAGAAGCTATGTATTCTGCTTTTGTAGTGGATAAAGAAACAATGTTCTGTAGCTTTGACATCTAGCTAACATCTCCACCTGCAAGAGTAAAGACATACCCTGAAGTTGACCTTCTGTTATCCAAGTCACCTGCAAAATCAGAATCAACATACCCGCAAACAAACTCACTACTCCTGTTATAAGTGATATAGTAATCACTTGTGCCTCTAAGATATCGAAGCACCCATTTCACTGCTGACCAGTGTTCTTTTCTTGGATTTTCCATATACCTACTGACAACCCCAACTGCATGTGAAATATCTGGTCGAGTACAAACCATCGCATACATCAAGCAACCTACTACATTGGCATATGGAATTTGAGACATATATTCATTTTCCTCATTAGTGTTAGGATATAAACTTGAATAAAGCTTAAAATGGGAAGCAAAAGGGATTGAAACAGGCTTCACATTGTTCATACCAAACCTCAAGAGTATCTTCTCAATATACTTCTGTTGTGATAGCCACAGCTTACCATTTCTCCTGTCTCTAAAATTCTCCATGCCCAAAATCTGTCTTGCTGCTCCTAGATCTTTCATATCAAACGTCCTAGCCATCTGAGCCTTTAACTTGTTGATCTCTGTTATTCTTTTGCTTGCTAAAAGCATATCGTCAACATACAACACTAAGATAACGAACATGCCATTACTCAATTTCTTAAACTAAACACAATGATCATATTCACTTATTATATAATTTTGACTCATCATGAAAGAATCAAATTTCTTGTACCATTGTCGAGGCGACTGCTTCAGACCATACAATGATTTCTTGAGCCTGCAAACAAATTTCCTGTTGCAATTTTGAACAAACCCTTCTGGTTGTTTCATGTAAATCCCCTCATCTAAATCTCCATGTAAAAATGATGTTTTAACATCTAGTTGCTATAATTCTAAATCAAGTAAAGAAACTAATGCTAACAAAATCCGAATTGAAACAATTTTTACAACTGGTGAAAATATGTCATGAAAGTCAATGCCGACTTTCTGAGAAAAACCTTTCGCAACCAGCCTCGCTTTGTACCTATCCTCTGTATCATCAACACCCTTCTTCAATTTGTAAACCCATTTACATCCCACAGTTTTCCTGTCTTTAGGAAGTTCCACCAGATCCCATGTGGCATTCTTGGCTAATGCCTTCATCTTTGTTGGTCGGCTTAATTGTCGAATTAAACCTCTCAATATTAATTATCAACCCGGGAGTCATAAACGCGAGTTGTACTGCTTATTGGTTCAGCTTACTGATCAGAGTATAAATATGTTCCTTATTAATGAGAAATTAAACACTGGAATGAAACACACGTTAGCTTGCAATAAGAAATCATGAAAAGGAAACCTACTTAATCAATTTCGCTCAGTGCAAATGCGATTAAACTATAATGAAATTCAAGACAATCCTGAATTATTCTCGCACTCACATTAAAAATCTCCTATGATAACTTAAAAACCTCAATCTATTAACTCCTTTCACTCACTTGACATTAACACTTGAAATTAGCCTTGAAACAAGCAAAAAGACACACACCCTATTCTTAATGAAAATTCACACATTAAACTAGCTCAAAATAATCTTCATAATAATTCAAATCAATCAAATGACAAATTTATCTATTGCTAGAAGAAACCATAAAGATCTTATTAAAAATCATATTACAAATAATTATGATAACTTTTAATTAATGAAATCAAAACAAACCTATCTCAAAATCAAATCATATAACTCATTAATGAAGACTAAATCACTCCTACCTACACAATCAAATCAGTGATCACACTTGTTCTCACAAAGAAATCATTATACTACGAAAACAAGAAAATAAATCTAATTATTAACATTAAATCCAAGAAATAAACAAATTAAATAAACATCAAATTGCAAACATCCACAAAAATCATATAATGCAAACAATGATTTATTATTTTAAATAACAAGATTAATATATTCAAGTTTAAAACATTACAATTTACTCTAAGTACATATTTAAACTCAGAAATAAATAAATAAACAAAATAATGAACTAAATGCATAATTCTACAAATTAACAATTTAAAAGAAAAAATAATTCTACAAAATAAACAAAAGCAGAATTCTTAAATCTAACAAGAGTGAAGACTCGACTCCAGGTTGTGGTGGATCCTTGCCACTCCCTGGAGCAAGTCCTGAACTAGCTCAACATAAATAAAATTACAGTTATTATATAAAAACAAATGCAGACCAAAATTTATTAAATTAAATCAAAACCATTAATAAACAAATACATCACTTGCTGGGAAATTTGGAATGCGAGATCTACATCTTCAGAAATCGATTTTGCATTGAGAAAATTCTGGGCTCTCTAGATTTGGGAAATCCGATTTGACAAATGAGCAATCCTGCTTCTAAAATGACGGACTGATTACATTCTGTGCTCTCTACATTTCAGAAATCAATTGCCGCTCTGATCTTCGTTCTAATGGATCGGCTCCCTCCTTTATACAGCTACTACCTCCATGTCTATCTATCGACTTCTTCCCAGCGACTGCATCTCCTCTTCTTCTCCAGAAAATCGACTGCTCCTATCTATTATTCTACAGCTACCACACATCGACCTCTAGCTACTACAACTCCTCTCTATCAGCTATAATCGATCCCCCACACATCGATTCCAGCAACTTATATATACATTTGTTTTAATTACAAACTGGAGATTTGATCAGAGAAATATAGCAAATTATCAGTTTTACAAATTGCCGGAATGAGAAATTGGTTTGAAACAGATTGTCAATTTAAGAAAATGGTCCTTGTTTTGTGGGATCTTGCTGTTGGTGGAAGATGGCTTCGTGGCTTCTGGAAACAATTCAGATTTTGTGCAGCTGGCAGATGCGGTTGAGAAGAATGATATCCATACTAAGAAGAGGTCCCCAACTGCTGGAACATCTGTCACCGCAATTGGAGAAAGCATGTGCTTTTCCATACTGTTAACAGAATGCATGTCCCTCTCATCCAGCTTTCGTTCTGGCTCATAGCATTTGTCACAAAGCTGGAAATTCTTGCACTGGCCGCAAACCCAATGACTACCAGACACGATAAGTAAACAAAAATGTGTGCATGCATACTGTAAATGACTTTGCTCGTTCACCATAAGCTGCTTTCAATTTGTGCCTTTCTCTAACATTTGTGAGTTTCCTGGAACTTCACATTCTCTGTATTTTCTGTCATTTTCTACTTCTCTGTTTCATGTTGAATCAATTGCAGACGTTCAATTTCCTTTTTAGCAGAATTAAGTTTGGTGTTAGCAATAAGAAGCTTGCAAAGTGCCTCCTTCAGGGAACTGTCAATTTCTGTCCACTTATGCTGAGCTTCAGTGTGGAACAGCCTCTTATGCTTCAAATTCTCTTCTAGTCTTTCCAGAGTCACTTCAGGTTCTTTAACTGCAAGACCATGCCTCTCATTCTCGATAGAGGGAGTTGAAGGTTCAACGAAAGAACGCAATCCCTCGTGTGGTTTCTGTCTTCAACATTTTTTACGTGGTGCGCACATGTTGTAGTATGTTTCCACAACTACATTTAATGAATAACTCTTGAATCATCGTTTGACATATCCTCTCGTTCCATCTATTGGTGTGTCAAATGCACAACTATCTCTTTGATTCTAACCACCATCATAATTTATATGATATATTGTGTTTCTTTAAAGCATTAGTTTATCCATTGAAATCATGTCTTCAATATAGGATACCAAGCTTCAAAGAACATGAAGTCTATGTGGAAGAAATAAATTTCTTTCTTCATGATACATATAAGTGATGTCCTTTCTTCGAATTTAACTAAACCTCACCAATATGCAAATGAAAGAGAATGTATGCATTGTATAATTGTGAAAATTGTCCATTTACCTTTCAAAGAGACCCAATACTTTCACATTTAGGAGTGGTCTTGAGTGGAATACTTCCCTGACAATAACTCTTCAACGAAGTCGAATTTCGCCAAACGATTTCTGGGTTATAGGAAACACGGTGTTCTGAACACAACCCATGTCTCAGAATTTAGAGAATCTGCTCCACTTGGTTGAAAATTTGATATTTTCACCTACAACAATTCAACTACTCAGCTGCTGCTTTTATTCATTTGGTGAATTTTCACTCGAATGCATTCCTGCAACCAAGAAGCAATTTATTAAAAACACTCATCGAATTAACCAAAAACAAGAATGATAAATATTGTTTCTAAATTCCTATAATTAACAACATAACGATTAAAAATAATTAAAAACACTAGGTATAAGCATGTAATGATGTAATAAATATCGTAAAAATTTGGGCAAAAGTGCGGCTCAACATCCCCCCACGTTGAACTTCTTGCACATCCTCGTGCAAGCAAAACTATAAGACGGTGAAATAAAGTAGGGAAGATGTCAGCAAAGAGTTTAGCTTGATATTGTAATGCATTTATTAACCCGCAACATTATCATTACGACACCAGCTAAAACCATGTGAGATGATAAAACAAGATCAGGTACCGAAAGTAGACATGATGGAGAAAAATATACCTGTTACCTTGTCCCTAATTTTGTTTTTCCCAAAGTCTTATGATAAAATCAAGTTTTACTGAAGAGGTGCAATTTTACAAATACTACCACAGGTTTCATGCACCTATAATATCAATCTTATACCTAGGTCATTCAGAACATATTTAGAGGAAACTACAATCAATACACATTGTCGGCAACCAACACCTTGTGAGTAGCCATCATTGAGCATTTCATCATTCTGAATACCATGAAAATTAAAGTGAGTTTTGATACCAATCAGCAACCTCTTTACGTTGTCATCCGGTTTCAAAAATAAATTTCCTCTTAATCTAGTACAATGGATTACCTTTACTAAGGGTACCACATCATTTAAAGACTCTTGTTTTTTTTTTTTTTTTTTAAATAGAACTCAAAGCATAATGTTCAAATTGTCTTAAAACCATTGCCCAAGAAAAATGATGAGTCTTAGGGAAAGAGAAGGATAACCAAGCAAATCATAGTATGTAGTTAACGTTAATACCACAGACATGGCCCTGCTGCCCGCAGGTGTCCATAACCTCGACATGGATGTCTTTTAACCTAGCAAAATGTCAGTATCCCACTTACTAGATATAGATTCAGAGTTTGCTTATTTTACTTTTTAGATGAAGGCCACTGTCCCGGCTTGGTAACCAGCTAATGGCAGTGCCACTCACAAGAAGTAACATGGATGAACAGGCCGGCTCGTGATGAGACCTCCTATCTTCCAGCTTTTGGCTGAAAGCCATTACTCTGGCTTGGTGACCAGGAGCAGTAATGTCATGCATGCTAGGTCCTATGATCGTGTTAGGTCGGCTCATCACGAGACCTCCTATCCTTCCCTAAATCTTTGTAAACTCTGTTTATGATTAACCTTAAAAGTTACTTAATAAGTGGGGAGACAGATCTACTCCTTAAGAGTACAGGATGGTGTGAAAAGTTTTTAATGACTAATCATTACTGGCTAATTCCTCTACCCTAAATACTTGTTAAAGATATCCCAGACAATGACTGAAAGATTCTTTGAGTTAAGAATGCTAGTGTTCGCATAAATAGATCATTATGATCTTTGCAAGAGTGGTCCACCATAGGGGTTTTCCAATAGTACCTTCTAAGGGAAACTGAAAATATATATCCGAGATGACAACTTATTAAAGTGATTAATCATGGTTACTTTTTGCAAAATCATGAGGTATTAGAGCGAATTGTACTCAACAAGTTTTATCACAAATGTGTGTGTTAACAACTAATGTGGATCAAAGTAGCTTTAATAGGCATTATTTAAAATTCAAAACCCTAATAGCATTGTAACTGCTTTATTCATTTATTCTTCTAACCTACTTTACCCTAAGAGGCGAAAGACTCCCATCTAAGTATAGGAGTACTTCCAATGAAGCCATGTGCGTAACAAAATGCTGATTATACTCATGCTCAGTTTTAAAGAATAAACTTCAGGGCATATGAAAGCATGAGAAACCAGTTTCTTTAATTGATATGGTACCAAGAGTTTATGAATGCTGAGGAAATAAGATGGCTTGATGACTGCTTGAAACCAGGATTCAATGGAATCCACATATTTATGATTTTCCAACTGATGCAAATCTTCCACAATTTGATAGTCACTCTCTTGGAGGCACAAAGGATCTAGTGAAAGAGAAAAGATAAATCCCTCAAGTTCACGCTCAAATATCTGATTTTCAAATGGACAAGAATGGTTGAGAGAAATTCTATGGTTTTGAGTTTCAACAAAAATTTTAGAACATGTTCCAATTATAGATTGCTCCTCTTGTGTTCTTTGAATTACACCTTCTCGGGGTGAATGTTCTACAGTAATGGGGGAATTTTCCAAATTCATTCCCTTTTCCAACATGGAGAGTGTGACATTTTGTTCAATAGGGGAATCAACGAAAAGAATAGGTGGTTCAAACTGTTGTGCAACTTGATGGTTTAGATTAGGGTTTATGATGTGGTTTGGGCTAGGGTTTTGGTTAATGTGTGGAGTAAGGTTTGGATTTGGATTGGGATTAGGCTTTGGACTAGGGTTAGGTCTAGGTTTTAAATTAGGACTAGGTTTAGATCTAGGGTATGGATTAGGGTTTGGATTAGGACTACGGTATGGACTAAGGTAAGGATTAGGGTTAGGGTATGGATGAGGGTTAAGGTAAGGTTGCACATGCGGTTGCGGCCATGGAGGAGAATAACTCAATGATGCATTGGAAAGAAATTGTGGTTGTTGTTGGTGCTCATATGATTGAATTTGCATGGGAGATTTCCCTAGAGAGAAGGATCCAAATGATTCTTGAGGCCATGGAGATATCTCGCTCGAAGATGAGGGCCAAGGAGAGGGCCACTGTGGCCATGAAGTAGGATATTCAATTGGAGGAGGATCAGAAGTTTTCCGTGACACTGAAGGATTATAAACATGTTGAGGAACCTGCTCAGGAAAATAACAATTATTCCAAGTATCAAATGGTGTTGGGTTTTGAGTTATACCTGGCGGTTGATTCAATTCCTTACATGATTCCCTGAGTACCTTTCGTAATTGTGGCAGTGATGGGCAATGTTCAGTTACATGATCATCCTCGCAAATTTTGCAAACTTCCAGACCACTGAGTGGGCACTTTCCAAGGCAATGTTTTTTTCGACAGTTGGCGCAAAGGATAAGCAGTGGTTCTTCATCCTTCTCTTGTTCCTGCAAATCATCCAATTTCGAAATCAAATATTTAAATTTATGTTCAAGCAAGATATTAAATTTAGCACTTGAGAATTCTTCATCGGATGACTTGTTCGTTTCTGTAGCAGCATAAGAACTCCGCATTGAATGATTCCTCAAAATACCATCTTCTGGTCTTCAACGAGCAAACTGGTACATTCTATCATCACATGGATTAGTACGCAAGGGTTCTTACAGTACCCAAAAAATGATATATCGTTGAAGACTGGATTGTGAAGATAAATGGATTTTAAAAGATTTTTGACTGAAATAAAGCTCACCACGCTTGCATGAAAGGAAAATGCTGAATCAAAGCAATATTTAATCTACTAAAAGCAAAACAATTTAGAAATTAAAAGTCTAAAGCCTACTTCTACTTCTACACATAAGCAAGATAAGGAAATAAAAGTTCAAGAGATAAGGAAGATGGCCAGACTTTGGAGCAACCCCACAATAGTGGATGCGTGGCTTTTCACTCACGTCTTACCGTACACTCTCCACCCTCTGACGTCCTGCAGTATCCTTGAAACTCTGTGAGAAAATTTTACCTGAGCCAAAATACAACTCCCCGGCAACGGCGCCAAAATGTTGGTCGGCTTAATTGTTGGATTAAACCTCTCAATATTAATTATCAACCCGAGAGTCGTAAACGCGAGTTGTACTGCGTATTGGTTCAGCTTACTAATCAGAGTATAAATATGTTCCTTATTAATGATAAATTAAACACTGGAATGAAACACACGTTAGCTTGCAATAAGAAATCGTGAAAAGGAAACCTACTTAATCAATTTCGCTCAGTGCAAATGCGATTAAACTATAATGAAATTCAAGACAATCCTCAATTATTCTCGCACTCACATTAAAAATCTCCTATGATAACTTAAAAACCTCAATCTATTAACTCCTTTCACTCACTTGACATTAACACTTGAAATTAGCCTTGAAACAAGCAAAAAGACACACACCCTATTCTTAATGAAAACTCACACATTAAACTAGCTCAAAATAATCTTCATAATAATTCAAATCAATCAAATGACAAATTTATCTATTGCTAGAAGAAACCATAAAGATCTTATTAAAAATCATATTACAAATAATTATGATAACTTTTAATTAATGAAATAAAAAAAAACCTATCTCAAAATCAAATCATATAACTCATTAATGAAGACTAAATCACTCCTACCTACACAATCAAATCAGTGATCACACTTGTTCTCACAAAGAAATCATTATACTACGAAAACAAGAAAATAAATCTAATTATTAACATTAAATCAAATAAATAAACAAATTAAATAAACATCAAATTGCAAACATCCACAAAAATCATATAATGCAAACAATGATTTATTATTTTAAATAACAAGATTAATATATTCAATTTTAAAACATTACATTCTACTCTAAGTGCATATTTAAACTCAGAAATAAATAAAAAACAAAATAATGAACTAAATGCATAATTCTACAAATTAACAATTTAAAACAAAAAATAATTCTACAAAATAAACAAAAGCAGAATTCTTAAATCTAACAAGAGTGAAGACTCGACTCCGTGTTGTAGGATCCTTGCCACTCCTCGGAGCAAGTCCTAAACTAGCTCAACATAAATAAAACATATGCTATTATATAAAAAACAACACAGAGCCAAAATTTATTAAATTAAATCAAAACCATTACTTCAAACATTAATGAACAAATACATCAGCTGAGCTGCTGGGCAATTTAATGCCGGATCTACATTTTCAGAAATCGACTTTTGCATCTGAGAAAATTTATGGAAATTCTTGGCTCTCTACATTTGGGAAATCCGATTTGACAAATGAGCAATCCTGCTTCTAAAATGACAGACTGATTACATTCTGTGCTCTCTACATTTCAGAAATCAATTGCCGCTCTGATCTTCGTTCTAATGGATCGGCTCCCTCCTTTATACAGCTACTACCTCCATATCTATCTATTGACTTCTTCCCAACTACTGCATCTCCTCTTCTTCTCCAGAAAATCGACTGCTCCTATCTATTATTCTACAGCTACCACACATCGACCTCTAGCTACTGCAACTCCTCTCTATCAGCTATAATCGATCCCCCACACATCGATTCTAGAAGCTTATATATACATTTGTTTTAATTACAAACTGGAGATTTGATCAAAGAAATATAGCAAATTATCAGTTTTACAAATTGCCGGAATGAGAAATTGGTTTGAAACAGATTGTCAATTTAAGAAAATGGTCCTCATTTTGTGGGATCTTGCTGTTGGTGGAAGATGGCTTCGTGGCTTCTGGAAACAATTCAGATTTTGTGCAGCTGGCAGATGCGGTTGAGAAGAATGATATCCATACTAAGAAGAGGTCCCCAACTGCTGGAACATCTGTCACCACAATTAGAGAAAGCATGTGCTTTTGCATACTATTAACAGAATGCATGTCCCTCTCATCCAGCGTTCGTTTTGCCTCATAGCATTTGTCACAAAGCTGGAAATTCTTGCACTGGCTGCAAACCCAACGACTACCAGACACGATAAGTAAACAACAATGTGTGCATGCATACTGTAAATGCCTTTGCTCGTTCACCATAAGCTGCTTTCAATTTGTGCCTTTCTCTAACATTTGTGAGCTTCTGGAACTTCACATTCTCTATATTTTCTGTCATTTTCTACTTCTCCGTTTCATGTTGAATCAATTGCAGACATTCAATTTCCTTTTTAGCAGAATTAAGTTTGGTGTTAGCAATAAGAAGCTTGCAAAGTGCCTCCTCTAGGGAACTCTCAATTTCGGTCCACTTATGCTGAGCTTCAGTGTGGAATGACCTCTTATGCTTCAAGTTCTCTTCTAGTCTTTCCAGAGTCACTTCAGGTTCTTTAACTGCAGGACCATGCCTCTCATTCTCGATAGAGGGAGTAGAAGGTTCAGCGAAAGAACGCAATCCCTCGTGTGGTTTCTGTCTTCAACATTTTTTACGTGGTGCGCACATGTTGTAGTATGTTTCCACAACTACATTTAATGAATAACTCTTGAATCATCGTTTGACATATCCTCTCGTTCCATCTAGTGGTGTGTCAAATGCACAACTATCTCTTTGATTCTAACCACCATCATAATTTATATGATATATTGTGTTTCTTTAAAGCATTAGTTTATCCATTGAAATCATGTCTTTAATATAGGATACCAAGCTTCAAAGAACATGAAGTCTATGTGGAAGAAATAAATTTCTTTCTTCATGAGACATATAAGTGATGTCCTTTCTTCGAATTTAACTAAACCTCACCAATATGCAAATGAAAGAGAATGTATGCATTGTATAATTGTGAAAATTGTCCATTTACCTTTCAAAGAGACCCAATACTTTCACATTTAGGAGTGGTCTTGAATGGAATACTTGCCTGACAATAACTCTTCAACGAAGTCGAATTTCGCCAAACGATTTATGGGTTATAGGAAACACGGTGTTCTGAACACAACCCATGTCTCAGAATTTAGAGAATCTGCTCCATTTGGTTGCAAATTTGATATTTTCACCTAGATCAATTCAACTACTCAGCTGCTGCTTTTATTCGTTTGGTGAATTTTCACTTGAATGCATTCCTGCAACCAAGAAGCAATTTATTAAAAACACTCATCGAATTAACCAAAAACAAGAATGATAAATATTGTTTCTAAATTCCTATAATTAACAACATAACAATTAAAAATAATTAAAAACACTAGGTATAAGCATGTAATGATGTAATAAATATCGTACAAATTTGGGCAAAAGTGCGGCTCAACAATCTCGTCCTTCATAGCCTCTTTCCACTTACCACTATTAGAACCTTCTACAGCTTCTTGATAGCACAAGGGTTCATCATCGTTAGCAGTTAAAGAAAATGAAGTAACATAATCATCATACCTTCTAGGAAAACGTCTGATTCTCGTAGGCCTCCTTAAAGATGTTTCTGGTACTTCTCCAATTTGTTGATTATTGTTTGTAGGAACTTCTTCATGATCAACATCTGAAACACGTTCATGATCTGCATCTGAAACTTGTTCATGATCTGAATTTGAAACTTGTTCATCTGGACTATCATCAATATTTGAACTGGTTTCAAACTGAATGTGTTGAAGCTTAAGTTCATTATCCTGTTTCAATTCATCATCTACATCTGGATTTTCAATTGAAGATTCATTAAATTTAACATCTCTGTTAATGATGATCTTGTGAGTAGTAGGATCCCACAACCTGTATCCCTTAGTCCCATCACCATATCCAACAAAGATATATCTTTTTGATTTAGGATCTAATTTAGAACGCTGATGTTTTGGAACTAGAGCATATGCATCATAACCAAAAACTTTCAGTTTAGAATAATCACATGGATAAACTTTCCATACCTCTCGAGGAATTTTGCATCCTATTGCAGTTGATGGTGATCGATTTACCAAGTAAAAAGCTGTAGAAACCGCTTCTGTCCACAATTCCTTCTGCAAATTGGCGTTACTAAGCATACTTCTTGCTCTCTCTAAAAGAGTCATGTTCATGTGTTCAACAACTCCGTTTTGTTGAGGAGTATATACAGTGGTTTTATGTCTTTCGATCCCAGCATCCTTGCAATAATTATCAAATTCCTTTGAAGTATACTCACCACCATTGTCAGTTCTTAAACATTTAATGGTTCTTCCAGTGATGTTTTCAACTAATGCTTTAAACTGTTTGAAAACTGTGAATACATCAAACTTCTTCTTTAACGTGTAGACCCACACTTTTCTAGAGAAATCATCAATAAAAGATAAAAAATATGGTGATCCTCGATATGAGGTTATAGGAGATGGACCCCAAACAGTAGAATGGATATAATCAAGGATTCCCTTACTAGTATGTTTTCCAGTTTTAAACTTCTTCTTGCTTTGTTTCCCAGAAAGACAATGTTTGCAGAAATCTAACTTAGAAGATTTTAAACTAGGAAGTAACTTATGATCAGATAAAACTTTTAATCCTCTTTCGCTCATATGGCCCAACCTTTGATGCCATAAATGAATAGAATTACTGTCATTTTTAGATACTGTAGAAGCATGATCTGACTTTGTTCTTCCTTCTAACTAAAAAATATTTCCAACCTTCTTTGCTTTCATGACTAGTAACATTCCTTTATAAACTTTCATTACTCCACCTTGAATAAAGGTTTTATATCCATTAGTGTCTAGTACTCCTAGTGAAATGAGGTTTTTTCTTAGTGCAGGTACGTGTCTTACATCAGTTAGAATTTTATTTGTCCCATCAAACATTTTAATCTAGATGCTTCCAATTCCAACAATATTACATGAGACATCATTTCCCATGTAAACAACTCCATCATTGATTGATTTATAAGTTTTAAAACACTCTCTATGAATGCACATGTCATTTGATGAACCAGAATCTAACAGCCAATGTTGATCATGATTAGACAAACTAACTGATAACACTTCATCACTCATACCTGAAATGGATGCCGAACTTGTATCTGTCGTGTTTGCTTCTTTCTTCTCTGTCGAAGAGTCTCCTTTGGATGTTTGCTATCTCTTCCAACAGTCCCTCTTCAAGTGTCCTGATTTGCCACAAAACCAACACTTTACCTTACTCTTCTTCCCTTTCGATTTTGAACGCGAGTTGTTGTGCTTACTGAAGCGTCTTACTTTAGAATGACCTCTGACCATCATTGCTTCTGATGTAGAGTTTTCTGAATTTGACCACTTCCTTGTTTCTTCGGACAATAAAGCTCCAACAACATCATCATATTCAAGGGTTTCTGATGAGATAAGACTTATAGAAGTAAAAAAATGATCCCATGACTCGGGCAACGAGCATAATAAAGTTACAACTTTATCTTCTGATTCAAATTTTACTTCTATACTTTCTAACTGCACCAGGACAGTATTAAAGGTATTCAGATGAGAAGTTATCGTTGTACCTTCCTTCATGCACAAACTGTACAACTGTCGCTTCAGAAGAATCCTATTGGTTAAGGATTTTGTCATGTACATCTTTTCAAGCTTTGTCCACAAACCAACAACAGTTTTCTTTGACACGATGTTAAACAAAACATCATCTGCCAAACATAGTCAAATGCCGCTCAGTGCTCTTTCATCCAACTCACTCCATTCATCATCTGTCATGGTGTAAGGCTCTTTGGATTTTCCCAACAACGCCTTTGCCAAGTAGATCATACATCTTTACTTTCCAGATCTCGAAGTTGTTTTTTCCATTGATCTTCTTGATCTCAAACTGGGCACTTTGTGTTTTTTCCATGTTTTGTCACAAAAAAAAAATCTCCAATCACAACTTTTAATAAATGAAGTTTTTGTTTTAAAAAAAATGCTCTTAAGTTAAAAAAAAAAATGCCCTTCACCTATAAAATTCCTTTCCCTTAATACATATGCCAATAGCATTAAATAATTACCAATCGATTTTTAAAAACACTACCATCCAAATTGATTTTAAAAGTCAAATCGATTTGACAAACTTGAAATCGATTTATCGCATACGAGAAATCTCTCAAACTAGTGAAATTCCACCTTATAAATCGATATATATTGCCACCATTTATAATATAATCGATTTTGTTTTAAAACCACTCAAACATTGATTTAAAAAATATTTCATATTGATTTTGAAATAATGCAAATCGATATAAAAAATACAAATCGATTTTTTTTAAGAAAAAAAGGTATTAAAAAAAATTGGTCATACAACACTTCACCGTTGTAAGTACGTTTGTGGTTTTTAGAGCTTTGTATCCTCGATCATGGCCCACGGCTTTTTTCAACTGAAGTTCAAGCCTTCGTTCAACTGTCCACCCAGCCTCCGCAAAACCGCAGTCTTCATCAGAAAAAAAGAAAACGTTCAATAGTCCACGACATTTTGAAAATCGACCACCATTGAATGAACACTATCAGCACATAGCTCCAGCACTGAACTGCTTCCAAAACTCAGCTTCTGCACAAGAACAACGCTCACACAGGCCAACCTACGGTTTGGTCACCGTTCACGGTATTCCACAGTAATCTGTGTCCACGGTTCCTGCTGTCACTACATCACAACCACAAGTAGAAACTCGGCTTCTTGCTCTACTCTCTATGTATACAGCGCTGACCAACCTCCAATCTTTATGCAATTTAAACAGCGGCTCTGGTCACAGTCTTCCACGGACCAGTTAAACGCAAATATCAATTCGACAGCTGAACAATATGCTCTGATACCAATTGTTGAGCTCAGCAGCGGAATAAAAAAATAAATGTAAAGAACACACAGCAGAAAAAAACATAAAGACATAGATTTTAACGTGGTTCACCCAACCAATCTGGGCTACGTCCACCTAACAGGGCATCGGCAATCTCATTCATCAACTGGAGAAAATACAATGGCAGAGTTTCTCATCTGCTCAGCTCTTCCTCACTACACATTCCTCATCATGCTCACTTGCCTCAATGGGCTTACATTTTATTGCTGTGAATGGCAACAGACTCATAAATTCTCTCACAACAAATATAGGATGCCTTAACTCCTCATCAGAAATTGATGGAGCCAATGTAGCAACAAATCCTATTGTTGTCACCTACATGAGATTTTTCCCCAAATTTAATTAAAAAATAAGAATAAAATATCAACAAACATATACACTTGTAGGTTATCATTAGTTATGGATTTGAAGGGGGTTGAACTGACGTTTCAATATATTCCCTTTTAGAAGCCCTATTTTTTTTTTATATTAGTGCTACTTTTGATAGACCATTGGTTTTAAAATTGTATTTTAAATTGGCACTATTGAATCTTATTATCTTAAATAAATCAATATCTTTGATTATTTGATGCAAAAATGGCTTAAGAGGAAGGTTTGAAGTGTAACAATCCATTTAATAACCAACATGGTGTCACTGGTGACTTTTATTCTTCAAATTTGTTTTGAGGACCAAATTCACATGGCTTAAAACTACATGTATTTTAATCCAACTATTAGGTCTAGAATATAGGAATATACTAAATGAAAATTTTATTCAATTAGGCATAAACAAGACACATCCAACACCTCATGAACCTATATTTCCATGGTTAGCACTATGCAATAACCCCATACATATGACTTGTGCATCATTTAAGGATTAGATGTTCCAAGGTTCTTCTAAACAATTGTGTATGTTGCTGAAAAAATTCTAGAAGAGAGGAATTTCTACTAAAAACAATAATATTTCATTTCATGTGATCCTTCTTCCCAAGAAAAAATACATGGGAGGCCTTTATGATCTTCCAAATCATTCAACCAAAAATAATTTGTTCCAATGCTCCCATTCCTCCAAATAAGTAGTATACCTCCTATAAAATTATATATATATATATATATATATATATATATATATATATATATATATATATGTATGTATGTATGTATGTATGTATGTATGTATGTATATATACATACATACATACATATATATATATATATATATATATATATATATATATATAACAAAATTACATAAAATTACAATTGTTTTCATAAAACATCAAAACTTGCTATAATAAATTAATTTTACACAATTTATTGAAGGACTAGGCTTATTACATAAGTATATATTTTAATGATTATATTTGGGTTCTTCGTTGTGATCTAGGTGGATATCGATGGCCACCTTCCTATGCCACCTCGACCTCCATTTGGTTTCATGAGTTTCCTTGTTTATAACATAATTTACTATTTTTAACAGTTCTTCGGGTCCTAAACTTTGAGAGTTGTTTTGACCCCCTAGACAAAGGTTTTTTGAGGTCTACAACAAGCCCATAGCCATATGAAAGCACATACTACAAATCCAGTAGTATTCAAAGAGATGTTTCTAATGAGTTATTGTACGCACCAAACAAAGATCATATGACCAAGCTACAATGTTGAGAAGTTGGTAGCCCAACTAAACCCCACTGCACAAACAATCTCATGGTCTCACCGTAATGTGTGATGCCAAATGAATTCAATGGAATAAAATCATTGTCAACAAAACCAACGCGAGATCATGGGATTTATTCTGTGATTATGTGTAGTGTTGATTAGTATAGGTCGGGGTATTTGCGCATAAGCACAAGGAAAAAATCCAAATGTAACGTTGCCCCCTTTGTTGACCAACACGTAAATGAGGGCAGAAAATCGCGCTGCTCGAGCTCTACAGGAGAGAAAAAAGTTACTATCTCTAGCCACTAAGTCTCCATGCTTCAACCACCAAGGCTCTTGAATTTTCCAACCATTAATGCTTCACTGTAGCCACTAAGGCTCTCCAACCACCAATGCTTCGTACTTCCACTAAGGCTCACAATTCAACCACTAAGGCTTTCGAATCAGCCACAAAGGCTTTGCACTACCACTGGGGCTCTCCAACCACCAGGGCTCAATTCTGCCACTAAGGAACTCACTTTAGCCATGAAGGCTCATGAGCTCTGATACTATGTTAAAAATGGAAGATGAAACTTATATACTTAAACTAGCAGCTCACAGGTGAGAAAGTTGCACCTGGATACTGCTCAAGCATAATGCTCTATTCAATTAATCATCATATCACAAATATATAATTTTCGTCATTTTAGGGAGATTATAAATTACTCCTAGAAAATAGGGACTAATCTTAATCTAGGACACACACAAAACTGAGAAAACAACTCTCTCCAATAATACATAATGTCTATTATTTTCAACTTGTAAATATCCTGAAAGGAAAATAGATGAAAAAAATTATTACAAGTTATGTAATAATACTTGTTGGGAAATTGTGCCTCAAGAAACATATTAATTTCTCAATATTAATATCTTAGATAATTGTCTTTGGCTTTCCCTTGGCTACAAAGTAATAACATCACAAAAAAAATCTTAGGAAAAGCATTGCAAAATTTGAACCATCTTCTCATACTTAAGACTACATAAACTTGAGATACATTCTTATTTTTTTCAAAAAATAAATTAATGGTTGAAATTTCAACATAAAATAAATAAATTGGTAAGCATACCTTTGTATAAAATCTGACGTGTGACCTGTGACCTCTGTAAGGGTATTGAACCCTTATAAACATCTAAACATAAGAACTTTATTGAAACTTAATAACATTAAAACCTAATAAAAATAAACAACAATAAAATATAAAAAAAAATATACATACAATGATAAAACAACCAAACTTGAATGCCAAATTGAAGAAGGAGAACTTCGGATTTGTGAGAAAGTGCTCATATTCTCTTAAGGAAGTTGTATATACAGTTTTGTAAGAATCTATTTTTTGGGACGTTGGCTTTTCAAATATATTTAATATTAAATGAAATGTAACTAAATAAAAGTTAAATATAAATAACAATAGCCAATGAGCTCACACGATAAAACAAATAAGCATATTATGTGATTGCAGATCTCATTATTAATTTTAGTTATGACTTCCATTTATTAATAATTTTTTAGTTACAAATATGGTCTCATGATGTTATTATTAATTTTAGTTATGGCTTCCATTTATTAATAATATTAGTTACAAATATGGTTTCCATGTGTCTAAACCTTCCCATCAAAACGATTGGATGCCACTCACTTAATGAATGAATCCAAAAGATTGCACACCACTTAGTTAATTAATCATTGTTGTTACAAACATGATTCCCATGTAGATTTTATTTGTATTTTCTAATTATGAGCATGTGGCCATGAGATTATTAAAACTTAATATTTCCATTACAAAATTTATTATCATGATATTATTAAAACTTAATATTTCCATTATAAACTTTGTTATCAGTTAACCAATTGTATTTTTATCCATTCAAAATTTTGAAAAAAAAAATCGAAGAAGGAATAAGAGAAATATTCAAACACACTTGGTAATCTAATATTAATAGCTTTTAACCATATTTATGATTTGTATGAACTTATGTTTTAGTTATACCTATAAATCAATTCAAAACTAGTTTTATTTTTCCAAATAGGTTGTTCTCACATGTACAAGTTTTTGTGTCATTTTCTACCAAACTATATATTTTGCATATATTTTCTTGTTTCAGAATTGTAGCTTTATTTTGATTTGTTTTCATTATATCCTAACCTTTAATGCTATCTTTATTTCATTTGTTTTTTAACCATTGATACTATATAATAATAAAATTTACTTTTTCTATTATATTAAATTATAATAATAGAAAATCTAAAATGGTTATAAAACTTATATATTAAATCATTAATTAAAAATCTGAAAAATATCATTAAATGGAAACATATCATATAAAAACATATAAAACTTAATAAATAATAAACCATTATGATTTAAGAGGATTTATATTATTATCAAGTTATCATATTATATTAGATTAAAAGATTGAAATCTTCATATTATTTTTAGTTAGGGTTATATAATTGTTAATAGTGGAAACTTTATATCAATGAGAATAAAATACCTTTAATAAAATTGCCATATTATATTAAATTAAAATGTTAAGATACTGTTACACAAAAGCTTAAACCCTAAAAATATTTATGGAGGGTTACAACAGCTCGTTTCCACATGCATGCAAAACGAAATTGCTACACCTCATGTGCGTTACGCGCACACCGTGAGAACAATAACACACATATTTCAATGGGAATCTCATAAATTTTAATGGTCGTCTATGATTCGAATTGTAACAGACATCGAGGTTTCAATAGATTTTTAATTTTTAATTGTATTTTTTTAATTGTCAAATGTGTTTTTATTTTTATTTTTTTTATATACATAAATAAAAGTCATAGTAAATTTTTTATTATGATTTGGTAAGAAAAAAAATTAAATAAGCATTAAATATTTGATTTAGATATGCAAGGAAGTTACCTCTATTCATTTAATCTATTGATTTAGTTGTAAATATCTGAATGTGCTGTGATATGTCAATTTACATCATAAAATTAAATTTTTTAATTAACAAAATCGTAAAGATAAGTAGATGTCAATTAATTAATAAAATCATTAAAGTAACAAATTCCACTAAAAACGTGATGTCAATTTGCACCATAAAATCAAAATTTTTAATTAAAAAAATAATTAAATTAACCAATTCCAACCAGAGATGCTTATTAGCTTAATAAAATAGACATAGCATTAAAACTAGACTTTCAGTTCTGAATCCTCATAGGGATCTTTCTTTTCTCCTATCTAGTAACATAATTTTCATAGAATGTGTTGTACAATGTTTCTCAACAATATTGGAAGTAGTCACTGTCATAAAAAGAATTTGGTAGTCCATAAGCAGATTGTATATTTCATTCTTTATATTTCTATTACATTGTATAATTTTTTTGAATATTTAATATTTCCATAGTATTAAATAAAATTTTATATATATTTGATGATATTTTATGTTAGTTTAGATTTATTTTAATTTATAATCTATTAAGGGTGAGAAAATTTAAATTTTAGTATATTTGGAAATTTGATTTTTCTCAAATCTTAATAAATTTAAAATTAAATTTTTTAATAAATCTCAAATTAAAATAAAATTAGATTAATTTTAAATAAAATTATAATTTAATTAATTTTTATAAATTTAAATACCAATAAATTATGTATTATAATTTCATATAAATATATAAAATAAAATAAAATTATATATATATATATATATATATATATATATATATATATATATATATATATATATATATATATATAACAAAAAAATTACATAAAATTATAACATTCCACACGAAAGATCACAACTCACTATATGAAATGATTTTTACAGGCTTCTTACAAATACAATTTGAGTCCTATTGCATCCACCACCCTATTTAGAATTGTTGGTGCATTAGGGTTTGTTTTGGTTGTTTTCTATTTATTATTATTATTTTTAATATTAAGTTATAATTTAAAATTTTTATGGAAAGAAGTTTTAGATTTTTTTAATGGTTTGTAACAAACATGAAAGTTCTAAATTAAAATTCCAAATTGATTAAACAAATACTAAAGATTTGAACTAGAGAAATTGAGTTTTTGTATATTGTAACATTTAATGTTAACTGATGTTTAACATAATGGATGGCCAAGCTTTCTAAATCCGTTTATGAGTAAATAATGATTAGATTATATTTTCACTGTGTTTCATTCCAAACTTTTATTTTAGTCATAATTTTATACATTAAAGAAGGAGCCACTTGATTTTATAATATTCAATTCATAAATTTATATTTAAATAAATAAAAATATATTAAACAAAGAAAATATTGTGGAGTTATAGTATTTTTCTACTTAACTTAAAAGTAAATTCCAAATTAAGGTTATTTATGTGGCCTAGTGCTAAATCAAATGATTTGGGCCTTATTCTCAAAAAAATTTGTAACCATTAAAACATATCGTTAACTCATTACATATAAGCCAAATGAGTCAACAAAAAAATATATCTTTATCCCTCAATTTTATCCTAGTTCACATAGATTCATGTATATTTATTTCAATATGATAGTGTCCATGGACTACCCTCAACAATTGAAAACGATAATTATTTTTAATAGTGTAACTAAAGTCATTATTATTAACATGATTTAATAAAATTTCATGCTACATAATGTTGATTTAAAGATAAAACATATTTCACAAGGTGTCAACTTCAAAATTAATAACGTTTTATTTCCATAATGTTGTCACTGTATTTTCTACATAATTGATGCAGGAGAATCATGACAATTTCCCCTCTTCCTCATGAGAGAAAAATAAAATAAAATAAAGGTTATAGGTTATAAGCCTTTTTGAGGGAGCGCTTAGATATTGGGTGTGGGCATATGGGAGTGGGATGTTTAGTAAAGGCTAAAGGGGAATAAATATAATAATATGGAAATAAAAGAGTAAATGGGTTATTGGCGCATACGATGTGTTAAATTGGTGTCATAGAAGGAAGCCTATAGAGCAAGGTTTGATAAAAATAAGTTTGAGAAGACTACCCAAAAACTCCTATTGCGAGTACGCCACCAAAAATAGGAATTTGGGAAAGAATTAGGATGGAAAAGGATCCAAGGTTGGAGTTGAGACACATCTAGGTGAGAATATAATCCTTGGAGACAACCCAGAGATCCTGACATGGAATAAATTAGCAAGAGTAAGGATATGAAATCAGAAGAGGAGAGAGAAGGATCTCTAGGAATAGAAAAACCAGAGGAGAAAATGATAAATCTGGTTACCAAAGTCGGGTCCAGGCCACAAAGGATGTGCCACTATAAAATGGAAACCTGAATGTGAAAGAGCTACTTTATTGGATCAGCTCATTAGATAAGTATTTGGAATAGAATATGTGTAGAGGAACAGAAGGTAAAATATGTTGTTATGAAGATAAGGGGAAACTCAATATTGTGGTGGGCTGAGCTATAGGATGATCAAAGAAAGAAAGGAAATGAGAAGATCAAGAGTTGGGATTAAATGCTAGCCAAGTCTAAGAAAATTTTTATGCCCAAGGATTATCAACTGAACTTATTTAGGAAGCTACAAAATCTAAGGTAGGAATCTATGACAGTGAAGGAGTACACTGGAGAATTTTACAGGTTGAACATCATAGCAGGCCACATAGAGGAAGATTTTTAAAAGGTGTTAGATATGTTAATGGCCTAAGTTATGAGATCTAGGACGAAATTGACCTCTTTCCCCTGAATATAGCGGAGGATTCCTATTAGGTAGCATTACCAGAAAAAGAGAAGTTGGATAAAACAAAGCCAAAGGAGTAGAGGAAGGAGTCCAAGCATAGGAAAAGGACCTTCCAACAGAGGAAGGTTCCATGATTCAAGAGAAGACATGGGGAACTCTTGTAGCCAATCTCCTAGAGGAGGAGGATGAGGGACAAAATATTGTTCTTAGTAAGCAAAGGAAGAGGAAGAGAAATCATGTGCTACATATGTGGGAAAATAAGACATATGTCATGGGATTCTCTTGAGAGTAAATCAACAAATTAACATGAAGCACATATTTCAGAAGCTAAGGAATAGGTAATAAAGACAAAGGTGAAAGAATATACTCCTGAAATGGATGAGTCACTGATGTAATATTGGTAAAATTTGAGAAGGAGCCCCATGAACCAGCTTAGAGGAGAAGTCTATTTAGGACAATGTGTAAATTCAAAAGGAAAACACTATAAAATGGTTTTTGATAGGATTAGCATTGGCAATATGGTTTTTACAGAGATGGTGGAGATGTTATGCCACCCACACTTTATATCATGTTCAAAAACAAATGATTCCACCCACATTTCAAATTTGTTTTTTAGATAAATTGTGAGACTACATGGGTTACCCATGAGCATAGTCTTAGATTGAGACACAAAATTTATTTGGCACTTTTCAATGAAATTATGGATGAATATTGGAACCAACCTTTTATATATATCACTCTATTACCCTCAAATAGATTGACTGATTGAAGTATTTAACATAAATTTACGAAACATGTTTAGGAGTTTGGTAAATGAGCACAAAAATCAGTGGGCCTAACTTCTCTAACAAGTTGCATTTTCCTATAATGTTTCTCCTAACAAGTTTATAAGGGGAAGTCTATTTAAAATTGTATATGGAATGTACCCCAAAGGCACTAATACACCCAGGAACTTGGGAAAAGAGGAATTGTGAAGTGTTGATACAAACAATTTTTCTACATAAATGAAATAATTACATGAACAAGTCAAAGGACAACTTTACGAAAACAACCAGAAGTACAAAAAAGAGCAGAACTCAAGAAAAGAAAAGTAAATTTCAAACTTGGCGACATGGTGATAGCTCATTTGAGAAAGGAAATATTTCTTAGAAACAATTAAAATAAATTGAAGCTTAAGAAGATAGGACCTTGTAAAATTTTGAGGAAATTGTCGACCAATTGTTATAAAATTGAATTACCACATGATATTGGGATTTCACCTATATTTAATGTTGCATACCTGTATCCCTCTAGAGAAATTGAAGTATATGATGGAGTAAATCAATAGAATATTTGGTGGAGGAGAGAAATTCTTACAACCCATAAGTTACATTTGGAAAACATCCTTGATCAAAAATTTTGTGAGAGAACTAGGAAGAAATATTATTATGTGTCACACCTCCCGGTGCAATTTTTTTTTTTTTTTTTTCACTTAATATACCTCATTGGTATTCCTGGTATTCCCCAGAATACCTTAACCTTATTCTCTATAAATTATTCACTTTGTTCTGAATAAAATTCTACATTTCTCTCTTTTGATAGTAATATACACTTTACTCATAATATCCATATTTCACCATTACCTACATCACTATACCCTTGACATTACATACTTTATCATGCCTAGGTATTTATATCATGGGCTAGTACTTCCACATGATGTAGGTGCAGTTGTTATATATCAAGTTTACCCCATTTAATTACCTTATATTTATTGCCTACTTCCACTATGGATATATAAATACATATATATAAAAATCACAAAGTATATATGTAACACCTATCCCCTTGGTATAGGACATTTACATGTACCTATATATATATATATATATATATTCCTTTCATGAGTTTGAAGGAGCGTAACTCCACCTTACCTCTATATAACCATAATCCATATTTTATACTTTAATAAAAGGGGTCTCAAGCATTTCTAGACCCGTCTCTATATATATAACATTTCTTGGTTGTCAACCTTAGTGACTCGGCATATTAGCCTACCTATACCTGTATCGGCTCTTTTTTTTTATATATATATATATCACCCATATAAACTGTATACCGCCCATAATGATGTTGACCACTCCACGTTGACGTGGACTGTGATCATACGTTATAATGTATATTTAAATAAATTTGCAAGGGCGTAGGTAGGGTGGTATACCCGCGTGCCCTGTACGCACACCAGAGGTTTTTCATTGCTCGCACCGAGTTCTGGAGTATCGGTTTGTGCCTCTCATAATGAGTATGCACCGTTGAATTTCTACGCCTGACATGTACCTTTTATACCTTGTTTAGTTTCGCCGCGGTGACTAAATGATAATGTTCCCGTTTCTCATCAATCCCTTCATGTAATGATAAGTCGAACCTGCGTCTCGGCGAAACTGAGTTTTTCCCCCTCATCCGACTCCTTAACCGAAGGTGTTGAAGGCTATCATTTGAATTCTAATCGCATGCGTGGTTTATGCGATTGTTTAAAATATTCAAGTTGTACCATGTTCAGGACGTCAAAGTTTTTCGTCTGAATTTGATTTCTTCCTACGGGGATTGTTTTGCAGGTAGGGCGGCGATCGCTTGTCTGATAGAAAGGTACTTTCTGCCAACGTAACTTGCTACCTACTCCACAGCAATTGACGGTTGGCTGGCTACTGGTCAATTCTTACCTGCTACCAGTACTAAGTCGGCTTCGGTCTCTGAATGTGAAATGGTTCTAGGGTTTCTCTTGCACCTTCACGCGTACGAGGTGTACTATCTTTCCCTACCCTCTCTACGTTCATCTCTGTCACTTGGTCCTTGCCCTGGTCGTGGCAAGTTTTCCAGATCGACCACGAGATTTTCGAATTTTTATGGGGAAATGTGTTTAGGGTTACGGGCCTTCCTAATCCTTTTTAAATTGGGAGCTCTATGCTGAGTTATGCCTCTATCTCACGGCCATGTTCCATTTTTCTCTAGCTCCGAGTTTTCAGGTGCTGTGCAGAGTTAGATTTCCGGTCAAGCAGGATCGAGCAGCAGGTTTTCTTGTTTTTCTTCTGCATTACCTCGTTTGGTTAGTTTAGGGCTTTCATGGCCCAAGTTAAATCCTGTGTTCCGGTTGGTTTTTTTTGTTTTTTTTTTTCAGAAGGAGATAATCTAAGCCAGTTTATGGAGCGGTTTTCTATCCATCGATGGATATGTGTGCTGCGCTCGGTCTACCATTTCCACAATGCTAAACTATATATATATATTTTTTATTTTTCGGTTGCATAGTTGCTAGAGGTGGTACTGTGATAACCCTAGGGTTTCCTTAGACTAATTTATATTTCCATACCATCACGCATCATTTTGCAGCAGCCCATTATCAGGGTGTTCAACGTTTTATTTCCGCGTACCTTGTTAATCTAATTTTTTTTTCCTGTCATTGGTTTCCAGAGTCCCTGTCGGGATAATACGAGGTTCGATGGTCGGTGTGGTTAATATTCACCCCGTCGGAGTTCTGGTCTGCTCTGGCCAGTGTGTAGAGTAACACGGCACGAGGAGGAAACCCAAATCACCTTTGCAGGTAACCCAAATTCGTGTTGTCAGATGCCGAGTTTGGCGCCTCCGACGGATAAATCTGTGTTTTCATTCGACTGTTATTGTTCATATTTCACCGTAAGACGTTTAAGGTTTCTTTCATGTTTGTGTTATTAGGTTTTATTTTATATCTCTGGTTTGAACTGACGAAATCCACCAGATTTACATTTATCACGCCTGCGTAGTTTACTAAATTGATTCACGATTTCCAGCTCATATATTAGTCCGCATGTGATATTTATGCATTTCAGTTTGACCCAATGTCGTTTCAGAGGGATTGAAAGTCGGCGTGATAACTAAATTGCTGTCTTCATCGTATAGTATCATAATATGTTTATCAGTGCAGGTGAACATGCCGAATACTAACATTTTAATTTCGACCACATCGTGCCTATAATCATTAAACTAGATGTCACGTTCCATTCCAATGATCTATTTACAGTGGTGTACCCTTAATTGAATTTTGTCTGCGTCTCATTATAATTACGACAGTCGTGTTTCATTGCAGTCAACTTCATAATTAGTTCCGTCATATATGGAATTACATATATACGTCTCACTTTAATACATATATATCAATGGTTTGGGTCATATATATATAAGGATTAAATTTGTTTAATGGTTATTGTTGATAGATATATGCCTCGTTTTCATATGTACATAAAATACTCATATATCTACAATTCATCGGCATGCGCATGTTACACTTCTCTTATGGTTGAGCGCTAGGAGCGCGGTTGAACATTTGAAACCATATAAATGTTCATAACACTTAATTGTTATTATGTTTTAGATCTATCATAAATATTTTGCACTAAAATGTATTTCGAAATGTGAGAGCTGTATTTAATACTCAAGATACCCTATAGTAATGATTTTGATACTACTTCTATAGTATTTCTTCACTCTTTTGCTATTTAAAAATAAATGTTCTAAGTCATTTCTTTTACACTATATTGCTCTTGTGATGTATACCTATATGCATTCTTTAGTATTTGACTAGAGAATTTATTTAATTATAATTTAAGTATTTTACTCCTTCACTTGGTTCAAGGGTTAAGGCTAGATCTAGGAGTATAGAAGATACAATTATAACTGCTATAGTACTCATATAAAATAGAGTTATGCTTTTCATGTCACAAAAATTGACTGTCAGATTCTATTCTTATACTATATTTCCTATTTATTTTTGTACCATATAATTTCAGTACTGCTATCATATGGTTCTATCAGATATGAGCACACCCATCATCTTTATATATATATAGGAGGCAGGAGAATAATTAATTATCTGTAGAGACTAAGTAACTGCAGATCTAAACCAACCTAGGTTTAGAGTTTCTGTGGTTTCTACTCTATGGAATTCTGGTCTACAACCAAACAGAACTTCAAAGGTGAATGCCTTGAGGTGACTTTGTTAAATGTAGTACCAAAGTAAATCATAGAATTTTCCTTAAATTTTATATGTAGCCAATTCATACAATAATGCACAAGAATAACCAAAATTTCAGAACATACCACAAAATCTGCAAGTTGACCAACCTCCCAACCTTAGAATCCTCTTTATCTCCCAGGATTCACCCCCGAGAAGAGATCACCTCCTAGCACAGATCAACCTCTAATCTGATTAGGAGCAGCTTATTTAAGCTCAAAATTCCCCAAAGCATGTTTCTAATTCTGCGTCCAGAATAGCAGGATGCTTTCTTTCCTGTTTAGCCTAGGCTTCCCATCTTGGGATTATTTAAAGCTGCTTTAAGCTTTTCCTCAGCTTTTTCCAGCTTTTTCTCACCTCTTCCCAACTACTCCTCTTCATTGGGGAAAATTTAGATTCCTCCTCAAATCTAAATAAATTTCTTTCAAGGATTTTTGAAAGATTTTTGGGGATTTGTTGCCTTATCCATCCTCATGGATTTGGCAAGTGATCTCAAATTCTCTTTTTGGTCAAAATGCACAATCATTTTATTTATTTCCTCAAATAAAATATGCAAATACATTCACACCATATTCATCCCTTGGGGTCCACCCCCTTAGGATTAAAGTTCAAATGTCTAACTTTAAAAATTCAACACACAAATTGGGGGTATTACATATTCCCCCTCTGAAAATAAACATCGTCCTCGGTGTTCTTATTCAGCTACTAGAGTTCATTTAAACAAAAATGGATATCTTTCCATCATTTCAGCTTCCCTTTCCCAAGTGGCTTCTTCAGCAGTTAAGTGCTTCCACTGCACCTTTACTCTGACCACTGTTCTGTTTCTCAATTCAATTTCTTCCCGCTCCAATATTTGAAGCGGTTCTGGCAGAAACTCCACTTCAGGTTCCACCTGTACAACATTCCAATCAACTATGTGAGAAGAATCATGCACATATCTTTTTAATAATGAAACATGAAATACATTATGCACTCTAACATGGGGTGGTAAGGCCAGCTTGTAAGCCACTGGTCCCACCCTTTCTAACACCTCAAAAGGCCCAGAATATCTAGGAGCCAGTTTTGCACAACTTCCTGCATAAAGTGTGCTCTTCTTGGGTTTGATGCGCAAATACACATGATCCCCCACTTTGAATTCTTGGTGCACCCTTTTCTTATCAGCATAGCTCTTCTATCGGTCTTGTGCTGTCTTTATATTTTGCTGTATTTGTTTAACAATTCTTTTCATCTCTTGGACTGCATCTGGTCCCAACACCAGTTTATCCTCTGGTTGACTCCAGCTCAATGGAGTACGGCACTTCCTCCCATAAAGTGCCTCAAATGGACTCATCTTAATGGAGGATTGGTAGCTATTATTATAGGCAAACTCAACTAGATGCAGATACTCTTCCCACTTTGATGGTCTATCCATCACATACATTCGCAGCATATCCTCCAAGACTTGATTCGTCCTTTCTGTCTGCCCATCTGTTTGAGGGTGATAGGCGGTACTAAAATTCAGCTTAGTACCCATCCCTCCAAACAATCCCTTCCAAAATGCTGTTGTGAACTTAGCATCTCGATCTGACACAATTACTTTGGGAACTCCATGAAGTCTTACTATCTCCTTCAGGAAAACATTGGCTACTTGAGCTGTTCCGAAAGTAGATTTCACTGGTATAAAGTGAGCAGATTTTGTGAGAGTGTCTACTACTACCATCACCGAATCATGTTGATATTTAGTCTTGGGTAATCCTGTTATAAAATCCATGGAAACTGTGTCCCATTTCCATTCTGCAATTGGCAGGGGATTTAAAAGCCCTGCGGGGTGTTGATGCTCAACTTTAACCAGTTGACATTCCATACACCTACTTAGATACTCTGCCACATCTCTCTTCATTCCTGGCTAGAACAACTTCTTTTTCAAGGCTGTTAACATCTTTTGATATCCGGGATGTCCTACATAGGGCTGTTTATGATATTCATCTAGAATTTCTTTTTTCAATGACTCTAGATTTGGAATATAAAACCTGTTTTTGTAATAGAGCAGCCCTTGTGGGTTTTTAGTGTAATCTGTTTTATCCCTTGTCTGTAATTTCACCAAGAGTGCTTCATAGTTGGGATCTTGAGTTGCTGCTTTTCCCACCAATTCCTCTATCTCCATCTGGGCACTACTCCCAATGTTGTTTAAATGTTGACAAGCATTCCTACTTAAGGCATCAGCAACTTTATTTTCTTTTCCCTTGATATGTTTTATGTCCATATCAAATTCACTTAGAAAAGACAGCCATCTAGCTTGTCTTGCATTCAGGTCAGTTTGGGAAAAGAAATATTTAAGGCTGATATGATCAGTCATCAATGTGAACTTCTTCCCCAACAGATAGTGCCTCCACATTTTTAAAGCATGAATAACAACTGCAAATTCCAAATCATATGCACTATAATTCTGTTCATGAGTTTTCAATTTTCTAGACTCATAAGCAATAACTGAATTGTCTTGCAATAGGACTCCTCCTAGCCCTTCTCTGCAAGCATCTATACATACCACAAACTCTTTATCAGGATCAGCAATTTTTAATATAGGAGCTGAAATAAGTTTCTGTTTCAATTGTTCGAAACTGTTTTGACATTTCTTAGTCCACACGAACTTAACACCCTTTCTTTGTAATGATATTATGGGATTGGCTATAGCAGAAAATCTCTCCACAAATCTGCGATAATAGCCTGCAATTCCCATAAATGATCTTACTGCTGAGACATCAGTGGGAACTGGCCATTCTTTAATGGCTTTTATCTTTTCAGGGTCAACAACAAGCCCTTTTTCTGAAATAATATGGCCTAAATATTGAATTTTATCTTTATAAAATTCACATTTACTGAACTTGGCATATAGCTGGTTTTCTTTTAAAGTCTGCAACACTATTCTCAGATGTTCCTTGTGTTCCTCTTCGTTTTTAGAATAGACTAAGATATCATCTATAAACACAAGAACAAATTTGTCCAAATATTTATTCAACACACTGTTCATTAGACACATAAAGGTGGCAGGGGCATTCGTCAAACCAAAAGGTAGGACTACAAATTCGTAATGCCCATACCTGGTTCGAAATGTTGTTTTGCTGATGTCTTCTTCTTTAATTCTGAGCTGGTGATACCCAGTCCTTAGGTCTATCTTGGAGAAGACTGAAGCTCCTCTCACTTCATCAAAAAGATCATCAATTCTAGGAAGTGGATATCTATTCTTAATGGTCAACTTGTTCAGTTGACGATAGTCAATGCACATCCTAAAAGTTCCATCCTTCTTTTTAACAAATAGAACAGGTGCTCCCCATGGAGACACACTTGGTCTAATGTATCCCTTATCCAATAATTCTTGCAGCTGCATCTTCAGCTCCATCAGTTCTGGCGGACTCATCCGATAAGGAGCTCGGGAAATAGGTGTAGCTCCCGGCACCAGATCTATAGAAAAGTCAATTTCTCTTTTGGGGGGAAGATGAGGGATTTCCTTGAAAAAAACTTCCTTAAATTCTCTGATGATTGGTATAGCATCCATTAATTCTTCCTCAGTTTGTTGTTCTATTTCTTCTACCTGCACTGCATAGACTTGGTATCCTTTTCTAGCTGTTCTTTTCAATTGTAAGGCTGATATTTGTCTTACTACAATGGGTTTTGGTTTCCCTTTTAGTGTAAAAGGTTTCCCTTCCTCATCTACACAATGCAGGGTTTTATCCCAGCAGTTCATCAGGGCTTTCTTCTTTTCCAGCCAATCCATTCCTATCAGCATATCATAGGATCCTAATGGTAATATGTTTAGATTTACTTCTGTTGGGAACCCATCTAATTGTATTGCTGTTTTGGGCAACTTATGTGTGACTTTTCTCTTAGCTCCAGTGGCCAGCTGTACCAACCATGACTGCTGAAATTTTTCAGGTTTAATTTTACATTTTTCCACAATTCCAGGACTAATATAACTCAAAGAAGCACCTGGATCAATAAAAACAGTAACAGGGAGGTCAGAAATCTTACCCTCCATTTCCACCATGGTTGCTTGATGTTCTGCTTGCCTATTTTCCAATGCTACACTGATAGTTGGTATGTTTCTGGCTATGTCATTGACTGTTGTTGCCTCTCGCTCTCTGCTGATCATATGAATATTTCGATGAGGGCAGTCTCTCATCATATGGGGTTCTCCACAGCCCCAACATTTCAAAGGTTCCTTCATTCTGACTGTCCCTTCCTTTCTATTGTTCCCTTCTACTGGTTTTGAAGCCACTTGGGACTGAGCAGTTTGACTTTCTTTTGGTTTACTGAATTTTTTCCGCTGATGGTCTCTACCAAAATTTCTTAGATATGCTGGTTTTGGTATTTTACCTTTGAACTCCCCCTTGTTCAGCCAGCTCTTCCCTTGTTCAGCTTTACCTTTAAACTGCTGATAGCATAGTCTTGCTTTTCTAACAGCTTCATCCATGGTCTTTGGGTTGTCAAACTCTATTTTCTCCTTGTATACAGTAGGAAAAAAATTTAAAAACCTTTGCACTGTTGCTTTTTATTCCCTAATGTAAGGAACATACCTCAGTAAATTAGTAAACTTAGTGACAAACTCATCAATAGTGAGTTGTCCTAATCTCAGTTCATGGAATTATTTGGCTTTATCATCATAATAACGTTCATTCAAATAACGACTCTTGAACTTAGTCTGAAAATCTTCCCAAGTAACTGTCTTTTCATCAATGGCATGCACCATTTTCGTCTCTTCCCACTAGAGTGTAGCTTTTCCTTGTAGCTGGTACACAGCTAGTCTAGCCTTCAGATTACTCTCATATTCATAAACTTGGAAATACTTGATCATATTCAGCAACCAGGCTTCAGCATCCTCCACCTTCTCTCCATCATAGGAAGGAGGTTTGATCTTTCTAAATTCTCCTTACAACTCTCTTTTCTGCTTATGTTGATTCCTAGCTGCCTCCTCATCCTCAGATTCATCCATCTTTCTTTTTCCAGAGCCTTCGCCTTCCTTGTTGTTCCTGGAAGTTAGCTCTCTGATGAGCTTTTCCTGCTCCTTACTGGCTGATGACAGCATGTCATTTTGGCTTCTTAATTCAGCCAACTCTCGTTGCATCCGGTGCAACATAGCCAGTACCGGGGCATTGGGATCTGGAGTAGCAAACTCATCTCGCAGATCCACATAAATCCCTTCACCTTCAGCCATTTCAACTGTACACACTTACAACACAGATTAGCAGAGTTTTTATAAACTTCAAAAAACAAAATATGTAATAAACAGTGAGCACAAAACAACAGCCCAATTTGTTGTAACTATGCTCCGATACCATTTGTCACACCTCCCGGTGCAATTTTTTTTTTTTTTTCACTTAATATACCTCATTGGTATTCCTGGTATTCCCCAGAATACCTTAACCTTATTCTCTATAAATTATTCACTTTTTTCTGAATAAAATTCTACATTTCTCTCTTTTGATAGTAATATACACTTTACTCATAATATCCATATTTCACCATTACCTACATCACTATACCCTTGACATTACATACTTTCTCATGCCTAGGTATTTATATCATGGGCTAGTACTTCCACATGATGTAGGTGCAGTTGTTATATATCAAGTTTACCCCATTTAATTACCTTATATTTATTGCCTACTTCCACTATGGATATATAAATACATATATATAAAAATCACAAAGTATATATGTAACACCTATCCCCTTGGTATATGACATTTACATGTACCTATATATATATATATATATATATATATATATATATATATATATTCCTTTCATGAGTTTGAAGGAGCGTAACCCCACCTTACCTCTATATAACCATAATACATATTTTATACTTTAATAAAAGGGGTCTCGAGCATTTCTAGACCCGTCTCTATATATATAACATTTCTTGGTTGTCAACCTTAGTGACTCGGCGTATTAGCCTACCTATACATATATCGGCTCTTTTTTTTTTTTTTTATATATATCACCCATATAAACAGTATACCGCCCATAATGATGTTGACCACTCCACGTTGACGTGGACTGTGATCATACGTTATAATGTATATTTAAATAAATTTGCAAGGGCGTAGGTAGTGTGGTATACCCGCGTGCCCTGTACGCACACCGGAGGTTTTCCATTGCTCGCACCGAGTTCTGGAGTATCGGTTTGTGCCTCTCATAATGAGTATGCGCCGTTGAATTTCTACTCCTGACATGTACCTTTTATACCTGTTTTAGTTTCGCCGTGGTGACTAAATGATACTGTTCTCGTTTCTCATCAATCCTTTCATGTAATGATAAGTCGAACCTGCGTCTCGGCGAAACTGAGTTTTTCCCCCTCATCCGACTCCTTAACCGAACGTGTTGAAGGTCATCATTTGAATTCTAATCGCATGCGTGGTTTATGCGATTGTTTAAAATATTCAAGTTGTACCATGTTCAGGACGTCAGAGTTTTTCGTCTGAATTTGATTTCTTCCTACGGGGATTGTTTTTCAGGTAGGGTGGCGATCGCTTGTCTGATAGAAAGGTACTTTCTGCCAACGTAACTTGCTACCTACTCCACAGCAATTGACGGTTGGCTGGCTACTGGTCAATTCTTACCTGCTACCAGTACTAAGTCGGCTTCGGTCTCTGAATGTGAAATGGTTCTAGGGTTTCTCCTGCACCTTCACGCATGCGAGGTGTACTATCTTTCCCTACCCTCTCTGCGTTCATCTCTGTCACTTGATCCTTGCCCTGGTTGTGGCAAGTTTTCCAGACCGACCACGAGATTTCTGAATTTTTATGGGGAAATGTGTTTAGGGTTACGGGCCTTCCTAATCCTTTTTAAATTGGGAGCTCTATGCTGAGTTATGCCTCTATCTCACGGCCATGTTCCATTTTTCTCTAATCGTTTTGGTCTTGAGGATTAGATTTCGGTTAGTAGGATGTTGACAGTTTTCTTTGTTTTTCTTATTACCTCGTTTGGTTAGTTTAGGCTTTCATGGCCCAAGTTAAATCACGTGTTCGGTTGGTTTTTTCGAGATGGAGATAATCTAAGCCAGTTATGGAGCGGTTTTCTATCCTCGATGGATATTTTTTCCAATATGTTTTGCGCTCGGTCTACCATTTCCACAATGATAAACTATATATATATATTTTATTTTTCGGTTGCATAGTTGCTAGAGGTGGTACTGTGATAACCCTAGGGTTTCCTTATACTAATTTATATTTCCATACCATCACGCATCATTTTTCAGTAGCCCATTATCAGGGTGTTCAACGTTTTATTTCCGCGTACCTTGTTAATCTAATTTTTTTTCCTGTCATTGGTTTCCAGAGTCCCTGTCGGGATAATACGAGGTTTGATGGTCGGTGTGGTTAATATTCACCCCGTCAGCGTTCTGGTCTGGTCTGGCCAGTATGTAGAGTAACACGGCACGAGGAGGAAACCCAAATCACCTTTGCAGGTAACCCAAATTCGTGTTGTCAGATGTCGAGTTTGGCGCCTCCGACGGATAAATCTGTGTTTTCATTCGACTGTTACTGTTCATATTTCACCGTAAGACGTTTAAGGTTTCTTTCATGTTTGCGTTATTAGGTTTTATTTTATATCTCTGGTTTGAACTGATGAAATCCACCAGATTTACATTTATCACGCCTGCGTAGTTTACTAAATCGATTCACGATTTCCAGCTCATATATTAGTCCGCATTTGATATTTATGCATTTCAGTTTGACCCAATGTCGTTTCAGAGGGATTGAGAGTCGGCATGATAACTAAATTGCCGTCTCTGGTCTTCCGCGCATAGTATCATAATGTCTTTATTAGTGCAGGTGAACATGCCGAATAATAACATTTTAATCTCGCCTACGTCGTCGCCTATAATCATTAAACTAAATGTCACGTTCCGTTCCAATGATCTATTTACAGTGGTGTACCCTTATTTGAATTATGTCCGCGTCTCATTATAATTACGACAGTCGTGTTTTATTGCAGTCAAACTTCATAATTCGTTTCGTCATATATGGATTTACATATATACGTCTCACTTTAATATAAATATCAATGGTTCGGGTCATATATATAAGGATTAAATTTGTTTAATGGTTCTTGTTAATAGATATATATGACTCGTTTTCATATGTACATAGAATACTCATATATCTACAATTCATCGGCATGCGCATGTTAAACTTTTCTTGTGGTTGAGCGCTAGGAGCGCGGTTGAAAGTTTGGAACCATATACATGTTCATAACAATTATTTGTTATTATGCTTTAGATCTATCATAACTATTTTGCCCTAAAATGTATTTCGAAAGTGAGAGCTGCATTTAACACTCAAGATACACTATAGTAATGACTTTGGTAATACTTCTATAGTATTTCGTCACTCTTTTGCTATTTAAAAATAAATGTTCTAAGTCATTTCTTTTAAACTATATTGTTCTTGTGATGTATACCTATATGCATTCTTTAGTATTTGACTAGAGAATTTCTTTAATTATAATTTAAGTATTTTACTCCTTCACTTGGTTCAAGGGTTAAGGCTAGATCTAGGAGTATAGAAGATACATTTATAACTGCTATAGTACTCATATAAAATAGAGTTATGCTTTTCCTATCACAAAATTGACTGTCAGATTCTATTCTTATACTATATTTCCTATTTATTTTTGTACCATATGACTTCAGTACTGCTATCATATTGTTCTATCATATATGAGCACACCCATCATCTTTATATATACAGGAAGCAGGAGAATAATTAATTATCTGTAGAGACTAAGTAACTGCAGATCTAAACCAACCTAGGTTTAGAGTTTCTGTGGTTTCTACTCTATGGAATTCTGGTCTACAACCAAACAGAACTTCAAAGGTGAATGCCTTGGGGTGACTCTGTTAAATGTAGTACCAAAGTAAATCATAAAATTTCCTTAAATTTTATATGTAGCCAATTCATACAATAATGCACCAGAATAAACAAAATTTCAGAACATACCACAAAATCTGCAAGTTGACCAACCTCCCAACCTTAGAATCCTCTTTATCTCCCAGGATTTACCCCCGAGCAGAGATCACCTCCTAGCACAGATCAACCTCTGATCTGATTAGGAGTAGCTTATTTAAGCTCAAAATTCCCCAAAGCATGTTCTAGTCCATAGTCAGATGGCAGAGTCTTGCCTTTCTTTCTGTTTAGCCTAGGCTTCCCATCTTGGGATTCTTTAAAGCTGTTTTATGCTTTTCCTTAGCTTTTCCAGCTTTTCTTTACCTCTTCCCAACTACTCCTCTTCATTGGGGAAATTTGGATTCCTCCTCAAATCTAAATTAATTTCTTTCAAGGATTTTTGAAAGATTTTGGGGATTTGTTGCCTTATCCATCCTCATGGATTTGGAAAGTGATCTGTAATTCTCATCTTGGTCAAAATGCACAATCATTTTATTTATTTCATCAAATAAAATATGAAATTACATTCACACCATACTTATCCCTTGGGGCCCCCCCTTTAGGATTAAATTTCAATGTCTAACTTTAAAAATTCAACACACAAATTGGGGGTGTTAATACACAAAGCCCATCATATTTCAGAGTGCCGGATTCCTATATGAAAGTTACTACTTGTTTCTCAGCTGTTCGAGATCATGTTCCACTTCTAGCAGTTGAGAAATGCAACTTGTGTGCAGTCAGAGTTGGCCACATGAAAGATCACTATTTTGATCTTCATCCATGTAAGCACTGTGGTCAGCACACCCATTCTTTAGACAGATGCTTCAGACACAAGCCTCTTGCAAGAACCAAGATTCATCTTGGATGGATCGCTTCTTGTCAATGGGCATCAGCAGCCAAGAAGATGTTTACTACACATGTTAGAACTTGTTCACGAATATTGAGCAAACTTGCAGTTGATTTCTCTCCATCATCTCACCTTGACCCTGACAGGGGGGAAAATGGTGGTCATGTACAAGCTTCGACGACAGATCAAGCCGGCAGAGCCCTGATATCTGTTTGTGTTCCGAGTTGTAGCTAGCGAGTTCAGCGAGCACAGGCCTGAGCCAGTCTTTTCAGTTCATGAATGTAGCCAGAGACACGGATGCCCATGAGCATGCCTTCGGTTGGTGGACAACCTTAAACCATCATCTTTGGTTGGTGGATAACCTAAAACCATTCATCTTTGGTTGGTGGACAACCTAAAACCACCACGAGCGGCTGACCTCACCAGCCCGTAGGTTGAAGGTCTCCCTTTTTTATGAGGGAAAATTCCTCTCGCAAAATCTTTCAGCTTCTTTCCAGTTTTGGAAGAGTTCCGGGAACTGCAACAAGTTTTGTGTTCTAGTGTTGGTGTTCATCCTTAAACCATCTCTTCTTTCCAACATTTCAGAGAGTTGATTCAGCCCAAGCGCTGCCATGCATACTTTGCAGATTTGTATTACAACTCTTTTCTTGGACTCACACATACCCCTTCGGATTAAGGGGGAATGTTGGAACACCTAATCCTACATGGGTAGGTGTGGAATATGAAAAGTCACAATGGAGTCCAAGTGACCTTGGAATGTGAAACCAAGAGTCACACCATTGTACTATAAATGTACATCTTTGTATAATGGAAAATAAGAAATCCTCGCGCTTATCCTTCATTGTGTTGAGTCTCTTGTGTGTGTGTTCATCTTCCTCATACACCATGTGTGTGCTTCAACATGGTGTTTAACAATAATAAATTTTATATTTTTTAATAAATTTTTTTATTTTTGGAAAATGAAATTAAAAATAGCTTTATGTGAAAACATTTTTATTTTGTCAATGTAAAATTAAATTAATAAAAAAAAAGGTTAAAATAAAAATAACTTCATGGTATTGACCCATGGTATATGACAACCCATTGTATTCACGTGGAGTATAGCATATTTAAAGGGGGAATTAAAACATCTTATATACATCTTATCTCTGAATCTATGGAAAATCTCCTTTCACTCTAAAGATGTTTGTATCTCAAGAAATTTGATCTCTCTAGGCTCTTCATAGCTCTAGATCACTAGATTTCCTCAAATGGAGACTTGGCTTAAACTCAGTAAGTTCGAGTAGATTTTAATATATTTGAATAATTTATGCACGAAAATTTTGATAACTATAGCCTAGACATTTTTTTAACAAAATCTTCTTGTAATTTGCTCAGAATGTTTCATTTTTATGGAATATGTTTCCCCCTCCATGGAATTTTCTCATAAAGTTCGATTTTCATGAAATATGTTCCCTCCTCCATGGAATTTGTGCAAGACTAGGCTCCTCCTTTAACTGAGCCTCATGAGTAGCAGACTCTTCTCTGGGAAATTTATTTAATGAAGCAATGGAAATTTATTTTTAGCAATGGCACATTATTTTTCAAGCTAATCTATTTAATGTTTAAGTGCATTCACTTCAATATTTGCAGGTATATATTATGTTTTTTTTCTTTTAACTTAGATAAAACTGGTAAAAGAAAATACTAAAAGTGATATGAAAGGTTGTTTAAAAATGAGATATCAGTAAAAAAATTCTATGATAGGTAGGAGGACCCATCAAATTTAACATGTGATGATGGTTATGAATATCCTGTTAATTAAAATGTAATGTGAATAAAACTAAAAGAAACTATTACATTGCTATTGACTATTGTATGTCTTCAAATTATGAAATACATATACATTAATACAGTTAGTTAAATTAAATAATTGGTAATATTTAATAAACATTGATTCATAATAAACATTAAAACACATAACTTATGATAAGCTAATATTATTCAAAAAAATAATAAAAAAAAAAATTATAATTTTATTTTATATTATTATTAATTGTAAAAGTATTAATATATATATTAGAAAATAAAACATATCACAAAAATTTTAATCATAAAAATTCAATCATACTTTGGAAAAATATTTGAAAAAAACAAAAAACAAAATATTTAGCTTTTATACAATTGATTATACCTCTTGCAAATAGATGCTCAAATACCAATTTTATATTTGACAAACATAACTACATTTTATTACATGAAAAATATTTACTTTATTTTCAACATATTATTAGTTTTTACCAAATATTTATATACATATTTCTAAAAGATATATATTTTTAATTTATAAATGAAGTAAAAGGTGATTAAAAATTTTAGATATTTTTTTATGATGTTAAATATTAAATATTAAAATAATAAACATATAACTATAATATTTCCAAAATAATTAGTACCATTCTTCAAAATTTAAAGCATATTCAATACTAAATGATGTGCTCTCTAAAAGGCCAGGTTGAATATTTAATCTGACACAGTTAACGCAATCAAATGTTTTATTTAAGATATTATAATGGCTAAAAAATAAAAAAAATACTCATACTAGAGAAAAAAAAAATTAAACGCGACACTCTTTGAACAACGTGAGAGATTAGTTGTTTTTGCACAAGTTGGAGTGGTAGGAAAAGGAAGAGCTGGTTGAAAGACGTAGCTCATGGAGCTATTTTTAACATAATCCAACCATACAAAAACATTGTAATTAAACTGTTCGACCTGTAATACAAACAAATTTTAATGAAAATGCTGCACGTGTACAAAATTGAAATATGAACGTTGGAGCGGTCAATTACTGAAACTTTACCCTTAGAAATGAAAAGATGCACAAAAAATCATTGTAAAAAGGCCAATCCTGAAGTTGAAACACAATTTTGAAATTTGAATTTCATCAAGTTTCCTGTCAAAATGTGCGGAAAAGCTCATTGTAAGAAAAGCCTCAAGTTGAAATGCAATTTAAATTGAAATATGAACGTTGGAGCGGTCACCATAGAAGCAATTATTGAAACTTTACCGTTAGAAACCAAGAGATGCACAAAATCCCATTGTAAAAAGGCCGATCCTAATGTTGAAATGCAATTTTGAGATCTGAATTTCATCAGAATATGCAGAAAATGCAATTTAAATTGAAATATAATTTGAATTTCATCAGAATATGCAGAAAAGCTCATTCTAAAAGAAGCCTCAAGTTGAAATGCAATTTAAGTTCATTGTGGTTTCCTTCGCTCAGTTTGAAATCCAATTTAAATTTAAATGCATATATCTGAATTTCATCAGATATATGTCTCTCGACTTCTCTCCCACACAGCTTCCTGCGCTCTTTGTTTATATGTGTATAATGGGAAGAATCTCGTTGTTGTTTGGAAGCGGCAACGAGAGTCCATGGTGGGTTAGGTTTGGTGGAGGGCACACGATAGTCCATTGAGGATTTTCTTTTGAATAAGGTGCCATTGGTGCACATGTTCCACCGCTTGAGGTAACATTGAGGAAGGATATTTATCACAAGATAGAGTTCCAAGTTTTCGCCATTTTAGACCGTCGGCTGTATGGACAAAGTGTGAGCTGCAATCAATGCCATGAAGGTAAGGACAAGTTGCCTATGCTATTCTCTTTTTCTACATGCTTCACTGAATTTATTTTGAAATTGAATGATATATTTCATTGATTTCCTTAAAGTTGTAGGATACAGTTAAAGATTTTGGTGTTCAAATAGTTCTTTATACACTTCGCTGATATTTTTTTTTAAATTGAGGGATATATTTCAATGAATTTTTTAAGTTGAAGGATATACTTGAATATTTCAGCGTTGAAATAGGTCTTTATAATTTTAATGGTAAAGAGTTACAAGGATTGTTGAATTGAATTTATTAGGTTAATTTCATATAACAAATTTCTGTTTGCAAAGATGTTTCTGGTTAGAGTTAATAACACCATACTCAGATTTCTGTTTGCATACTCCGCTTCCTACCTGGGAGATGCTTCTGTTTACATATGAATATGGGAACCCTAGCTAGGCTATGCTTCTTTTTCATTGAATATGGGAACCCAACATTTCTTGGCTTTTCTGTTTCATTGAATATGGGAACCCAGCATTTCTTGGCTTTTATGTTTCATTGATTTGTCATTAGTTCCCTAAATGTGAAAGTTTATTAGGGGATATCTCAATTTTTTGGAATATCTCCGCCGGAAATTTTTGGCTAATTTGAAATATGATAGCTATTGTTTCTGTTTACTGCATAACAGATTTTATTATTTTTTTCTCTTTTGCAAATGATTCACTTCTACTCGGTTTTATTCTCCTTAATCATCATTTAAGCGAATCTTTTGTCACTGCAGAATCAACTTTTGGAAGAAAATTTAAAATTTAAGATGATCTCTGCAGTAGAAATATTGTCGTCATGTCCAAATGTTTTCTCCACTTTTAAATTGCATGCGATATTAAAAGAAAAAAAACTATTTCAATGATTCTTATATTTGGTTCAGATGAACTTTGTTTCCCTTAAAAATCATAGAATCCAATAGTATGCTTCTATGCTAGAAGTTGATAATGGTTGGCTAACGGCTTTGCTGGAGGTTGATTGCTAGAATTTCGTTCTTTACACTTTTCCCTACCATGCCCATGCCCATGCCCATGTCGTGCCTGTCTTTTCTATTACCTGATTTGTTAGAGTAGATTCATGATAACCTCATGATGTTCCACCTGTTTGACCATATCTGTTTTCATGGAGCATATCTCTGTGAAAACGCTGTCTGCATGTGACATATTTACTAACAGTTGTAGCCAACATGGAATAAATGAAAGCAATAAGTTACTGTCACGCGATCAATACTTTCAATTACGTTACGCTTAAAGGAACAGTAGCACATAATTATATAGAAAAAACAAAACGATTGCAAATAATTGTTGAAATGAATGTCAAACGTAACATGGGTAGGATAGGATACTACATGGCCGTCAATATGTTTTCCTCGATTCATATGAATGGCGTTTTATATCACCCATAATGAAAAAGATGTAGTGGTACTTCTTTACTCATCTAAGTTGTACTCATCATTTTATCTATCGTTTACGTGCTATGTGAAGATGTTGTACATGCGGTTATGTATTATGGGTTTTACTTACAATAAATTTATGTTTTCTCTGTTTATTTCATATGAATTAATTTTGAAAAATGGTTATATTATACAGTAACTATGGTTTTTCTTCTTTTATCCATTCACATATTTTCCTTTTTATTATATATATTTTACATAAAGTATGGTCAATGTGTTCTTTCAAATTCGATATTTAAAAAACATAACTATATATATATATAAAATTATAATGTATTATACTTTTATTAGAGCAATTATTTTATGATTTTGAGTTTTATTTATATTTAAAACTCAATATAAATAAAAGGAGAAGGAGAGTGTGTGTGAGAGAGAGGGAGAAAAGGAGAGGGAGAGAGAGGCAGGGAGGGAGATAGAGGGAGGGAGGGAAGCAGAGGGAGGTAGATAGATGTGTAGGAGGAGGGAGAGGGAGAGGCAGGGGGAGAGAGAGGGGGAGGGAGGGAGCTGAACGATGAGATCAAGAGGGAGAGCGAGGGAGGGAGATAGAGAGAGGGAGTGAGAGAGAGAGCGGGGGATAGGCTCAGCAGAGGGAGAGATAGAGAGAGAAAGAGAGACAGGGAGGGAGAGGGAGTGAGGCGGAGAGAGAGAGAGAGAGAGAGAGAGAGAGAGAGAGAGAGGAAGAGAGAGGGAAAGAGGGGGAGGGAGATAGGGAGAGAGAGAGATAGAGAGAGAGGGAGCGAGAGAGGGAGAAAGAGAGAGAGAGAGAGAAGCAGGGGAGAGGGAGAGAGAGAGAGGTGGGGGCGAGAGAGAGAGAGAGAGATAGAGAGGGAGAGGGAGGGTGGAAGGGAGAGGGAGGGTGGGAGGTAGTGGGAGCAAGGGAGATATAGGGAGGCAGATAGAGGGAGAGCGAGGGAGAGAGAGAGAGAGGGAGAGAGGGGGGGTAGGCAGAGGGAGAGGGAGAGAAAGAAGGAGAGAGTGAGAGAGGGAGGGAGGGAGAGAGAGAGAGGGAGGGAGACAGAGAGAGAGAGAGAGGGAGAGAGACGAAGAAAGGGAGAGGGAGGGAGAGGGGGAGAGATTGGGAGAGGGGGAGAGAGAGAGATAGAGGGAGAGAGGGAGAGGGTGGTAGAGGGGCAGAGAGAGAGGGACAGAGGGGGAGGGACAAAGGGAGAGAGAGAGGGGGGCGGAGGGAGGGAGAGAGAGAGGGGGGGGGAGAGGGGGAGAGAGAGGGAGCGGGAGAGATAAAGAGAGAGAGAGAGAGAGAGGTGGATGTAGGGAGGGAGAGAGACAGGGATGGAGGGAGATAGAGGGAGAGTGAGGGAGGAAGATAGTGAGAGAGAGGGAGAGATAGAGATAGAGAGAGAGAGAAGGAGCGGGAGAGATAAATAGAGAGAGAGATAAGGGGATGGAGGGAGGGAGAGAGAGAGAGGGGGGGGGGTGTAGGGAGAGAGTGAGAGAAGGAGGGAGAGAGTGAGAGGAAGAGGGAGGGAGATAGATGGAGGGAGGGAGAGGGAGAGAGGAGGGGGATAGGCAGAGTGGGAAGGAGAGAGGAGGAGAGAGGGATAGAGGGAGGGAGATAGAGAGAGAGAGAGAGAGTGAGGGATAGGGAGAGAGGGAGAGGGAGAGGGGGAGAGGGAGGGAGAGGGGGAGAGAGATAAATAGAGAAAGAGAGGGAGAGGGTGAGAGAGAGAGAGAGAGAGAGAGAGGGAGGTGGAGAGAGAGAGAGAGAGAGAGGGAGGTGGAGAGAGAGAGAGAGAGAGGGAGGGAGGTTGAGAGAGAGGGAGGCACAGAGAGAGAGGGAGAGAGGGGGAGAGAGAGAGAGAGAGAGAGAGGGGGGGGGGGAGCGAGAGAGAGAGAGAGAGAGGGGGGGGGAGAGAGGGAGAGAGAGGGGGGGGAGGGAGAGAGAGAAAGGGAGAGGGAGGGAGGGATATAGAGGGAGGGAGTGGGAGAGAGGGAGATAAAGGCAGGCAGATGGAGAGAGAGAGAGAGAGAGAGAGAGAGGGGTGGGGGGGATAGGAAGAGGGAGGGAGGGAGAGAGCGAAGGAGAGGGATAGGAAGAGCGAGGGAGGGGGAGGGAGGGAGGGAGATATGTGGGAGGGAGGGAGGCAGGGAGTGGGAGGGAGAGAGGGAGGGATTGTGGGGGACAGAAAGCGAGAGAGGGAGAGAGGGAGAGAGGAGGGGGATAGGCAGAGTGGGAGGGAGAGAGAAGGAGAGAGGGATAGAGGGAGGAACATAGAGAGAGAGAGAGAATGAGGGTTAGGGAGAGATGGAGAGAGAGAGTGGGAGGGAGAGGGAGAGGGGGAGAGAGAGAGATAGAGAAAGAGAGGGAGAGGGTGAGAGAGAGAGAGAGAGAGAGGGAGGGAGGGAGGTGGATAGAGAGGGAGGTGGAGAGAGAGGGAGAGGGGGAGAGAGGGGGAGGGATAGAGCGAGAGAGAGAGAGAGGAGGGGGGGGAGAGAGAGAGAGGGAGGGGGGGAGAGAGGGAGGGAGTGGGAGGGAGGGAGATAAAGGCAGGCAGATGGAGGGAGAGAGAGAGAGAGAGAGAGAGAGTGAGAGAGAGGGGGGATAGGAAGAGGGAGAGGGAGAGAGAGAATGAGGGAGGGAGGGAGAGAGGGAGGGAGAGAGAGATGGGGGGAGGGGGGGGGCAAGGGGCGGAGGGAGAGAGCGACAGAGAGGGGGGGTGGGGGAGAGTTGGAGAGAGAGAGAGAGAGAAAGAGCATGAGAGGGAGGGAGATATAGTGAGTGAGAGGGACGAAGGGTGTGGGAGGGAGGGAGGGAGTGGGAGCGAGGAAGACAGAGGGAGTGGGAGAGAGAGGGAGTGTGAGGGACAAAGATAGAGAGAAAGAAGGAGTGGGAGAGATAGAGAGAGAGAGTGGGAGAAGAAGAGATAAAGAGAGAGAGAGAGAGGGAGCGAGAGAGATAGAGAGAGAGAGAGAGGGGGGATGGAGGGAGAGAGCAAGAGAGGGAGGGAGAGAGCGAAAGAGAGAGGGAGGGAGATAGAGGGATGGAGGGAGAGGGAGGGAGTTAGATGTAGGAGGGATTGGGAGGCAGGGAAAGAGAGATAGAGCAGGAGGGAGAGAGGGAGGGATTGGGAGGGATGGAAAGCGAGAGCGATAGAGAGAGAGAGAGATAGATAGGGAGAGGGGGAGAGAGTGAGAGAGGGAGAGAGAGGGGGGGATAGGTAGGGAGAGAGGGAGAGAGAGAAGGGGAGAGAGAGAGGGAGGGAGATAGAGAGAGGGAGAGGGAGAAAGGGAGATAGAGGGACAGAGGGAGAGGGAGGGAGGCAGGGAGAGGTAGGGAGGGAGGGAGAGAGGCAGTGGGAGGGAGATAGGGAGAGAGCAGGATGGAGGTAGAGAGAGAGAGAGGGAAAGGGATGGAGAGAGAGAGAGGGAGAGGGTGGGAGATAGATGGAGGGAGGTAGAGGGAGGGAGATAGAGGGAGGAGGAGAGGGAGGGAGTGGGATTGAGAGGGAAAGGGAAAGAGAGGGAGAAAGAGAGGGAGGGAGGGGGTGTCAGAGAGGAGAAATAAGGGGAGGGAGGGAGAGACAGAATGAGGGAGGGGGAAGGAGGGAGAGAGAGAGGGAGAGGGAGAGGGAGGGAGATAGATTGAGGGAAGGAGAGGGATGGGGATAGAGGGAGAGGGAGAGAGTGGGAGGGTTAGTGAGAGGGAAAGGGATAGGGAGGGAGAGAGGGAGAGAGAGAGAGAGGGAGAGAGAGAGGGGGGGGGGAAGGGAGAGAGAGAGGGAGAGAGTCTGAGAAAGACTAATTGTAATATGAAACATTTCTAATTGAAGTAATAAATCAAGAAAAAGTAATTGACACAACATAAAACAATTTCAAAATCTAATATATTCATGCAATTTCAAACATTTATTTCCGCACTCAACTTTTAATTATAATATGAAACATTTCTAATTGAAGTAATAAATCAAGAAAAAGTAATTGACACAACATAAAACAATTTCAAAATCTAATAGATTCATGCAATTTCAAACATTTATTTCCGCACTCAACTTTTAATTATTTTAAATTTAATTTAATTTTCGGAATGATAATTAAATGTCCTTTCAGAAAGTTTTTTTTAATAGTAAATTACCTAGCTTGTCCCTTGCTCCTTTTATGTGTTGTTATTCATTTTTTTTCCAATTTAGTTATTAGTTATTTGAAGAAAAATAATTTAGTTTTAAAATATATTTGAATAATATTATCATTTTTAGCCAAAAAAAAGAAAGAATAAAACAAATTAATACTATGATCTAATGGAGTAATTAAAAAAAACGATAAAATGGAAAATTTTCTCTTAAATTATTTTCCAAAATTACTAGAAATTCCTAAAAAAATATAATTCAATGTAATAAATAAAAACTTAGTTCTTCTTAATCTTAACGCATTTTAAAAAGGTTGAGATTATTGAAATTTTCAAAAAAATGAGTTTGGAGGGAAAAAAAAGAAACTCTATTTTCGTTGTTTAATATTTTCATTCATTGCCCATTCCAAGTACCAAGTCAAATTCTAAAGAATAATATTTTTAATTTTAACTAATAATGTTTTTCATTCTACTAATTTTCCTAAAATATCACTAAAAATTCTAGAATCTATCTATAATTATTATATATTAGAAGAATTTTACAATAATATTCTCAAACATTTTGTTTTTCAGTAAGAAAAAAATGCTATAGTATTACAGTTCATATTCAATCAAATACGAGTGATTACATTATAAGACATTACACCCAATTTTCTTTGTATTAATTTACATCATACTCAAACAATTGTTTTAATTAAAAATAAAATTTGTTTTTAAACTCATAGTATAAATATAGAATTTTAAAATTTTCCTATACTAAAACTAAATTCAAGTTTAAAAAAAAAACTGATATAATTTTCAAAAATTTGTATCAATTTAAAAATAAGTTTTTTTTTTTTTATACTCATAATATGAATATAGAATTTTAAAATTTTCCCATCATACAACTAAATTCAAATTAAAAAAAAAAATTGATATAATTTTCACATTGGTCAATAGTATCCTTAATAAATTTATTTGTCAATAACATCCTTAATCCTTAATAAATTTAAGGGTGTAAACTCTCACGCCATCCAAAATACTAAACTCTCCTATGTATAACTATAACTGTCTAAATACAAATTAATGTAAACAAAAACTAGTTGAATTAACGCCATCCAAAATATTCAACTCTCCCATTCCTAAGTGGAACTATCTAAACACCAATGAATGTTAAAGAAAACTAGTTCAACTAATCCCTTGAATTAGACTATAATAATATTTTGTTATACATTATTTAAATTCTTAAATTTAAATTCTAGGAACTGGTAAAGTGATGAATGAGACAAATGATAATATATAATCAAAGTGTAATTAGTAAATAAATAAAAAAAACCTCCCTTTAAATATTAGTTATAACAGTGGTCAAAGTGGAAACACCCTCCATATATTTAGATTTTTATACTCATTTTATTAGGTATTTTATTTTTATATTTAATTTATTAAGAAGTGTCAAAATTTGTATTTAAAATATTTTTTTAATTATTTATCTAAATTTATAATTTAGTTTTAATATAAGTTGTTTTTAGTGTTATTTTTGAAAGTTTGTAGTTTTTTTTGGTTTAATTTCTCTAAAATCCACATACGCTACATTCTCTAGTTTTGAACTTGCAACCTCTAAGGAGGAAAGACATGTTGCTAACCATTAGCCTCACTCAAGTTGTATAATTATTATTATCATCATCCGATTTTAAGGTCATGGCCAAACCAAACATCGATGTATGGGTTTCGTTGTTTATGGAACAAGGGACCCACCTCCGCTCAGCAATTATGTAAACCATGAGATTCAGGGTTTAAAACCCCTAGGGTCAAACCAACCCATTTAAAAACCCCTAGGGTCAAGCCAACACATATATAAAACAATTATTTTAAGAATTAATATACATATGTTTTAAGCACTGATCTAACATGAGCCAAGAGGGATTGGATTTCTTCTATGTAATTTTTCATTGTTTAAATTCTATTTTTGAGTGCTATAGAGGTTACAAAAGATGTGCATTAAAATGGTTTTTTTGGTTATTACTATATTTTCAATTATAAGTGAATATTAATTTACATTAAAATATTTGATTCATAACCCATATTGGGAATTTTATTTTATAAAACTTTAAAATATATTATTTTAACATTTTTCTCATTATAGATATATATGAAGTTGATATCACCTGTCCACATATTTTTTTAAATATATAAGTTTTAAAAATTGTACTCACATATTTTTTTTTACTTCTAATTACTTTTCATGAAATTTTATTCGGTCATATGGACAACTAATTAAACATGCATATCATATTTATTTTTTCTTTTTTATTATCGCTCACATTATTTTTCTGTTTAGAGAATATTTTATTCATATTTTAGAAGGGGATGCTTATCAACTCCATGTTGAGCAGGGAAATAATTACACGTAGCCTGAAGAATGAGTCTCTCTCCATGTTCAGCAGGGGCATACTTACACATAGCCTGAAGAATGAGTCTCTCGGCTCAATTATACATAAATAAAACAAATTATTCTCTCATTTAACATATTTACAATTTAACCTCTTACTTACCAAAACAATTATATTATAAAATTATAATAACATGTTTTCAAATAATGCATTAGATATGTTTAATTAGTTTAATTTTATATATTTTTTATTAAAAACTTAAGAGTTAAATTTGACGGCCATTTACCCATTTTTCCACTTAATACAGTTTATTCCAAGGTCAACTTGCAAATAATTTTTTAAAATGTCAAAATGACAGGCATATATATATATATATATATATATATATATATATATATATGTGTAATATTTGTACTTTAAAAAATAATACAATATTATTTAGTATAATAATTTGTATTTTTTTAATAATTTTTTTTTATTTTTGGAAAATGAAATTAAAAATAGCTTTATGTGAAAACATTTTTATTTTGTCAATGTAAAATTAAATTAATAAAAAAAAATGTTAAAATAAAAATAACTTAAATAATTGGTAATATTTAATAAACATTGATTCATAATAAACATTAAAACACATAACTTATGATAAGCTAATATTATTCAAAAAAAAAATAATAAAAAAAAATATTATAATTTTATTTTATATTATTATTAATTGTAAAAGTTTTAATATATATATTGGAAAATAAAACATATCACAAAAATTTTAATCATAAAAGTTCAATCATACTTTGGAAAAATATTTGAAAAGAACAAAAAAAAATATTTAACTTTTATACAATTGATTATACCTCTTGCAAATAGGTGCTCAAATACCAATTTTATATTTGACAAACATAACTACATTTTATTACATGAAAAATATTTACTTTATTTTCAACATATTATTATTTTTTACCAAATATTTATATACATATTTCTAAAAAATATATATTTTTAATTTATAAATAAAGTAAAAGGTGATTAAAAATTTTAGTTATTTCTTTATAATATTAAATATTAGATATTAAAATAATAAACATATAACTATAATATTTCCAAAATAATTAGTACCATTCTTCAAAATTTAAAGCATACTCAATACTAAATGATGTGTTCTCTAAAAGGCCAGGTTGAATATTTAATCTGACATGGTTAACGCAATCAAATGTTTCATTTAAGATATTATAATGGTTAAAAAATTAAAAAAAATATTCATATTAGAGAAAAAAAAATCAAACGCAACACTCTTTGAGCAACTTGAGAGATTAATTGTTTTTGCAACCAGTTGGAGTAGTCGGAAAAGGAAGAGCTGGTTGAAAGACGTGGCTCGTGATTGGAGCTATTTTTAACATAATCCAACAATACACAAACATTGTAATTAAACTGTTCAACCTATAATACAAACAAATTTTAATGAAAATGCTGCACGTGTACAAAATTGAAATATGAACGTTGGAGCGGTCAATTACTGAAACTTTACCCTTAGAAATTAAAAGATGCACAAAATCTCATTGTAAAAAGGCCAATCCTAAAGTTGAAACACAATTTTGAAATTTGAATTTCATCTAGTTTCATGTCAAAATGTGCGGAAAAGCTCGTTGTAAGAAAAGCCTCAAGTTGAAATGCAATTTAAATTGAAATATGAACGTTAAAGCGGTCACCATAGAAGCAATTACTGAAACTTTACCGTTAGAAACCAAGAGATGCACAAAATCTCATTGTAAAAAGGCCGATCCTAAAGTTGAAATGCAATTTTGAAATTTGAAGTTCAACAGAATATGTAGAAAACCTCATTCTAAAAGAAGCCTCAAGTTGAAATGCAATTTAAATTGAAATATGAACGTTGGAATGGTCACCATAAAAGCAATTACTGAAACTTTACCGTTAGAAACCAAGAGATGCACAAAATCTCATTGTAAAACCGCCGATCCAAAAGTTGAAATGCAATTTTGAAATTTGAATTTCATCAGAATACGCAGAAAAGCTCGTTCTAAAAGAAGCCTCAAGTTGAAATGCAACTTAAATTCATTGTGGTTTCCTGCGCTCAAGTTGAAATCCAATTTAAATTTAAATGCATATATCTGAATTTCATCAGATATATGTCTCTCCACTTCTCTCCCACGCAGCTTCCTGCGCTCTTTGTTTATATGTGTATAATGGGAAGAATCTCGTTGTGTTTGGAAGCGGCAACGAGAGTCCATGGTGGGTTAGGTTTGGTGGAGGGCACACGATAGTCCATTGAGGATTTTCTTTTGAATAAGGTGCCATTGGTGCACATGTTCCACCGTTTGAGAGGTAACATTGAGGAAGGATATTTATCACACGATAGAGTTCCAAGTATTCGCCATTTTAGACCGTCGGCTGTATGGACAAAGCTTGAGCTGCAATCAATGCTATGAAGGTAAGGACAAGTTGCCTATGCTATTCTCTTTTTCTACATGCTTCACTGAATTTATTTTGAAATTGAAGGATATATTTCATTGATTTCTTTGAAGTTGTAGGATACAGTTAAAGATTTTGGTGTTCAAATAGTTCGCTGATATTTTTTTTGAAATTGAGGGATATATTTCAATGAATTTTTTAAGTTGAAGGGTATACTTGAATATTTCAGCGTTGAAATAGCTCTTTATAATTTTAATGGTAAAGAGTTACAAGGATTGTTGAATTAAATTTATTAGGTTAATTTCATATAACAAATTTCTGTTTGCAAAGATGTTTCTAATTAGAGTTAATAACACCATACTCAGATTTCTGTTTGCATACTCCGCTTCCTACCTAGGAGATGCTTCTGTTTACATATGAATATGGGAACCCTAGCTAGGCTATGCTTCTTTTTTATTGAATATGGGAACCCAGCATTTCTTGGCTTTTCTGTTTAATTGAATATGGGAACCCAACATTTCTTGGCTTTTATGTTTCATTGATTTGTCATTAGTTCCCTAAATGTAAAAGTTTATTAGGGGTATCTCAATTTTTGGGAATATCTCCGCAGGAAAATTTTGGCTAATTTGAAATATGATAACTAATGTTTTTGTTTACTGCATAACATATTTTATTATTTTCTTCTCTTTTGCAAGCGATTCACTTCTTCTCGGTTTTATTCTGCTTAATCATCATTTAAGCCAATCTTTTGTCACTGCAGCATCAAGTTCTGGAAGGAAATTTAAAATTTAGGATGATCTCTGCATGCGACATTAAAAGAAAAAAAAAACTATTTCAATGATTCTTATATTAGGTTCAGATGAACTTTGTTTCCCTTAAAAATCATGGAATCCAATGCCATGCTTCTATGCTAGAAGTTGATAATGGTTGGCTAACGGCTTTGCTCGAGGTTGTTTGCTAGAATTTAGTTCTTTACACTTTTCCCTGCCATGCCCATGCCCATGCCCATGCCCATGCCCATGCCGTGCCTGTCTTTTCTATTCCCAGATTTGTTAGAGTAGATTCATGATAACCTCATGATGTTCCACCTGTCTGAGCATATCTATTTTCATGGAGCATAACTATGTGAAAACGCTGTCTGCATGTAACATATTTACTAACAGTTGTAGCCAACATGGAATAAATGAAAGCAATAAGATACTGTCACGCGATCAATACTTTCAATTACGTTACGCTTAAAGGAACAGTAGCACATAATTATATAGAAAAAACAAAACGATTGCAAATAATTGTTGAAATGAATGTCAAATGTAACATGGGTAGGATAGGATACTACATGGCCGTCAAAATGTTTTCCTCGATTCATATGAACGGCGTTTTATATCACCCATAATGAAAAAGATGTAGTGGTACTTCTTTACTCATTAAGTTGTACTCCTCATTTTCTCTATCGTTTACGTGCTATATGAAGATGTTGTCATGCATTTATGTATTATGGGTTTTACTTACAATAAATTTATCTTTTCCCTGTTTATTCCACATGAATTAATTTTTAAAAATGGTTATATTTTATTATAACTATGGTTTTTTTTCTTTTATCCATTCACATATTTTCTTTTTTATTATATATCTTTTACATAAAGTATGGTCAATGTGTTCTTTCAAATTCCATATTTAAAAAAATAACTATATATATATATATATATCTAATTATAATGTATTATATTTTTATTAGAGAAATTATTTTATGATTTTCAGTTTTATTTATATTTAAAACTCAATATAAATAAAAGGAGAGAGAGTGTGTGTGAGAGAGAGGGAGAAAAGGAGAGGGAGAGAGAGAGGGAGTGGGAGGGAGGCAGGAGGGAGAGAGAGGCAGAGAGGGAAGCAGAGGGAGGTAGATAGAGGTGTAGGAGGAGGGAGAGGGAGAGGGAGAGGGAGAGAGGGAAAGAGGGAGCTGGAGGATGAGATCAAGAGGGAAAGGGAGGGACAGAGATAGGGGGAGGAATTGAGAGAGAGAGTGGGGGATAGGCTCAGAAGAGGGAGAGATACAGAGAGAGAGAGAGAGAGGGGGAGGGGGGGGGTCGGGGGGTGGCGGAAGGCAGAGAGAGAGAGGGGGGGGGGGAGGAAGGCAGAGCGTGTGAGGCAGAGAGAGAGAGAGGGGGAGGGGGGGTGTCGGGGGGTGGCGGAAGGCAGAGAGAGAGAGGGGGGGGGGGGGAGGGAGAGAGATAGACAGAGAGAGAGGGAGCGAGAGAGGGAGAAAGAGAGAGAGAGAGAGAGAGAGGCAGGGGAGAGGGAGAGAGAGAGGGGGGGAGGGAGATAGAGAGAGGGAGAGGGAGGGGGGAAGTGGGCGGGAGGGAGATATAGGGAGGCAGATAGAGGGAGCGGTAGAGAGAGGGAGACCGAGGGAGGGAGATAGAGAGAGAGAGAGGTAGAGAGAGAGAGATAGGGAGAGGGAGAGAGAGGGGGGGTAGGTATTGGGAGAGGGAGAGAGGGAAGGAGAGAGCGAGAGAGGGAGGGAGAGGGAGAGAGAGAGAGGGAGGAAGACAGTGAGAGGGAGAGGGAGGGAGAGGGGGAGAGATTGGGAGAGGGGGAGAGAGAGAGATACAGGCAGAGAGGGAGAGGGTGGTAGAGGGGGAGAGAGAGAGGGACAGAGGGGGAGGGACAAAGGGAGAGAGAGAGAGGGGAGGTGGAGGGAGAGAGAGAGTGGGAGAGGGAGGGAGAGCGGGAGAGAGAGAGATATAGAAAGAGAGGGAGAGGGTGAGAGAGAGAGAGAGGGAGGGAGGGAAGGAGGTGGAGAGAGAGGGAGGGAGGGAGAGAGGGAGAGGGGGCGGGAGGTGGGGAGAGAGGGAGGTAGAGAGGGGGAGGGATAGAGAGGGAGAGAGAGAGGGGGGCGGTGGGGGAGCAAGCGAGGGGGAGAGAGAGAGAGAGGGGGGGAAGGATATAGAGGGAGGGAGTGGGAGGGAGGCATATGGAGAGAGAGGTAGAGTGAGGGAGAGAGAGAGAAGAAAGATAGATAGGGAGAGGGAGAGAGAGGGCAGGATAGGAAGAGGGAGAGAAAGAAGGAGAGAGGGACGGAGGGACGAAGTGGGAGGGAGAGAGAGGGAGAGGGACAGAGGGAGAGAGAGAGAGAGGGAGGGAGGGTGAGGGAGAGAGGGAGAGGGAGGGTGAGGGGGAGAGATAGAGAGATAGAGTGAGGGAGAGAGAGAGAGAGAGAGAGAGAGGGAGGGAGAGAGTGGGAGGGATATAGGGAGAGAGAGAGAGGGGGGGGAAGGTGGGAAGAGAGAGAGAAGGGGGGAGTGGGGGTGAGGGAGAGAGGGGGGGGAAGGCATAGTTGGAGAGAGAGAGAGAGCGGGAGAGGGAGGGAGATAGAGAGAGCGAGAGGGAGGGAGGGAGTGGGAGGGAGAGAGACAGAGGGAGCGACAGAGAGAGGGAGAGCGAGGGACAGAGATAGAGAGAAAGAGGGAGTGGGAGAGAAAGAGTGAGCAGAAGAGATAAAGAGAGAGAGAGAGAGGGAGTGGGAGAGATAGAGAGAGAGAGAGACAGGGGATGGAGGGAGAGAGCAAGAGAGGGAGGGAGAGAGTGAAAGGGAGAGGGAGGGAGATAGAGGGAGGGCGGGAGAGGGTGGCAGATAGATGTAGGAGGGATCGGGAGGGAGGGAAAGAGAGATAGAGTAGGAGGGGGAGAGGGAGGGATTGGGAGAAATGGAAAGCGAGAGGGATAGAGAGAGAGAGGGAGGGAGAGGTAGGGAGAGGGAGGGAGAGAGAGAGAAGGAGGGAGAGGGAGAGGGAGAGGGAGGGTGGCTGGGAGGGAGAGGGAGGGTGGCTGGGAGAGGAGAAATAAGGGGACGGAGGGAGAGAGAGGGGGAGGGAGGGGGAGAGGACGGGAGGGAGAGAGAAAGGAGGGAGAGTGGAAGGGTTAGTGATAGGGAAAGAGATAGGGAGGGAGAGAATGAGAGAGAGGGAGAGGGAGAGAGAGAGCGAGGGAGAGAGAGAGAGAGAGAGAGAGAGAGAGGGAGAGGGAGGGAGAGGGAGAGAGAAGGAAAGAGGGAGAGGGAGAGAGGGAGAGAGAGGGAGAGGGGGAGAGAGAGATAGAAAGAGAGAGAGGGAGCAGGAGAGAGAGAGAGAGAGAGAGAGAGAGAGTCTGAGAAAGACTAATTGTAATTTGAAACATTTCTAATTGAAGTAATGAATCAAGAAAAAGTAATTGACACAGCATAAAACAATTTCAAAATCTAATAGATTCATGCAATTTCAACCATTTATTTCCACACTCAAATTTTAATTATTTTAAATTTAATTTAATTTTCAAAATGATAATTAAATTTCCTTTTAGAAAGTTTTTTTTATTAGTAAATTACCTAGCTTGTCCCTTGCTCCTTTTATGTGTTGTTATTCATTTTTTTCAAATCTAATTATTAGTTATTTGAAGAAAAATAATTTGCTTTTAAAATATATTTGAATAAGATTATCATTTTTAGCCAAAAAAAGAATAAAACAAATTAATACTATGATCTAATGGAATAATTAAAAAAAATGATAAAATCGAAATTTTTCTCCTAAATTATTTTCCAAAATTACTAGAAATTCCTAAAAAAATATAATTCAATGTAATAAATAAAAACTTAGTTCTTCTTAATCTTAACCCATTTCTTCTTAATCTTAACCCATTTAAAAAAGGTTGAGATTATTGAAATTTTCAAAAAAATGAGTTTAGGAGGGAAAAAAAAGAAACTCTATTTCCGTTGTTTAATATTTTCATTCATTGCCCATTCCAAGTACCAAGTCAAATTCTAAAGAATAATATTTTTAATTTTAACTAATAATGTTTTTCATTCTACTAATTTCCCTAAAATATCACTAAAAATTCTAGAATCTATATATAATTATTATAGATTAGAAGAATTTTACAATAATATTCTCAAACATTTTGTTTTTCAGTAAGAAAAAAATGTTGTAGTATTATAGTTCATATTCAATCAAATACGAGTGATTACAACATAAGACATTACACCCAATTTTATTTGTATTAATTTACATCATACTCAAACATTTTTTTTAATTTAAAAATAAAATTTGTTTTTAAACTCATAGTATAAATATAGAATTTTAAAATTTTGCTATACTAAAACTAAATTCAAGTTTTAAGAAAAACCTGATATAATTTTCAAACATATGTATCAATTTAAAAATAAGATTTTTTTTTTTTTTATACTCATAATATGAATATAGAATTTTAAAATTTTCCCATAGTATCCTTAATAAATTTATTTGTCAATAACATCCTTAATCCTTAATAAATTTATGGGTGTAAACTATCACGTCATCCAAAATATTAAACTCTCCTATGTATAACTATAACTGTCTAAATACAAATAAATGTGAACGAAAACTAGTTGAATTAATGCCATCCAAAATATTCAACTCTCCCATACCTAAGTGGAACTATCTAAACACCAATGAATGTTAAAGAAAACTAGTTTAACTAATCCCTTGAATTAGACTATAATAATATTTTGTTATACATTATTTAAATTCTTAAATTTAAATTCTAGGAACAGGTAAACTGATCAATGAGACAAATGATAATATATAATCAAAGTGTAATTAGTAAATAAATAAATAAATAACCTCCCTTGAAATATTAGTCATAACAACGGTCAAAGTGGAAACACCCTCCATATATTTAGATTTTTATACTCATTTTATTAGGTATTTTATTTTTATATTTAATTCATTAAGAAGTGTCAAAATTTGTATTTAAAATATTTTTTTAATTATTTATATAAATTTAATTGAATATTATTAAATATTTTATTAATTATAATTTAGTTTTAATATAAGTTGTTTTTAGTGTTATTTTTGAAAGTTTGTAGATTTTTTTGGTCTAATTTCTCTAAAATCCACATACTCTACATTCTCTAGTTTTGAACTTGCAACCTCTTAGGAGGAAAGACATGTTGCTAACCATTAGTGTAACACACATATAGCTATAAACTTACCACATAAAAAAAATCATTATAGTTATTTCTAACCTTTGAACTATTAACGATGTCATCATATGTTAATGGATCTATTAATTTCTACAGCTGGAATTATCACATCTAATCTCGTTCTTCAATACTGTGATTTGTTACATTGTTGTACTGCGGTGGTAAGGTTTTCTTAATTGGCTCTACGCTTTCTGGCTTTTATGATGACTCACATCATTTACTTCGCTTTTAATAATATGTACCCAGAAAATTATTGATTCCGGCCATGGCATTAAGCCTTAAATGAAACCTTATGAATTTTTTCATACATGTCATCTCGGATTTGACAAGTCTTTCATTGCACAAACGATTTTGGTGTGGGATTGATTTTCCGGCAATAAATTCAGTTCCACCGCCTTACACTTGGTGTCCTACCCACCGTTGATCAGATTTAATCCCATAGTAATTAAGCACTAGGGTTAGCTAATGACCTCGGGGTCGTAACTGAATTCCTAGTTCATTGTTGTGCTTAGTTGATGGTTCTGGAGGCGGTTCTGCTTGCCCCAGGGTTTGCAACAGACTTCAACAAATTCCTGGTGGTCGACAATGGAATGGTGACCTCCAAAGAGGCTTCCTTCGACATCAGGTACTCAATCTTCCTCTATAAGACTTCCTTGCAGTTCTACGCAGAATTTTTAGTTTCTCAGTATGCGATGGGTTGATGAACTATTTAAGCTTTCGGAAGTTTTCTTGTTTATCCGCCGCAGCCCACTCGGGTAGGCTGTGCCCTCATGAATTTTTCTTTCTGTTCTCTTAATTTTGTTGCAAATCTATTGAATTTGCTGGTAGAAGTGACTGGTGCTCTTTGGCTTCCACCATTCCCCGAGGAACTACAGGTATTGCTCTCTTGTTCTTTGGTTCTATTTACAACTGTGGAGACGGGTTAAACCCCTTTTTTCTTCGTTTTATTTTTAATGAAATTTTCGTCCTGTTTATAGGTACTATCCATTTTCCTCCTACCCGTTCAGGATTCTTGGCTATCCCATGGTTCCATTTGCGAGAAAAGTCTAATCCTTGCTTCTATATACATGTACCTTGTTGTTGACGGGGTATGGATCCCTTAGATTTTTCCTTGACTGGAATGTCTTGTTAGTGGTAGTTTTTATTGGGATGGATAACGGTTTTAAACCTATAGCCTTGTTTCAAAGTCGACTACTGTTTATTTTTCAGTGTATATTGAGAGTATAGCCGGGGTTTACGGCTACATGCCAGGTAGTCTATATCATACTCTGACATTCTCAAAAGAATTTCTTTTTTTAAGGGTTTCCATTTCAAATTTAATGTGTATAATTTCACAGTTGCAGACTGGCCGGGGTTTTTACTCACCCGTGCTCTTTTCTTGTTAAGTTTTTTCGAAATAATCCCTTGACAGCTTAGGGTTCCAAACTGGTTCCTCTATTTTTTTTTTTTTTATATCAAGGTATTTATCTGGAAGCTTGTGAAGCATGCATTTCTATGTAAATTTACGTGTGTCTTTACTATTTTTCCCATTTCCTGCACTCATGAACAAACAAGCTGGAACATATATTGTAGATTTCCGTTGCAATTGATTTATCGGTGTAATGTGGTGTGCCATGAGACTCTTGTCTGTATATTTCCTAGTTTTCTTTGATGGCGGCCCTTCCGGGGTTTAGTTATTATGTTTCCTACATTATCTACTTATGGTGTTCTATGCTTCTATGCTTATGAGGGTTTCTATGGTTTCATGCTGATAACTCCTTGTTCATTGGTGTAAAATTTCCTTAGACTTTTCTGTTTTCATATTTTTCGTTAATAAGGCTGGCACCTATGCTGGACACTATTCATTTGGTAAAAAACTGGGTTAATCTATGGTTCTTTTTTTTGTTTAAAGAAAGATACAGGTGTCCGAACCACCAGTTCGTCTGTGTTTATCATAGATAGGAGGGCGACCTACCGAGAAGCCTGGGTTTTCAGGAACTATGGGTTAATGGCCCACCTAAAATTACATTCTCTATTTTTATTATTTACTCCTATAGTATTAGCTGAGGGAAAATATTTTGAAATTGTTATACACATGTTTATTCGATACTTGATAAGCTTTTACTCTATACTACCATCTACTCATTTCTGGTAAGAAGAGTCTAGTTTCAATTACTATTTCAATTAATTGTACAGAACAGGATTACCTAATTTTCATCTGTTGTAAGTTACCAGAACAATTAAAAATAATAAATACTATTGCATTTACCTTTTTTCCACAAAAAAGATCTACTTAATACAAACAATCTTAACTGTAATAGGAACAACCTTTCTTGTACCTTTTTAAGAGAGAAAAATAACTGCATTTTACTCATCTGAGTCTAATATGACTGATGGTGTTTGTTGCCTCCCTTCCATGAGTTGGGGCAATTACATCCTGCAACTCTCCCCCGTGCTTCAAGACTGGGCCTTTGTTGAACACAGAATTCTGGAGGAGAAACTCGGGACAATCCGATCCAATTCTCCAACTCCAGTGAAACAGTAATTCTGGGGAGAACTCGAGACAATCCGGTCCAATTCTCCAACCCAGAGGACAGTCTGTTCTGAAAAATCCCTTTTCCAGAGTGACAGAGTTCCTTTCTTCACACAGAACCCCAAACTCTCCTTAGAATTCCTTATTTATTCCAGATTTTTCTCTGGGTAACTGTGGAACTATTTTTCTGTTCAACTAACTCCAGATCTTGATTTACTTTTACCATCAATTTTTACTCATGAAACTAATTTCACAAAAAATCTTTTATTCAATATCAAAAATTGATTTTGTTTCAAATATTCTAATTGAAATAAAACAACAGCCATAATTAATCCATAATTAATAAAAGTCTAACCATTTGTCAACAGCTAAGACAGTGGTTATAGTTTCCCCCCTCTAGAAGAGAACACCATCCCCGGTGTTCTTATTTTAATTTAGCCAAAAAGCTCAGGATAAGCTTCATGGACAAAACTCTCATCTTCCCAGGTGGCCTCCTACGGTCCAAAGTGCTTCCATTTCACTTTAACCTAGGTGATGGCTCGTTTCCGGAGCATGATTTCCCTCCGTTCGATTATACTGTGAGGCTCGACCAGAAATTCTCCGTCCGGTTCTACCAGCACACAATAGACTTATGTTAATTATATAAGTCTTTAACATGATACTATTATTATTTTTTTTCAACCATTATGCTCACCCACTACCTGAATGTTCTGCCAATGGATTATGTGTCTTGGATCATGAATATATCGTTTTAATAATTATAGATGAAAGACATTATGCACCCAAATATGGCTAGGAAGAGATAAGCGATATGCTACCGGTCCTACTCTTTCCAGTATCTGGAAAGGACCACAAAACTGGAGCGCTAATTTTTCACAAGATGCCCATCTTAATGTACTTTTCTTTGGCTTAATTCTTACATACACGTGATCTCCAACTTCATATTCATGGTATGACCTTTTTTTATCTGCGTACACTTTCTGCCTATCCTGTGCTGCTTTCAAATTCTATCTAATTTTCTTTACTTCTGCTTCCATTTTCACTAACATGTCTGGTCCTAACATGAGTTTAGTCTCGGGACTGCTCCAATTAATGGGAGTTCTACACTCCTGCCCATATAGCGCTTCAAATGGGCTCATCTTTAACGATTCTTGGTAACTGTTGTTATAGGAAAGCTCTATCAAGTGTAGATATTATTCCCAACTAACTGGTTGTTTCATGACATACATTCTCAGCATGTCTTCCAGTACTTGATTTACTCATTCAGTTTGTCCATCTGTTTGCGGGTGGTATGCAGTACTAAAATGTACTTGAGTTCCTAATCCCGTAAACAGTGCCTTCCAAAATGCTGATGTGAATTTTACATCTCTATCCGAGATATCGGTCTTAGGAATGCCATGAGTCTGAAGATCTCGTGCATAAATAAATTTGCTATCTGTATTGTTTTATAGGTGGATTGGTGTAACACCCCCAATTTCTGTGTTGAACTTGAAAAAATTATACATTTGAACTTTAATCCTAAGGGGAGTGGACCCCAAAGGATAAGTATGGTGTGAATGTAATTTAATAATTAAATTGATGAAATAAATAAAATGATTGTGCATTTTGACCAAGATGAGAATTAGAGATCACTTGCCAAATCCATGAGGATGGATAAGGCAACAAATCCCCACAATCTTTCAAAAATCCCTGAAAGAAATTAATTTAGATTTTGAGGAGGAATCTAAATTTCCCCAATTAAGAGGAAGTAGTTGGGAAGACGTAAGAAAAGCTGGAAAAGATGAGGAAAAGCATAAAACATCTTTAAAGAGTCCCAAAATGGGAAGCCTGGGCTAAACAGGAAAGAAAGCATTCTACTATTCTGGACGCAGAATTAGAAACATGATTTGGGGAAACATGAGCTTAAATAAGCTGCTCCTAAGCAGATCAGAGGTTGATCTGGGATGGAGGTGATCTCAGCTCAGGGGTGAGTTCTGGGAGACAAAGAGGACTCTAAGGTTGGGAGGTTGGTCATTAGCAATAGTGGTATGTCTCTGAAATTCTTGTTAAATTGATTTAATATGGTATGAATTGGCTACATATAAAATAACTTTGAATGGTATGTTTGATTGTAGTACTACATTTAACAGAATCCATCTTAAGGCCTTCACCTTCCAGATTTTGTATAGTTGTAGACCCAAAATCTGTAGAGTAGAAACCCACAAAAAATTTAAACCAAGATCGGTTTAAATATGAAGGAACATAGTCTCCACAGATGATTAAATACTAATTTGTTTCTGATATTTATATATATATAGGTGAAATTGTATACTCATGGTTATGCTAGAAAAATCCTATATCATAACTAAAATTTATGTGGTACAAAAAAAATAAGCGCAAGGACCTTAGAATATGTATTTTCAGTTCTTATTAAACCAAGAAGTAAATCTACACTATAGCAGTGTTATAGCAATTTATAACAATTATAGTGGCCATTGCATTCGTAAATTACCACCAACATTGAACTAAATATCATTAAAAGGACCCAATATACATTTAAATCCCACTAACAAATTAATCATGAAATACATGAATATGAAATCAAAAAAAAAAAAAAAATGTACCGAGAACTAATAGCACGTTATAACCCCGATTATAAATAATGAGTGGACGAAAAAATTATATACATATGAACCACGATTATAATCGATGTGTTGGATGCAAGAAATATATATATACGAACCCCAAAATAGATTGGTTGAATGAATGGTCAAACCATATTAAAGTAGGTGGGTTATTTGATTCACGGTACATGGAGGTTAATTCAAAACAATTCCTTCTACCGCACCTATGTAAATATTCCACTACATTTTAGGTTTCTGTCAACCATGAGACAGATTGAACATATACAACAATATAATTTTTAAAACACTGCGTAGGTAACAGGGGCAGCACTAAATCTATGAAACAACGAGTAGGCAACTAATGTCGAGAACCAAATCTTTGCGCAGGGGGTCGAGGCTTATATGCTGCGGGTAGAAGATTGTTTTTATATGTTAGAAGGTATTATAGTCAATTATCAAGGCGATGCAGCTATACCTATTTTCGTGAGGAATGTATGAGCATTAAAAATAATAGAAATACAGAGGAACCATCGCATGAAGGGATGAAATTACCGACATAGGAGCTCAATTTTTCCCCTGGCAGGGTATTTGGCCAATATTGCCATCTACAATGAACCCAACCGACATTATATGGATTCAAACGGCCAATACGTCGATGACCTTAGTCACAACCGAGCCATGTTAATGAAAACATATAAACAAAATCATAAAATAGGTTCTGTCAGAGAGCGTTTGATCTCCGACGATATTAGATTTCTGGAAACACAGACAAATAAATTGAATGCGTAAATCTATACAATCGGATGGCAGAACTAGTGAGTAACCTGAGAGCAGGGTTCTCTTTCGACCTTGGTAACACATCGATTTAAACAGAAAAAGAAAGTTAAAGCAAGTAGTCAATACGGCGAAAAGAAAATATTAGTAAGTCTGCTGTAGTGATGCTACCAAACTAGAGCGCAAATAAAACCTGAGATCTGGCGTTTGAACGTAGAAAAACATGGTAACAAAAGGGGTCGGCGTGTAGCTAGGAGGAAAGCTCATTCAATGCGTTCTATCCATTGCGACGCGTACTGAGCGCAGCAATAAGATACCTACAAAAATGAAACCCTTATGAGTAAAACAACTCGTCTTCACGTCAAACAGCCTACCAGTACCTATGACAAGAAAAACAAGGAGATGTCTGAAACCTGAAGAGCGCGGCCAGGGAAACCTCGTCGTCTGCACCCTCTACACAAACAACCCGTAAACGATTTAGAGACAGCATTTCCTAACGATATCAGAAGAAGTTGTAGATTTAAAGAAATGATAGAGGTAGGGTTAGGAGAAACGATAAACCTTGCTGTGGAGTCCCTTCATGGGTAGGAGATTTACACCTTCACGTTGTTTTAGCATCCCTGCACAAAAACCACAGGGAAAGAATGATGCCTTAGGTAAAGGAGTTGGGAACAATGACAAACACTACCACAAAATAAGATCCAACCGTAACCCGAACCAGCTATATAGATAATCATAGGCGGAGGGCGAGAGGAATGGCATCGAGTTGTTGCCACGAAGATAAATTGGATGGGTAGGATAAAACCCTAATCCCACTGCCCCAGAAAGTGAGAAAATCCCAAAGTCGATTGAGAAAAACCCAGCTTCGTCGATCTACTAGTACGATGTGATGTAACTGGGGTTGTAGAAGAGGTACGAAGATGCAGCATGGTGTCCTAGTTCTGTAGTCTGCTCAGCTGCAAGGATCGCCCGTTTTGTGTCATCCAGCTGTGTACTATGCCTCAAATGGATATCGGTGGTAGGATAACCCTAGAATGCAAAAAGTCAAAGTACAGAAATTGGCGCACCTCGTACTGAGCCAGGAGAGAGTAACGAAGGGAAACGTTACACGTAACATACTTTCTGGGCACAGTTCCATAAACGCCAGCATCGAGTGCTTAAATCTCCCGAGCGAGAAGCCGTCCCTGCATCCAAAACCATCAAACATCACATTGAACACACGTTAAATCAGACCCATCCGATCACCAACCTATACTGCTATTCCTCTCAATAGCCAGTACGCACGGGGCGCACTATGCGTATAAAAAAAATCAGATTTTATAATGAGCTAGTTCAAACCAAAACAATGCTAACTCGATGCAAGCAGTAATGAACACCAAGATGCATAACTGGTAACCGCAGTGCAGGCGGAACCATTCATACAAGTATAAACCGAGAATATAATACCCTACAGCGACGAATTAGAAGAATGGTGGAAAAAGTGAAACCACGCCACCAAATTTTATGATTAGGGTGAATGGGTAGGTCTCGACGTCACCTAATTGACAATCGGACCACAGTCGTAACCATTAACAATGCGTGTCAACGGGGCATAATAAAACGCCAATTCACGGTTGTATATATCAATGAACCGGTCGCCTTAAGCTCCACGACGACATAGACTCGTCGATGCACTAAGCTATGAGTGCGTACCCAATGTATTATATGAAAAAACGATATTTCGACGTGTTGTTGAGAGATGGGGCAGGTTCAATCATATTATCAAAGGTTATATACATGTGATTATAGCTATACGAATTCCATGCTAATATAAAAAGGGGATGTTATAAATATATATAGATAGGTGACATATATAGATGTGTGCCTTCAATTCATAGTATTAAAGGGTAAAGATATATATGTGTTATATATATGTAGGGGTTATATAATGTTATCAAAGGGTGTGTTCTATATATATATGTATTATATATGTGGTATATATATGTGGATTCAAAAATATGGTCAAGGGATGGGTTATATATAGGTGTTACATATATATGCATTATGTATGTATGTCCACAAAGCCTATGTTTATATTATGTCTAGGAAGAATATCGCATGCTAATACCAAGGAGTATGGAAGTTATATACAGGGTTGTAATGTATACCTGGGGAGTATTCAATGCTTATCGGAAGGGATAGTGGGAAATAAATCCTGAAGTTGGTAAGAGATACTAGATGAGTATAGGAAATTTTAACAAGAGGGAAATTAAAATTTAACTCCTTACTTAAACAACCAGGTAATTGAAGCCCCAGTATATAGGTGAAGAAAAAAAAAAAAAAATTCTTAAATTGGAGGTGTTACAAATGGTATCAGAGCCCAAGTTACAAAACTGGGTTGTTGTTACTGTGCTCACTGAATTCTGAATGTTAGTCTTCTAAAAGAATGTTGTAGAAATTGTTGTTAGTTTTTCAATTTAACTGACCAAAATTTTGAGTGTGTACAGTGGTGATACAATGGCTGAAGAGGGAGGAATTTATGTGGATCTGCGTGATGAGTTTGCTACTCCAGATCCCAATGTCCCGGTAATGGCTATGTTGTACAGAACGCAACGAGGGTTGGTTGAACTAAGAAGCCAGAATGACATGTTGTCATCAGCCAGTAAGGAGCAGGAAAAGCTCATTAGAGAACTAACTTCCCGGAACAGCCAGGAAGGTGAAGGTTCCGAAAAGAGAAAGATGGATGAATCTGATGATGATGATGCGGCTAGACAACAACATAAACAGAAAAGAGAATTGCAGGGAGAATTCTAAAAGATCAAACCTCCCTCCTATGATGGGGAGAAGGAAGAAGATGCTGAAGCTTGGTTGCTGAACATGATCAAGTATTTTCAAGTTTATGAATATGAGAGCAATCTGAAGGCCAGATTAGCTGTGTATCAGCTACAAGGAAAAGCTACACTGTGGTGGGAAGAGACAAAAATGGTGCATGCCATTGATGAAAAGATAGTTACGTGGGAAGATTTTCAGGCTAAGTTCAAAAATCGTTATTTGAACGAACGTTATTATGATGATAAAGCTAAAGAATTCCATGAACTTAGACTGGGACAGCTCACCATCGATGAGTTTGTCACTAAGTTTACTAATTTACTGAGGTATGTCCCTTACATTAGGGAAGAAAAGGAAAAGGTACAAAGGTTTTTGAACTACTTGCCTACTGTGTACAAGGAGAAAATTGAGTTTGACAACCCAAAGACAATGGACGAAGCAGTTAGAAAAGCAAGATTATGCTATCAGCAGTTTAAAGGTAAGGCTGAACAAGGGAAGAGCTGGTTGAACAAGGGTGAGTTCAAAGGGAAAAGACAAAAACCAGCATATCTAAGGAATTTTGGCAGAGATCATCAGTGGAAAAAATTCAATAAACCAAAAGAAAGCCAAACTTCTCAGTCCCAAGTGGCTTCAAAACAAGTAGAGGGGAACAATAAAAAGGAAGGGACAATCAGAATGAAGGAACCTTTGAAATGTTGGGGCTGTGGAGAACCCCATATGATGAGGGACTGCCCCCATCGAAATATTCATATGATCAGCAGAGAGCGAGAGGCAACAACAGTAAATGACATAGCCAGAAATATACCAACTATCAGTGCAGCATTGGAAAATCGGCAAGCAGAACATCAAGCAACCATGGTGGAAATGGAGGGTAAGATTTATGACCTACCTATTACTGTTTTGATTGATCCAGGTGCTTCTTTGAGTTACATTAGTCCTGGAATTGTAGAAAAATGTAAAATTAAACCTGAAAAATTTCAGCAGTCATGGTTGGTACAGCTGGCCACTGGAACTAAGAGAAAAGTCACACATAAATTGCCCAAAACAACAATACAATTAAATGGCTTTCCAACAGAAGTAAATTTGAACATATTGCCATTAGGATCCTATGACTTGCTGATAGGAATGGACTGGCTGGAAAAGAAAAAAGCTCTGATGAACTGCTGGGATAAAACACTGCATTGTGTGGATGAAGAAGGGAAACCTTTTACACTAAAAGGGAAACCAAAATCCATTTCAGTAAGACAAATATCAGCCTTACAATTAAAAAGAACAGCTAGAAAAGGATACCAAGTTTATGCAGTACATGTGGAAGAAGTAGAACAAAGAACTGAAGAAAATCTGCTGAGTGAATTACCGGTGGTAAGGGAATTTAAAGAAGTTTTCCCAGATGAGATTCCTCATCTTCCCCCCCAAAAGAGAAATTGACTTTTCCATAGATTTGGTGCCGGGAGCCACACCTGCTTCCCGAGCCCCCTATCGAATGAGTCCGCCTGAACTTATGGAGCTGAAGATGCAGCTGCAAGAATTACTGGATAAAGGTTACATTAGACCAAGTGTGTCTCCGTGGGGAGCACCAGTGTTATTTGTGAAAAAGAAAGATGGGACTTTTAGGATGTGCATTGATTATCGTCAACTGAATAAGTTGACAATTAAGAATAGATATCCACTCCCTAGAATTGATGATCTTTTTGATCAAGTGAGAGGGGCCTCAGTATTTTCAAAGATTGACTTAAGGACTGGGTATCACCAGCTCAGAATCAAAGAAGAAGACATTAGCAAAACAACTTTTCGAACCCGGTATGGACACTACGAATTTGTAGTCCTACCTTTTGGTCTGACAAATGCCCCTGCCACCTTTATGTGCCTGATGAACAGTGTGTTAAATAAGTATTTGGATAAGTTTGTTCTAGTGTTCATAGATGATATTTTAGTCTACTCCAAAAACAAAGAGGAACACCAGGAACATTTACGGATAGTGTTGCAAACTCTGAAAGAAAATCAGCTATATGCTAAGTTCAGTAAATGTGAATTTTACAAGGATAAGATTCAATATTTGGGTCACATTATCTCTGAAAAAGGGCTTGCAGTTGACCCTGAAAAGATAAAAGCAATTAAAGAATGGCCGGTTCCAACTGATGTTTCAGCAGTAAGGTCATTCATGGGGATAGCAGGCTATTATCGTAGATTTGTGGAGAGATTTTCTGCCATAGCACATCCCATCACTTCATTGTAAAGAAAGGGTGTCAAGTTCGTGTGGACTGAGAAATGTCAAAATAGTTTCGAACAATTAAAACAAAAACTTATTTCAGCCCCTATATTAAAAATTGCTGATCCTGATAAAGAGTTTGTGGTGTGTACAGATGCTTGCGGAGAGGGGCTAGGAGGAGTCCTATTGCAGGAAAATTCAGTTATTGCATATGAATCTAGGAAACTGAAAATACATGAACAGAATTATAGTGCATATGATTTAGAATTTGCAGCTGTTATCCATGCTCTGAAAATGTGGCGGCACTATCTTCTTGGGAAAAAGTTCACATTGATGACTGATCATATTAGTCTCAAATATTTCTTTTCTCAAACTGATCTGAATGCAAGACAAGCCAGATGGCTGTCCTTTCTAAGTGAATTTGATATGGATATAAAGCATATCAAGGGAAAAGAAAATAAAGTTGCAGATGCACTTAGTAGAAATGCTTGTCAACATCTAAACAACATTGGGAGTAGTGCCCAGATGGAGGTAGAGGAATTGGTGGGAAAAGCAGCAAATCAAGATCCCAACTATGAAGCACTCTTGGTGAAACTACAGAAAAGGGATAAGACTGATTTCACTAAAAATCAAAAAGGGCTACTCTATTTCAAAAACAGGTTGTATATTCCAAATATAGAGTCATTAAAAAGAGAAATTTTAGATGAATATCACAAACAGCCCTATGCAGGACATCCAGGATACCAAAAGATGTTAACAGCCTTGAAGAAGAAGTTGTTCTGGCCAGGAATGAAGAAAGATGTGGCAGAGTATTTAAGTAGATGTATGGAATGTCAATTAGTCAAAGTTGAGCATCAACATCCAGCAGGACTTTTAAACCCTTTGCCAATTGCAGAATGGAAATGGGACACAGTCTCCATGGATTTTATAACAGGACTACCTAAAACCAAATACCAACATGATTCTGTAATGGTAGTAGTAGACACTTTGACCAAAGCTGCCCACTTTATACCATTGAAATCTACTTTTGGAACAACTCAAGTAGCAAATGTTTTCCTGAAGGAGATATTAAGGCTTCATGGAGTTCACAAAGTAATTGTTTCAGACCGAGATGCTAAGTTTACAATAGCATTTTGGAAGGGTTTGTTTGGAGGGATGGGTACTAAGCTGAATTTTATTACTGCCTATCACCCTCAAACTGACGGGCAAACAGAAAGGACGAATCAAATTTTGGAGGAAATGTTGAGAATGTATGTGATGGATAGACCATCAAAGTGGGAGGAGTATCTGCATTTAGCTGAATTTGCCTATAATAACAGTTACCAATATTCTATTAAGATGAGTCTGTTTGAGGCATTATATGGAAGAAAGTGTCGTACTCCTTTGAGCTGGAGCCAACCAGAAGATAAATTAATGCTGGGACTTGATGCCTTACAAGAGATGGAGAGAATTGTTAAACAGATACAAAGAAATATCAAAACAGCACAAGATCTCCAGAAAAGCTATGTTGATAAGAAAAGAGTACACCGAGAGTTCAAAGAAGGGGATCATGTGTATTTGCGCATCAAACCCAAAAAGAGCACACTTTATGTTGGAAGTTGTGCAAAACTTGCTCCTAGATATTGTGGGCCTTTTGAAGTTTTAGAAAGGGTGGGACCAGTGGCTTACAAGCTGGCCTTACCACCCCATGTTAGAGTGCATAATGTGTTTCATATTTCGTTATTAAAAAGATATGTGCATGATGCTTCTCACATAGTTGATTGGAATGTTGTACAGGTGGAACCAGAAGGGGAGTTTCTGCCAGAACCGCTTCAAATATTGGAGCGGGAAGAAATTGAATTGAGAAATAGAACAGTGGCCAGAGTAAAGGTGCAGTGGAAGCACTTTACTGCTGAAGAAGCTACCTGGGAAAGGGAAGCCGAAATGATGGAAAAATATCCATTTTTGTTTAAATGAACTCTAGTAGTTGAATAACAACACCGAGGACGGTGTTTATTTTCAGAGGGGTAATATGTAACACCCCCAATTTCTGTGTTGAATTTGAAAAGTTAGACATTTGAACTGTAATCCTAAGGGGAGTGGACCCCAAAGGATAAGTATGGTGTGAATGTAATTTAATATTTAAATTATGAAATAAATAAAATGATTGTGCATTTTGACCAAGATGAGACTTAGAGATCACTTGCCAAATCCATGAGGATGGATAAGGCAACAAATCCCCACAATCTTTCAAAAATCCTTGAAAGAAATTAATTTAGATTTTGAGGAGGAATCTAAATTTCCCCAATTAAGAGGAAGTAGTTGGGAAGAGGTAAGAAAAGCTGGAAAAGCTAAGGAAATGCATAAAACAACTTTAAAGAGTCCCAAAATGGGAAGCCTAGGCTAAACAGGAAATAAAGCATCCTGTTATTCTGGACGCAGAATTAGAAACATGCTTTGGGGAAACATGAGCTTAAATAAGCTGCTCCTAAGCAGATCAGAGGTTGATCTAGGATGGAGGTGATCTCAGCTCGGGGGTGAGTTCTGGGAGACAAAGAGGACTCTAAGGTTGGGAGGTTAGTCATTAGCAATAGTGGTATGTCTCTGAAATTCTTGTTAAATTGATTTAATATGGTATGAATTGGCTACATATAAAATAACTTTGAATGGCATGTTTGATTGTAGTACTACATTTAACAGAATCCATCTTAAGGCCTTCACCTTCCAGATTTTGTATAGTTGTAGACCCAAAATCTGAAGAGTAGAAACCCACAGAAACTTTAAACCAAGATCGGTTTAAATCTGAAGGAACTTAGTCTCCACAGATGATTAGATACTAATTTGTTTCTGATATTTATAGATATATAGGTGAAATTGTATACTCATTGTTATGCTAGAAAAATCCTATATCATAACTGAAATTTATGTGGTACAACAAAAATAAGCGCAAGGACCTTAGAATATGGATTTTGAGTTCTTATTAAACCAAGAAGTAAATCTACACTATAGCAGTGTTATAGAAATTTATAACAATTATAGTGGCCATTGCATTCGTAAATTACCACCAACATTGAACTAAATATCATTAAAAGGACCCAATATACATTTAAATCCTACTAACAAATTAATCATGAAATACATGAATATGAAATAAAATAAAAAAAATAAATGTACCGAGAACTAATAGCACGTTATAACCCCGATTATAAATAATGAGTGGACGAAAAAATTATATACATATGAACCACGATTATAATCGATGTGTTGGATGTAAGAACTATATATATACGAACCCCAAAATAGATTGGTTGAATGAATGGTCAAACCATATTAAAGTAGGTGGGTTATTTGATTCACGGTACATGGAGGTTAATTCAAAACAATTCCTTCTACCGCACCTACATAAATATTCCACTGCATTTTAGGTTTCTGTCAACCATGAGACAGATTGAACATATACAACAATATAATTTTGAAAACACCGTGTAGGTAACAGGGGCAGCATTAAATCTATGAAACAACGAGTAGGCAACTAATGCCAAGAACCAAATCTTTGCGCGGGGGGTCGAGGCTTATATGCTGCGGGTAGAAGATTTTTTTTATATGTTAGAAGGTATTATAGTCAATTATGAAGGCGATGCAGCTATACCTATTTTCGTGAGGAATGTATGAGCATTAAAACTAACAGAAATACAGAGGCGCCATCGCATGAAGGGATGAAATTACCGACATAGGAGCTCGATTTTTCCCCTGGCAGGGTATTTGGCCAATATTGCCATCTACAATGAAGCCAACCGACATTATATGGATGCGAACGGCCAGTACGCCGATGACCTTAGTCACGACCAAGCCATGTTAATGAAAACATATAAACAAAATCATAAAATAGGTTCTGTCAGAGAGCATTTGATCTCCGACGATATTAGATTTCTGGAAAGACAGACAAATAAATTAAATCCGTAAATCTCTACAATCGGATGGCAGAACTAGTGAGTAACCTGAGAGCAGGGTTCTCTTTCAACCTTGGTAACGCATCGATTTAAACAGAAAAAGAAAGTTAAAGCAAGTAGTCAATACGGCGAAAAGAAAATATTAGTAAGTGTGCCGTAGTGATGCTACCAAACTTGAGCGCAAATAAAACCTGAGATCTGGCATTTGAACGTAGAAAAACATGGTAACAAAATGGGTCGGCGTGTAGCCAGGAGGAAAGCTCATTCAATGGGTTCTATCCATTGCGATGCGTACTGAGCGCAGTAATAAGATACCTGCAAAAATGAAACCCTTACGAGTAAAACAACTCGTCTTCACGTCAAGCAGCCTACCAGTACCTATGACAAGAAAAACAAGGAGATGTCTGAAACCTGAAGAGCGTGGCCAGGGAAACCTCGTCGTCTGCACCCTCTACACAAACAACCCGTAAACGATTTAGAGACAGCATTTCCTAACGATATCAGAAGAAGTTGCAGATTTAAAGAAATGATAGAGGTAGGGTTAGGAGAAACGATAAACCTTGCTATGGAGTCCCTTCACGGGCAGGAGATTTACACCTTCACGTTGTTTTAGCATCCCTTCACAAAAACCACAGGGAAAGAATCATGCCTTAGGTAAAGGATTTGGGAACAATGACAAACACAACCACAAGAATAAGATCCAACCGTAACCTGAACCAACTATATAGATAATCATAGGCGGAGGGCGAGAGGAATGGCATGGAGTTGTTACCACGAAGATAAATCGGATGGATAGGATAAAACCCTAATCCCACTGCCCTAGAAATTCAGAAAATCCCAAAGTCGATTGGGAAAAACCCAGCTTCGTTGATCTACTAGTACGATGCGATGTAACTGGGGTTGCAGAGGAGGTACGAAGATGCACCATGGCGTCCTAGTTCTGTAGTCTGCTCAGCTGCAAGGATCGCCCTTTTTGTGTCATCCAGCTATGTACTATGCCTCGAATGCATATCGGTGGTAGGATAACCCTAGAATGCAAAAAGTCCCAATACAGAAATTGGCGCACCTCGTACTGAGCCAGGAGAGAGTAACGAAGGGAAACGTTACACGTAACATACTTGCTGGGCACGGGTCCATAAACGCCGGCATCGAGTGCTTAAATCTCCCGAGCGAGAAGCCGGCCCTGCATCCAAAACCATCAAACATCACATTGAACACACGTTAAATCAGACCCATCCGATCACCAACCTATACTGTTGTTCCTCTCAATAGCCAGTACGCACGGGGCGCACTATGCATATAAAAAAAAATCAGACTTTATAATGAGCTGGTTCAAACCAAAACAATGCTAACTCGATGCAAGCGGTAATGAACACCAAGACGCATAACTGGTAACTGCAGTGCAGGCAGAACCATTCATACAAGTATAAACCGAGAATATAATACCCTACGGCGACAAATTAGAAGAATGGTGGAAAAAGTGAAACCATGCCACCAAATTTTATGATTAGGGTGAATGGGTAGGTCTCGACGTCACATAATTGACACTCGGACCACAGTCATAACCATTAAAAATGCGTGTCGATGGGGCATAATAAAACGCCAATTCACGGTTGTATATATCAATGAACCGGTCGCCTTAAGCTCCACGACGACATAGACTCGTCGACGTACTAAGCTATGAGTGCGTACCCAATGTATTATATGCCAAAACGATATTTCGACGTGTTGTTGAGAGATGGGGCGGGTTCAATCATATTATCAAAGGTTATATACATGTGATTATAGCTCTACGAATTCCGTGCTAATATAAAAAGGGGATGTTATAAATATATATAGATAGGTGACATATATAGATGTGTGCCTTCAATTCATAGTATTAAAGGGTAAAGATATATATGTGTTATATTTATATAGGGGTTATATAATGTTATCAAAGGGTGTGTTCTATATATATATGTATTATATATGTGGTATATATATGTGGATTCAAAAATATGGTCAAGGGATGGGTTACATATAGGTGTTACATATATATGCATTATGTATGTATGTCCACAAAGCCTATGTTTATATTATGTCTAGGAAGAATATCGCATGCTAATACCAAGGAGTATGGAAGTTATATACAGGGTTGTAATGTATACCTGGGTAGTATTCAATGCTTATCGGAAGGGATAGTGGGAAAGAAATCCTGAAGTTGGTAAGAGATTCTAGATGAGTATAAGAAATTTTAACAAGAGGGAAATTAAAATTTAACTCCTTACTTAAACAACCAGGTAATTGAAACCCCAGTATATAGGTGAAGAAAAAAAAAAAAAAATTCTTAAACTGGAGGTGTTACAAAAAATTAAAATAGAAGAAGTGAGACTTTGGATCTGTGAATTAGAATCAAGATAAAGGTGCCACCAAGATGCAGAACAAAGGACAATGCTAAGGTGGGCAGGCCCATGACAACCCGACCAAGCAACAACCGAAGAAAAACACCAAGAAGTTAGAGACAGACATGGGGAAGTGTTGTGAGTTTCATAAGAGCATATCTCACAACACAAGTGAGTATTAGCCCAGTCTATCACTAGTGGTTGAGTTGCAAGGTTCCGAATTAGATGCATTTTCTGAGCCTGAGTAATTACATGACAAGGAACATAAAAAATGGAAGAAGATTATAGATTTAGAGCCTAGTGCCACCATTGTGATCGCCAAGATATAAAAGGAGGAACCCGAAGATCGAAAGGAGGGGGAGAACCTATTCCATCCCTAGATGTTGATGAAGGGTACACGCAGTTCATTTTTAACAACATGAGCCAAAGGAGCCTCATTTCAGAAGAGGTGGTGATATGGCTAGGCATGTTGACCAAAACACACCCACAACCATACACCATCAAGTGGCTTCACCAATGACTGGATCTTTTTTTTACCCAACATTATCACCTTCGCTATAGCATCAAACCCTTCATGGATGAGTTATTATGTGACATTTCTCCTATAGAGGTTTGAGATGTATTATTAGGCCAACGATACTTATGAAAGTGACATGTTGTGTTTGAGTATAGGCCTCGCACATTTATGGTTAATTAGGGTAATACGTTGTACAGGATAACGAAGGTAGCACCACCTACTTCCATCTCTTTTATCACTGCAAAGAAATGTTGTGAGCTCATTTCCCAAATAGAGAAATTTTTTTTCCTTATGATCTGCCCTTAGGGCAGGAAGAAGACTGTGGCCATGAACTCCACGGAGGGATACTCTTCACAGAAACAATAGATGGAGAAGTTCATGGAGTATTATGGGGACATATTAACCCCACCCGCAAGGGTGTCTCTTCATTGTAAAGTCAAGCACTCAATCGATCTACCCCAGGCATGTCGCTACTTAATCGACTAATCTATCGATCATCTATTCTAGAGAGAGAAAAAATCAAGAGACCCATATAGGAGCTACTATAGAAAGGGCACAACTAACCGAGTTAATCATCCTATGGGAGCCCAATTGTGTTGGTACAAAACAAGAATGGCACTTGGACACTATATTGGCTATCGGGTGCTGGACAATATCACTGTATGGAAAAGGTACCTGATCCCACGAATTGATGACCTGTTAGGCAAACTAAAGGGTTCCATATATTTCAGTAACATTGACTTGATGTCCAGGTATCACTAGGTATCAATCCAACCCTCCAATGTGCGGAATGCTACCTTCCATTCCATGGAGGGCCATTTTGAATGAATCATCATTCCTTTCAGGTTGACAAATGCTCTCACAACCTTAATTAGTTTCGTGGACGATAGGTTGAAACCTTACATGAACTCTATAAGAATATTTTTCTTATTTAATGTTAATGAAATGAATTTTTATTTAAGTTGCATCAACTCTGTGTTTATGTTTATTATGTATTTTATTGCATTCCTACATAAGTTTGGATCAGTGCTATTGGAGAAGTCTCCTCTTTCTCAATATTTCTTTGAATTCCCCTAATGAGATAAGGATATAAGAAGTTATGGGTTGATATGGTTGAACCCTTAAAAGATTAGCATTGCAGCAAACCCCACCGACCTCCCATTGGCGGAAGAAAATAAAGAGTAGGTAGCAGAAAATCCTATAAAAATATTTCTCGATGAGGCCCTCAAGAAACATAGGATAATTATGATGGATAAATTGTTTGAAATCCTTCGACACCTACCCACGGATGATGCATTTTCATCTGAAAGAAAATTTGGAGGTGCCACCCCTTTTAAGGTACAAATTAACTTCAAAATTCCCATATTCCAGGTCGAAATAGATGCAGACAACATAGATAGATGGATGAATCTATTAGAAGGATATTTCTCAGTCCATGTCTTTTCCAATCAGGAAAATATTACTTTTCACTCCACAAATCCACCCCCGATGTGTACGACTAGCGGGAAACCTACTGTGAGAAAAGGGATGATAGGGAATCCTCCATGTTCTTAGCTTCCCCCACTTGGAGTTATTTATGAGATGCAATCAAGGAAAAATATTATTGACGGGATACTATGAGGACAAGTAAATATAATAGAATACGTTGCAGTAGCAAAGAATCATGATGTGGATGAGCTGATGAATATGTTTCATACACTATGAACAAAGTTGGGTATCAAATATTTGAAGAAACATTTGGTGCTTAAGTACCATAATTGTTTACAAATATACATCTGGGAGGAAATATAGTTCTGTTGAGGCCTCTAAATTCCACTGCCAAAACATTGGGGAAAACCAGTCGGTCCGGAACTTAAACTAGCTCCTTTTCTGTTTGGTGTAGTGGCTCCAACTGGAGATAATGGGAACAACATCTCAATAAGGATGATTTTAAGGGTGTTTTGATTATACAACATGTAAATGGAAAATGATTTTAATCTATCACATGCATCTATCTAAACTATATATTCTACTCTATACCCGGGGTGTTTCTTCATTTATGCGATGGAAAGAGATATCCTTCAACTATTAGTAGTAAAGGTCATTTAACAGTTCAAAGAGATGAAAATTGTGTAAGATGATTCTTCTAAAAAAGTAATTTGATTAGAATAATTGTGAAAAATATATTGCATTCATATGTGTGATTATAAATTTAATAAGAAATCAAAGAAAAATATTATAACATAAGTTCATGTAACATTCATCTATAATAACGTTTCAAATATATAATGCAATAAAAATATGACTGCCAATCAAGAAATTAAGGCTTAATACAATTGAATAAAAGTACCATATCTACGAAGTTCTACTGATGTACACTGACAAGAATTGATCTGCTCCTCTTCATTTTCAAGCAATTTAAAGAGTACAGTAGTGAAACATTAGTTAAACATTTTTAATTATCAAAATATAATAGCTTGTGTTCCATTAATTCATGAAAGTGTTCACAAACATACATTAGTGCCTTCTTTGCAAATGTTTTGGACAAATTTCTCGACCCTTCTCTAAATGCATGAGAGGGGTTTAAATACTAAACTAACTATTTTCTAAAATAGATTATTACAAAAATATAGAGGAGGCTTCAAACAACCATTCTTGTAATACTAACTTAAACTAAAATCAAGGAAAATAAATTAAAAATATGATTTATGAATTCTGCCCTTTCTTTTGGATTTGAACACGAAGTTGAAAAATATCTAGCATGGTTTTGACCTGAGCTGGCTGCGAAATCCTCGATTTGACCTGTCCCTTCAATAATTCATTTGAGAGTGCTAGTTGCGATATTCTTTTTGACTCTATTAAATACTGCAGGGTCTGGTACTAATGATAAGGTTTGATCGGAAAATTCCAATAATTTTAATTATCAAGCTTATTTATTTGTTTAATTGTTTCATCCTTCATTTTTTCCTTTTGTTTCCACTGTGTTTTCAACTGTTTGATTTTTTAGAGCACTTCATATGTGCACTCTGTGATGACTTATGTTTTCTACAGCGATTCACACAAAGATTTAGTAATATCATTTGATAATTTTAATGCTTTCACTGCTGCTTTCTCTGCTTTCTTTCTCTATGCTTTCCAATATTTTAAATAGATTTCCTTGTGGAACTTATCTAGCCGAGGTAGATTAACTTCCTTGCATGAGTTTGAAGCTTTCCATTCAATGTGTTCATTCATTTTCTTGTCAATATTTTCACATTCAAGTTTCTAGATAGCTATTTGTTGGAACAATATTTCATTTGGGTCACAATAAGAGCCAGTAATAGAAACTCGTTGGAAAAATACTTCATGTTATTTCCTTAACTTAGTATTCATATCCAACGCTTATTTTATGAATTGTTATAACTGTGCTTGGCTTTGTACCATCACTCGAGATAGTCTATTTCCATTCTATCTATAAGCATATTTTAGTCATTTAATATTAATGAAATGTAGTTTTATTTGTGTTGCATCAACTCTATGTTTATGTTTATTTATGTATTTTATTTCATTACTACATAAGTCAGGATCAGTGGTATTAGAGTGGTCTCCTCTTTCCCAATATTTCTTTGCATGTCCCCAACGCGATTAAGGTATATGGAGTTCGGGTTCGATATGGTTAAAAAATGCAAGATCAACCTTATATCAAACCCCAACGACGTCCCATGGCAGAAGAAAGTAAAGACGAGGTAGGAGGAAATCCTATCAAAATATTGCTCGAGGAGGCCGCCAAGAGACATAGGAACATGATTATGGATAAATTTTCCCAGATCCTTCGACACCTACCCATCGATGATGCATATTCATCTAAAAGCCTCTTTAGAAGTGCCACTCATTTTTTGGTACAAGTTTACTTCAACATTCCCATACACTTTTCATTGTTATATGCCACAAAATGGGGGTTAGGGGTAGTATGTATTTATACTATCAACCTAAAATGACCAAATGGGTTATAGGCATGGCATAATCCAATATCGTATTGAAGTTATAGTAGCTCATTAACCACTTCAACAATGTTTTTATAACGCTATAACAAATTTAAAGGAGAAATACTAAACCAAGTATTAGGAAATGAGGTGTTCGTGAAGGAATAAAAAGGAAACATGTATTCTTAAATGTTTTAGAAAAGTTCTTGATGCTCATAAACATAATGTATAAACTTGTTGATACACATTGCTACAAATCACCCAATATGAATCACTAGTATGAAATTATAAATTACAATAGTAAAATCTAAATCATCATAAATTTAAAATACCACGGGTAAATATCATGGTTTATAAAATCTATGGGTGAATACCATCGGTGAATATGGGTAAATATAGTAGATTATGATGGTAAGAACTAAATAACCATCTAATTGGGTTGTCACTTCATTATTATCCTTTCTTTTGTCCGTTATCATATATTTTATAAATGCATGTTTTTATCATTCAGTATCTTGAATAGAAAAATGTTTAGTTGTATAACCCAGGGAGGTTCGAAGATTTTTTTTTTTTAATAGTTGTATGTGATAACTTATATGATAGGAAATGGATATCTTGTAATGTTCTTTTCTTTGGAATAGATTGCTGTTACGAATAGGAATGGTCCTAGTTGTCTTTGGCACATAAAAAATTGAAGAGGGGAGGGTTGAGTGATTATAGATATCAAACAAGGAGTCTGTTATGATGTGTATTCGTAGGTGCTTCTTTTGTAAATGCGATCCTAGCCAACGATGGAAAGGTTAATCATCTAGTCTTCCTAATGTTTTTGAAAATGAGAATTCCATCCACTTGTTGAGTTGAAATTGAGTCTAAATATAGTCTAAATTTATTTTATAATAGCTCTAAGTTAATTTCTCCATGAGGAATCAATCTATGG